>JAAAKM020073195.1:119938157-120027591 GCA_010016025.2 Alatinidae sp. Z8VKAUB7J3 | reverse complement strand
GCATGATGCCCCCGAAGGCGTTTCTCACCCCCCCCCCCCCCCCAAAAAAAACAACAAAAACAACAACAACAAAAACCAATAGAAACTCCTGACTTTGCTTAATAGAATACCTGTAAAACTTTTCCAGTTATGTATCCACCACATCCTGCGCAAGAAACACCGAATTCTGCTTGATAATCTTCCTCGCAATAGGGTACACCATCCCTTAAAGAGAAAGGAGAACATTTCAACATTAACGACACATTCCTACTTATTAAATTATATTCATATCATCAAATTTTGAGAACCACAGGAACATGAAAACGCTTTGTGATTCCGTCTTATGCATGAAGATCACCTGTTTTTATTTATAAATTCATGTCGACACTTTATGGTACGTCATTCAAGGAATGGCACCAGCCATCACTCTCTTATTAAAATTGAATCCATTAAGTTAATACATACGTCCTAATCATCGAAGTATGATCTTGAGACGAGGTTTGTATAAACTCTTACGACAAGAGAGTAAACGCAGCATGACAACCTGAAAGGTGCACACAAACTTAGCAAACACAGTATCTTCTTACTATGTTCTTGGCTTTCTGCTTATAACTGCATGGCGGTGCTATTAGACGTTCATCAAGGCAGGGTTTAGCGAACTTCGGATCACCATCACTTCGCACTAGCACCGCGCCGATATTCAACCATCACAAAAGAAGAGCAGTTTAATACAGTTACTGGATTTTTTGGGTCAAAAGTATGGCTTCTTAACCTGAGGTAAATTAAATTTAATTTCACTAAATTTACTAGATGGTCTTATATTTCTCACAGTTCAATCTCCCTTTTATGTGTCCTAAACCAATACAGAATAGTCTTGGAACCTGCAGAAATGTCAACTTCATTCTATTTGCATAGTTGGTTTGCGGTATAAAACAAATGTATTGCACGAAACAGTAAAAATATTGCTTACTTAAGAGCTTTTTTAGTCAGACACTCGTCAGAGTACAATCGTCAGAAATGAAATGTATGAAAGAATTAAATCTACTGTATTTTTGAAAGAGCCAATCAGAATTTGGACAGCTTGAATGGCTTGTGTTTTTTGGACCAATCAGCGTTCACTACAATTAGACTGAATAGGCTCAGGGAGAAAACGAATTCTTTCTGTATACATAGCAAAAGTTTTCTTGCTTTTATGTGAACTGACTCCAGAACGGTCAAATGAAATACAGGCCTGGCCTGGTCCGTCGTCTACATCTTGACACAATATGCATTTTCAAACAAGTGCTGCTATGGCAGAGTCACGTTGCGTAAACGGTGGTTTTGATCTTGAAACCTGATGTGATTGTTTCCTTTAGGAGCTCATATTTGACAAATAAACGATGGGAATATGCTGCTTAATTCGTTCAACCAACTTTAAAGTCGTACAACCGGCATAGCTTCTACGTACGCAGTGTTTTCGCTACGTCGTTCATCTAATAATTGCATTTGTTTGCGCAAAGCACTCAAGGATAGGAAAAAATATAGGATCAAGATTCCTGCTGACAGGGTTTTTTTGTACTCGATTAGCATTTTCACGTGTGTTCTTGTCCAATACAAACATATCAATTTAACATATCCTATCTACTCATTTCAAATATTGGTGTTGTAAAAATCTATTTAGGGCAGCGAATTGTACTTTGCTAATTAAAAAATGAGGTAAGTGGGCTGAAAAAGGTTAAGGATCATTTGGAATTAATTTCATACACTCCCAAAGGTCTCATTTCCGACCGATAATAATAACAATAATAATAATTTTTAACATCTTTGCCATCTATTTCATATATATTTACATACACACCATCTTACAACATATTCTTACTGTTTTCACCTAGTTGAGAATTTGATAGATTTTGATGCCTAGCTTGTAGTGACGTCAACCGAAACAAATGACACCCCAGATTTCTCAGTCTTAATGGCAAGGGATCATGGTATAATGGCTAGCACATCCCTTTGCAACCACGAAGAACGCGGTTCGAATCATCGTGGGCCTATGTTTTCACCATTGAGCTTTTCATCCTATGGCATCGTCTAATTACGTCAGGCTCTCTGAAGGACTTGATTTTTTATAGACTTTTCATCCCTAGTATGATTCTATAACAACTCTTACCACATGCATCGATTTCTCTTTGTGACAACTAATAAACAGTATAATCTGCAAAACTGGGATCCTGTAAAATTTCATTTACGTCTTCATTTGGAGGACGTAATTCGTTGATGTTCTCCTTGGCACGTCTTCTAAGACAATTATGAACAATAATAGGACCAACGCGTCTCCTTGAAGGACTCCAGTTGTTATAAAAAGTTCCTTTTTAGCAAGCCATATTCTCGGGCATCAAATAAAATCCTACTATTTAATCATTTTCTTAGAGTAACAACTTTGCCTGGTATGCTGTAAAGTCAAAATGGCCTAAGCATTATCTGCACATTAATTTCTTTCAAACGTCTTCTGGGAAGTCACTGTCTTTGCCATAGAGTAAAAATACTGGCCTAGTCTTCTTTCTCTATGGTCATTGACCAGGGGGAATCCTTTAATGCTTTTCTTCGAGAAGACGTCAAGTGATGTCGATAAGGTTAATGCAACCTTTTTCGCGTCTAAATCCTGGATTGAAAGGGCGTAGTCTGCCAAACAGATGTTCGCGCACTCAATCGAGTAAGACTGTAAAGACTTGATAACAGCTAGATGACTCTGACATTTCTGGTTAGTTTTGAGTCCTTATGCTATTGAAAGGATTTTCGCCTTTTCCATTGCTTTGAGGCTTCTTTTTCTTCTTTAATCACTTGCCTCGTGCATTCGAAAAACTTGTACCACACCGGTTTTTGTACTTGTACTTCCAGATTATGATTAGAACCTAGGAATTTGTTAACATTCACGTTCCCTATCATCTTAAATATCCCCTCGGAGAAAATTCTGTTGCTTGTATATCTTCAGGTCCTCGTCAGTCACTGGCATTTCAATGTAAGTATGAGTTATTTCACAGCGAATTAACGGCAGTGCAGGTCTTTATGGTGTGGACGTGAAATTGCAACTTTCCGTTTTAAAGCCAGTATATGCACCTTGTTTAATACTGTTGTATGACCACTTACAAAGCCAAGCAGATTTGATTAAGAAAGGTTTTCAGAAAGTTGGGATGAATGATGCCTTGACCACGGAAGTGGAAAAAGAAGTTCCATTTGCCGATTTAGTGTGATTTATGATTATATCTATTTATATCATGAAAATCTTTATTGCTTTTAACTAATGATTGGCATTTTTTCTTGTACCTCCACCTAGCCTCGGGTATGGGAAGAGTAGAAGCATATAAATGTTTGCATTAGTTCTTTCTGAAAGGGAGGAAGTATAATTTTTAAGTCAGTATTGTATCTGAAATATCGATTCTAAGATTCTTGAATGAAAAAAGTAAATTTCACCGAAATTTGGAGACTTGAAAATTTTTGGTGAAAAAAAATTCGGTTTGATAAATTTTTGGTTTAATTAATTTTTAAAACACACCAAAAGTGTTCGTACTTAATGTAGTTGGTTAAGATAAATTACTAAGAGTATGAGAGTAGGAATTAAAGATGGAATTTGAAGAAAAGGTGTTGGCATGTTTTCAAATTCTCTTAATCTTTTCAACTTTGATCGCTGCTAATTCTCTCGTCACAATTATCCCTCTCAGCTTTAAACAAAATGGGGCTTTGACAGATTGAAAGGCTGGATTGCATATCTTTCTTGGTACAATCATGATGCAGAGAGGCAACTGCATTGAGCTGGGTATCGATGTCCATCGATGAAAGATCTGGAGCTAGCATTTTGACTAGAGAATCAAGAGTATTTAATATGGGTATAGAAAGGGCATTGCAGAAATAGAAAAGATGTTTCTGTGGGAGATCGAACCCGTGACCAGCGCTGTCGCCGCATGCGCTCTACCAACTGACCTTAGTGACCTCCGATGTCAACATTCTCTATTTCTCTATTCGCCACATTAGCTCCAAATAATCCACCGGTAGACATCGACATCTACATGCAGCTCTACGCTATTGGAGACTAGCCTCTCCGCGCCGTGTGCCTATACTGACCTTTCTAATGCTCTCCTCTAGATGATATTTAAATATCTTTCACCAAACTCATTTTAACCAAGGTCGTTATGGACTAACGAGCGTTTCCGGTTTAATCACGCATCACAGAAGCTCTGCTAGTTTCTGAGAGTATTCAATGGCGGAAGAAACAGAGCTGTTGGGGGTCACGCGACTAAAATTACGAAATATTCAAAGCGATCGGGGGATCCCTGGGGAACCCTACAGAGCGATTCCTCGATTAACCGTCCCTGGATTAAGAGTTTCACCCACTGTTCACTGCCTTTGAAAACCAAGGAGTTGACCCAGCGTACATCACGTTGCTGCAAGACCTGTACAGTGGCGCTACCTCGAAGCTACACCGAGACACCAACAAGATCAAGCTTGAACGTGGAGCAAGACAAGGTGCCAACATGTCGCCCAAACTCTTCACAGCATGCCTCCAGGACGCAAATATCAACAAATGAACGGGACGGGAAAAGGAGTCAACATCAATGGCGAATGTCTCTCACATCTGATCTTTGCTGATGACATAGTTTTAATGACTCAAACCTCACAAGAACTAAATGAAATGCTCAGTGACATCCATGTCAAAAGCATACCAGGTGGCCTCAATATGCATCTTGGTAAGACGAAAGTTTATGTTGAACAAGCATGCCACCAAAGCAACAATAATTGTAGATGTAAAGACAATCGAAGAAGTTGACAGTTACATCTACGTGGGAAAGAAGGTTACAAAGGATGGAGATCTCCTCGCTGAGAAGAGAAGAATAGCATTAGGACGGGCTGCTTTTGGAAAGGTGGACAGCATCATGAAGAACAGGACAGCAAGTATGGTAAGTGAACGGAATGTTTTCAACGAGCATGTGCTACCTGTGATGTAGTGAGACAACCCAAAGAGAAATCGTGGCAGCAGTGCAGAGGAAGATGGAGAGGGTCATACTAGGCATCACACCACGGGACAAAAGGACCCGCAAACAGACAGAAGTCACTGATACCACTGCTGCTATCAAGACATCAAAGCACAGATGGGCAGGACATGTGGCCAGACAACATGACAACCGATGGACCATCAGAACAACAGAATGGACACCTCGGGAGTACAGAAGATCAAGAGGAAGGCCAAAAACAAGATGGCGTGACGAGCTGGAGCATTGCATGGGTCATAACTGGCAACAGGCGGCTCAGGATAGACAAAGGAATGCATTTTCTTCACTTAATCCATTTATCTGTATTAAGCAAAAGTGCTGGTACCTTAACATTTGTTTATTCTTGAGTTTTATTTGTAGAAGCATAACTTATAAGCAGCAATATATTTATTTTGTGGAAGTATTCAAGAGTCGTAGTTTGTAATCGATACAATGATGGAATGAGACTACCTTAGAAACACAGATGCATGATGCATGAGATTATGGAATTGAATTACGTCAGCAACAGTAGCATTCGATGTCATCATCAATATTTAATACAGTAAGATGTTGCAGCGGGTTTGTTCAAAAGACGCAAGTTTCTTTTCCAATACCTTAACATGCGCTTTCCTAGACGTTTGGTTCTTAGGGGGTCTATACTGCTTTTTACTAGAAATTAAACTATTTAGGGGGCTCTTCATCTGCTCTTTCCTAGACATTAAATTATTTCGGGGAGTCTTCATCTGCTTTTTACTTGAAATTAAACTGTTTAGGGGGCTCTTCATCTGCTCTTTCCTAGACATTAAATTGTTTAGGGGAGTCTTCATCTGCTCTTTCCTAGAAATTTAAATGATTATGGGTCTACATCTGCTTGTTCCTAGAATTAAACTGTTTAGGGGGGGGGTCTATATCTGCTCTTTTCTAGACATTAAATTGTTTACCGGGGTCTACATGTGCTTTTTTCTAGAAATTTAAATGATTATGGGTCTACATCTGCTTTTTTCTAGAAATTAAACTGTTTACCGGGGCCTACATCTGCTCTTTTCTAGACATTAAACTGTTTACGGGGGTCTACATCTGCTCTTTCCTAGACATTAAATTTTTTAGGGGGTCTACATCTGCTCTTTCCTTTACATTAAACTTTTTAGGGGATCTACATCTGTCTTTTCCTACAAATTAAACTGTTAAGGGGGTCTACATCTGCTCTTTTCTAGACATTGAACTGTTTACGGGGGTCGACATCTGCTCTTTTCTAGACATTAAACCGTTTACGGGGGTATACATCTGCTCTTTTCTAGACATTAAACTGTTTACGGGGGTCTACATCTGCTCTTTCCTAGATATTAAATTTTTTAGGGGGTCTACATCTGCTCTTTCCTAGACATTAAATTGTTGAGGGGTTCTAAATCTGGTTGTTCCTAGAAATTAAGCTTTTCCCCCTTAAAAAAATGATCCAATGAAAAACACGTCTAAACTTTAGCTTGAATAGTTGACAACTAACTAGGATAACAAAACTACGTGCCTATCATCAAGATGAACCAGAAATAGTATGTCTTTGAAATGATACCATAGTATCCACTATAAATCTGCATGACATTCTCAGTGAAGATGCTAAATCCGGTTTATTATTTAATATTATTCAGTTCACGGGGCTGACATGTTAACATACTCCTATTTCTCTAGTCACCCCATTAGCTCCCAATCGTCCACCAGTGGATATCGACATCCAGCTCAACACAATTGGAAACTAGCCTCTCTCGGCCATGTGACTTGACCAAGGAAGACAGGATCCTCAATCCAAAGCCCATAAAAGTTAGAAAGTATCATTTAGAAGACAGGATTTGAAATGTTAGATTTGAAAAGAACACTAGAGAAATAGAAAATGTATCGCTAGATGATCGAACCAAACATGATAATCCCACCACATTGCTTGTGCTGCTCTCAAACTACATGCGACGCATTGTGGCCCTAAACCTCTGTCTATCTTGAGGATTTCTTATCCAAGCTGTTCAGAAATATTGCAGAGTTGTACTTGATTTTCTTTGACAGGTAAAAGGTTGCATATTTCTTTATCCTTATCCTACTTTTTAATGAACACCTGTGTACTGCCTCCTTGCTCTTCCAGTTCAAGATGTCACCAAAAAATGATGAGAAGAGTTCACAATCTTCAACTTTCACACAAATTATCGGACAGGCTTAGATAGTATTGTAGTAATCTTCAATGACTCCAATTTTAGACCATGTTTAAAGGCACTTGAAAATATTTGATATGTAACATCCTGTGCAACGTGAGCTATTATTTTTATTGTGGTTTTGCAGGAATGAAGACCAACACTCATGTCAACAACGTATTTAATTTGAACTTCAATTTCATCTTCAACATTACTAAATGGCCTGCTTCTTTTTTTCTATACACTGTATTAAAACTTTGCATGTAGACCTGATACACTTCTTGTTAGCTGTATCAATGCTTTTGGTAATAGCATCAGTTTCACAAGGATCAACTTGCCTTACACAATTGCATATGCCTTTGATATGAAATGCTCCTTCATTTTCATGAGGGAAGCTTGTTGAAAATTATGAACTGGGTTCATTTAACAAGGTTTTGATAAGCATGATTTAAAGTTTGAAAGGGCATATCTCATCGATTGCTCGAAATATGATTCTCAAATTTGGACAGGTTGTCTATCTCAACAAGAGAAAAACAACGAGCCGAAAAAATTATCAAATTTCTGATATTCATTACATCGTGACGTCACACTTTGGTACTCTATTGTTAACCCAATATCACTCTCATGTACGTCTGACTATTAAAACATAGTTGCAAGTGTTATTCTCTAGTTTTGCTGCTGTGGACATTACAGCCTGTCAAGAGGCAAATTTAGGGCGAAAAAGGGGTACCCACCGTAGTAAAAATATTTTAACCTGTTTCCAAGCGAGGGAATATATTACATGTAAACTATTTTTAAATGAATAGAAAGAATATCTCTTGCTATTAAGGATGATCAAATACTTTCAAGTTTAGCAGGTTTTTTTGTGACTTTTCTATTAAGACACCTATTCAATCAGAAATAAAGGCCAAACATTTTCTGGCCCCATCAGTTATTCATAGAGTAGTAGAGAGAAATAGTGTTCTTCCCCCTTTAAAACTTTATAATGTTGTCCAGGTGGGGGTGGGGGGTGGGGGGGATTGACTTAATCATTATCCATCAAATGCATAACCAAAGAAAAAGACAAATAAATATTGTTCCCGTTCTTCTCCTGCGCTACTCACATTCATACCTTGCAACCAAGTTAGAACCCTTTACTGACTCTTGATGCACCTTATTCTTGTTAAATACTGATGGAAACAAACAATATTTAATTTTTACAGACCCAGAGGGACAAGGATCTTCAAAATTTTGGTATTGTGAGTGGAGTAAACAGTTTAGAGGTTAAGAAACGTTGGGCTAGAGGAGAAAATTAGTTTGTTGCTGCGCCTATGGCAGGTGCCTAAACTGAGGAGCGTGTTCATAGATCGGATCACCATTTGATAAGGCTCTTAGAACATATAAAGAATAGCTCAATAGTGTAACTGTAGGAACATGTCGAATCAAAAAAGGCCCTTCATATATGCAAACTGATATGCTAGCCACCTTGGAAACCCTGTTTACAAGAGTACGGATCGGCCTTATCTTTACACGGGAACTGGTGGATCCGAACTCGTTTGGATATGCAGCTTTTTTAATATTAAAATGCGGAGATACTGTTGTGCAAATTGGATGTATTAATTTAACTACAGAGAAAAAGTCCTGCATATCGTTCTGAAATTGGAATAACCCGCTCGCGCATATCGGTCATTGTGCAACGTGCTTTCCCCAACGGACTGCATATTGTTGGACAAGGACGAATCGTTGGTGACGAATCAATAGAGACGTAGATGAAAATAAGTTCACCGAGGAATTATTATTCTTCACAGTTAACAAATTATTATTAATTTGTAACAATTTTTTGTGGTCAGCATTCAAAAATATCTGTATTGATTGTTTTGCTGTTTATTTAAGGTAGTTTTAATATCAGGCTCACTTCTCATTAGGGGTCATTGATTGAGAGACAGTCGGATCTGGTAGATGTATAAGCATATGCTAGTACAATTCCGAATAGTTTGGCAATATTCTTATCTCATTTGTATTAATGATACAGCTTTTTTCTCTTACCATGATGGTCGCAAGAGTACGACTAGTATGTAAACTGGAGCTGTTCAGAAATTTGGACAAAGTATATCTATACCAGTACAAAGGACAAGCAATGCACAGAATTCCCAGGAACTGCCCGTCGATGAAATTGATTGTGTTTTGAGGAACTCGCTTAGATGAGATCTTTACTGTCATTTTATGATACCACTCTTCTCTCATACACAATTATGATATTTTCACCACTGCTTCGATTCTGTTTCAGGTTTTAGTGCCAAAGGTTTATTTTTCGTGATACTTGCCAACTACAATGACCGGAAAATCGTCATTTCTGGATCAATATTGGCTTACGTGATAGGTGGTATAGCTCTCAATACGGTAGCAGCAAACCACATCGACATTGCACCTCGATTCTCCAGTTTGCTCATTGGAATACTAAATGGGGTGGCGTGCGTACTAGCTATTGTAAGCCCCATAGTCATGGGATTTTTAACACCAAACCAGGTAATTCATCAATTTTATATTTAAATGGTTGTGTCCGCGGGAAAATTACAGCCACTTTGTGTATCTTGGGTCTGTTGCTGTTCAGCATTGCTTGCCTCTTTTTATGAAACAGTTGTTATTGGTATTTGTGTAAGACAGTGGTTTTCAACCTTTTTTGTCCCGCGCCCCTTAGTGATATCCACAGGTCCACTGATCTATACTTTACTTTTATCGGAAGAAGATGATACTCTAAACGCGAGATAGGGTTCTGTAGACTGGGTTCAAATATAGTTATTGACATTCCACTAAGGTGCCTTTGGTCATTGTTTGGAAAGGACTGTTTCGTGTCGATATGGATATCTTGCTGTGAATGTGACACAATGTCTGTCGCTATCAATTTCAATTTTGATAACGCTGAAAAGTGGTCACGGAAAAAATTGAGATTTGGCAAATCTTTGGGAGGCAAAGGCCCCCGGTACACACCTGTTCCCCTGTCCCTTGTTGAAAGACTTAGCTACCTACCTTTATGTTGTCATAGAGGGCAAAACAATTCTCTGTCTCTTCTCGTACTTATAATTTCTAAAAGGACTGGATAACAATACCATACTTACCGTAATACAAAAACCACGACTGTATCAAAGACGGAACATTTTGCACTTGCCAACACCTTTTTATACCTTGCGATGTTTCATCAATTTTCTGTTTGCTTCTTGAAGTGCTTTCTCACAAGCAATTGTACCCATTGACAGGCCTATCCTGACCCTATCATACTGTCACGTAGAAGAAAGTGGTACTGTAGTTGTACTAGGGTCAAATGCGATGAAAGCGGGAGTCGTGTCCCTTAAGAAGGCACCACTAATCCATGTCGGGAATGGTAAAGCCCTCCAAGTGTCAACGAAATGGTAAATGAAAGCAAAATAGAGCTATTATTGCAGTTTTACCCCACAGCAATCGCATAGGACGTGCAGCTGATACCTATTATACAAAAGTAGGTCAGAACTATGAATACAAGGATGCCTATCTTTCAAGTTGGATTCTATGGTGCAGAAGCACAGAGCACAATATTACAACAAAACAATATGGTAAATGCATCATCAAGGTATATAGAAGGACTGGACAACTCTCGAACATTAGTCTCGTTTGAAGGAAGTACCTGATTGTTATGTGGAAAAGGAATCAAAGGAGAGAATACAAAAACATAAATATATATGAAACGAAAGAGAAGTATATACCACATTGAATTCTTTATTGGAAGCAGCTTAACAGAAGAATATGAGGTAAGCAACAAATTTTGTAGAGTGACACAATCTCAAAGGCCTTAGGCAATCGTAAGCTACTTTTTACATACATGCATACAAACATACCTACATACATACATACATACATACATACATACATACATACATACATACATACATGCATACACACTCTCAAAGAATTATATTAAATATTTCTTCTATTTAGACCTAAGTTTAATGACCAACTCAAACCTGTTGGCATACTGTTTATATATAAAACATATAGCCAGCTTAAAACTGTCACGTCAAGTCACCAATAAATGAACGATTTTCGGTTATACACAATAGTCAAATAATACTACTCATACCTTTCCCCTTTTTCTTCAATTTTGAATTCTTTTCTCCTCTGTAAACCCTACATTTTCATGAATTGAAAGACAATATGTCAGTAAACTCAAACCTTGATGCATTGATCGAAGGGATGTAGCTCTCATGCTTGCACATATTCTTACGAAGTCGGCCTAGTTAAATTTAAAAATCAGGCAGATCACTTTTCTAGCTGTACATATATAGTTCTAGCTCTGTAGATATATTGGCACTACTGCAGTTTCCTACTCCCCTCCCCCCTTCCAAAATCATCGATAATGTATTCATGTTTAAATAAAATTTATAAGGTATGTAGTTTATTCTATAGGCAATTTAATGAGGTCTAATTGGTAGTTGCCACATACATTTAATTCAAAATACAGAGCTTTACAAATACACTTCTTGCAGTTACCGATTCAAACACGAGTGCGACCGATTCCATGTCTATCCACCAAATGTGATAGTACTGTTCACCCTGACGAGGGTTGCACAGCTGTTAAGATATAATGTTCTTGGAGAAATAGAAAATGGCAAACACGTGCATCATTTTGGAGATTCGATTGTGCATCATAAATTTCACAGTTTTTAAAGGTCGATTATATCTAACTTGTACTCTACATATCATACCTAAAAAAATCGTGAAAATAGACAAATCTTCAATCTACATATCGTTTTTAAAAATTTTTGAATTCCTCTTTCCAGTTCTCCAAGAAAAAATTTCAAAGAGACCCAACTTTCGTAAGTTATTTTGCAGCAGAAAAATTTGGTCAAAATCAGCGCTCTTCTTTCCTTCAGCGCTTTCACACCGTTGAAGATAATTATTTCATTTTTTTTGCATTAATTACTTTGATATTGAGGCTACAATAATAGTTCGGGCCAAGTAATCCAAATTTTTGAAACAAGTCAGGGCAGCTTTTAAATAAGAAGTTTCAATCATAGCAAATTCTTTCCGATTTCGTATCTGCTGAACGTATTATAGTCAGTGTTACCAGATAGATTTTAATGTTCACACCTAAACCCGGTTACAACCCCGCCCAAACCTTTCAAAAATGACTCAGGGGTTACGTTACGCCTAAAGAATTATAATGTTAAAAAAATATTGATATTAATAAGCAGGGCCCATTTCTATCCGTATAGCCTTGACTACCACACTCTCTCTTTCCGTTCTCGTTTTTAAAAGAGGGTCACATATTTGGTCCATACCTAGAAATTATCGATAAATACAAGTTCCACGATCAGCCCATTGCGACAAGAATTACTAAAGAATGTCATATAGTGTTGCTGAGCAACGCATATAAAACCAAATGCATTAACCCACCCATCGCCCCAAAAACCTTTTTACCTACCTTACCCGACGTATTTGAGGAACTGTTTTCCCGGGGGGGGGGCAAAATCCACCCCCCATTTTAACTCCGTAACCGCTTTACAGAATTCCTTCATATTTGGCACTGAAAAACTCGAGATATATACAGATCTGCATACCGAGTTATAACTTTGTGTGTTTAGGCCAACGGGAAATATGGCTCCATACATTGCAGATTTGGCAAATGTTCAATGAGTTTTCAAAACAAGCTGAAATATCCTCCGATTGTATGCGACAAACTCTCATACATCAAAAAGTGCAAAATCCTGGTCATTCAAACTTTCAGAGCATCTGAAACATGGAATTTTGTTAATTCTCCAAAAATATTATTTTCTTGCACGGTTCAAACACAATCTTTCATTGATCGACTATGGTTCAAGAATACACATTATCTGATTGGAAATCGTATTTCTTTACGTTCTCTGTTGCTTACGTTGCAACATACGTGCCACGAAAAGAGGTTCTGGTGATAGGAAATGATGTGAATAATTATTTTAAACACATTTAAAGGCTTACAGCAAATCCTGTATCGTTTTTAGTAGCATTTTTGTGTCGATTTGTAGTTATTTGCCGTCCTTAAATTTGAAGAAGGGAAAATATAAGACTGCAGTCAACTTAGCTGCCTGTATTAATAATGCAAATTCTAAACAATGCTAAGGGAGTAAAGATCAATTATTAATGTTTGGGAGGGGGGGGGGGGACTTAAGGCAATCAGGTAGGCAAATACATAGATAAATTGGCATTGTGAAGAAGGTGGGCATGTCTACTTCAATATCACAGATAATAAAATTACACAGGAGGCTGTTAATCTTTTCAAGGGGTGCGATTGTTTACAGCGTCATACCAGCCGGAGTTTCTGTTCTGCCATGGAAAAAGTGCCACGGTAATTTCCGCGATTCCATGCCCTCACCACTGTGTTTTATGTCTAATTGTGGGGCTGCAGTATGGGAAGGTTTGCGGGGTATACCGTTTTGCAATATTTCTTCACCAAAGGAAAATTTAAAAACGTACGGATCAAGTAAAGAAATGCAATGTACCCCGAAATTTTGTCTTCCTCTAATTTTCGCCCGGGGGGGGGAGGGGGGGAGCGAAAATTAAAGGGATGAAAATTAAAGGGACGAAAAGTAAAGGGAGCGAAAATTATAGGGAGGCGAAATTTGAAAGGGATAAGGAATGTTACCATAAACAACAAGATATGTTGATTAAGATTTTTTTTACATTACGTCTTTTAATACAACAAGATGCATTTAAAGTTAATATATATTAGGTCTGAAAAACAAGAGAAATAGGAAATATGCCACTTGAAGGTACAAAAATTTAATTTATAACATTAAATTTGTTTTTTGCCTTCTCACAATGCACTTTGCCTTCTTTACTTTATGGATTTGATACCTTTCTATTTCACATTCTATATACTGGGTAGCTTAGTTGTCTTCGAAAGAGTAATGTCAATTAACAATAGTCGATTGAGTATAATGTAGAAATAAGAATGTTTATGAACCGTATGCAAACATTGTAAACTATAGGCTATAGATTTTTGGACGATTCCATTTCACTTTTATAAGCCAAATTAATGAAGCAGAAAGTAATTGATGGAATGAAGCCAGTTTACGAATGATCTATCCATAAATGTTACGGTCAAAGTGGTAAATTAGAAGGGAAGTAATTAATATAGGTCAATTTGGGCTTCTTGCCAGCAGTTTAAGAATTCTAAGGAAACGACATCTGTTTTGATGGTTGGAAAATCAACAGCAAATTTACTTCAAAGGCTTTGAAGCCTGTCAATGGTAACTGGCCGGTTTAGTAACCATGAGGTCGTGGGTTCCAGCCCGGTCAGCGCCCATAAATTGCAAGCTATTGTGGTAACGCTCCACCCTTTGAGAATTATATATAATTGCAATGTGTCTGCTGAGAGTATATATATAAAATCTTAATAAAACCTTAATTCTAACGATTAAGGAAGACTTTTAGTCTCTGATGAAAAGAGCTTCAATGATTTATAGTTCTGAAAGATAATGCCAGCAGCTTTCTCATGGTCTTCTAAGCTCAGTTTAAACGTAATAGCCTAAACGTCGCTTTGAAATGAACTCTAGGTCAGTTTCGAAAACAACACTAGAGAAGTAGTGTGCATTACCAACCGAGCCATCCACCGGTAGACAACATTTTTCTAGTCGCCAGATTAGCTCCCAGTCATTCACCGGTAGACAACAACATCCAGCTCAACGCAAAGGGGAATCAGCTTCTATCGGCTATGTGACTTGACCAATACGCTATTAAACCGGAAACGCTCGTTGGGCCATAAAGACCTTGGTTACGTTGTAGTAACGACATTCTTAATACAGTGTTTTCTTAATGCCGCTGCAAAAGCGTCGCACTATAGGAAGTATTAGGCAATATGTGTTGAAGATTTATGATAGATTAAGATAACCCTTAGGTATAATTCGTAGAGAGAATTATTTTATAGGTGAGAACTCTAATTCTGTAAGAATATTATAAGCGCCACGCAGAAAGTGCGGTGCTGAGCATGTCGTTGCCACCACGTAACTAAGGCCGTTCTACCTTGTGGTTTAGCAGCGTATAACCATCCGGCCCGTTTATCTGTCAGAAGCCCATAGAAAGTTAAAAAGTATCACTGGTTCAATCTCTTTGTCAATAAATTTTATACGTTAGTGAGATGCCATCAGTTAATATATTTCACATACAACCGAGAGGAACTTAACTAATTGGGGAAGGTATAAATGTAACATGTGCTCTTTCACAATTCTTGCCCAGATATTGACTGTAACTTCTATTGTAGTCGTAATTTAGTTAAAATCAAGTTGGTACTTGTAAATAAGGAGGGGGCATTTGAGTGCTTGAAATGTCCTATTGCAGGGCAAACTGAAAAACGTTCGCATGTTTGAGCAAGTAATCAGGCGAAATTGGACAGCCCATGGGAGGACGTAAATCTCAGCAAAATAGAATGAAAAGGTTTTCATTTCTATCGCTTTCTGGAATAGAACGGATCGCATTAAAATAGACCACCTTTTAAGAGTTGCGACTTTTTAGGACCTCCATATGTTAGATTATCAGCCAAATCAGAGGTTATGTCAAAGGTTTTCATCGTTTTATACAAATGTACTGTTCGTAGTTCATTTGGATGTTGTTCCAGATATGACAACAAAAGCTTTCATTCAGAGTTTGAGACGTTATATGGCACGCAGAAATGTCCCTGAATTAATAGTCGCCGACGTTCAAAGGTGCAGCAAAGCAGTCGAAATCTTTATTTAAGTCCGAGGAAGTGAAACAAATTTTAGGTAACTAATGTGGCAAAGGCACCATGGACCGGAGGTTTCTTTGAACGCTTTGTGAAGTGTACGTGTCTTTAAAAATCTCTTGGTAGGGCACGTGTGAAATATGACGAACTGTTAACTGTTGTTTTGTTTGTTTGTTTGTTTGTACGTTTGTTTGTTTGTATGTATGTATGTATGTATGTATGTATGTATGTATTTATGTATTTATTTTGCCATATAAATGAAAAATAGTTACAAAACAAAATAAAATAATAAGTCAAAATTACAATTTTTAAGATTTTAATTATTTTACAAAATTAAAAGAAATATTTGAGTCACTCTAAAGAATACAAAATATAAGTAACAAGAAACCAAGAAATTGTGCTTAATAAAACCCCACTATTGGTAAAATTGGCAGGGATAGCATTAAAAAGGTTCAGAAGACTTTGTTTCCATAATGGTCGTAGCAGACGTAGAGGCTGTTCTTAACTCACGTCCATTAACGTACATGTACCCTGATGAGTTAGAAGAAGCATTGACACCAGCTCATTTGTTTATAGGTAGACGACTGTTGACTCTACCATATCACACTGTATAAGATGACGAAGTAGAAGGTAGTCAGCCCATACTTAGTCGTAGAGCACAAATATTATCATCAGTTTTGACTCATTTTTGGACTCGTTGGAAACGAGAGTATCTTCTTAACTTAAGGGAATATCATAATAATGTAAAGTGCTCTAAACGTATTTCTTTAAATGAGATACAGGCAGGAGATGTAGTAACAGTTCAGGAACCAGGGAAATTAAATAAAGGCATGCAAGGTTTCAAAGGGGCAAGTGCTCAGACTGGATTCTCTGTACATAAAATTGTAATTGCATGACAACCAGAAACCACTCTCCCTACATTTTAAACTTGTGTACTGAAAAACGAACTCTTTTTGTATGAGTTATGTTTGGCAAACCGTGTAGTTCCTAAGTTTATTTCTTTGCGAATTTCTAGGTCACGTGCAAAGCACAGTCCTTGTATGGAACACGCTTTTCTCAATGATGAAATTTCTAAGACCATCGTATATTCACCAAGCATCTACTCCTAAAAGGAAACAATCATATCGAGTTTCAAAGACCAAAAACGCCACTAAGCAATGTGACTCCGCCATAGGGCAGCACGTGCTTGAGAACCCAGACTGTGCCAAAGTGTACACGGACAATTGCTTCCGTATCATACGAAAGGCCAGGTCTGCATTTCATTTGGTCTTTCTGGAGTCAGTCCACATAAAAGCAAGAAAAACTTTACTATGCAGACAAAAAGAGTTCGTTTTCTCGCTAGGTTTATTCAATTAACCTTGTTGTAGTAGACGCTGATTGGTCCAAAAACACAAGCCATTCAGCGCAGTCCAATTTCTGACTGACTCCTTCAAAATACAGTTGGGTATACTCTTTCACATATTCCATTTCGGTCATTCTGACGTTAGTACTCTGAGGAGTGTCAAACGAAAAACGCTTTTCAGTACACAATGTTTTCGCTATTTCGTGCAATATTCTTGTTTTATACCACAAACAAACTGTTTTAAACTTATGTGTACTGTCCTGGAAAGGCAGTAGAGGCCAAGGTGAGCTACGTGACTTGTCGCATCCAAAGGTCGATGCAGAAGAGCCTGAAGGTAACAAGATGAACTAGGAAGACAAGAAGTAGGTCTTCGTGTAGAGCAGTAGTTCTCAATCTTTTTAGCGCCGCCGCCCCCTTAGAGGCTTCTGTGTTGATCGAACGCCCCCAAGCCCCACCAACCTATTTTAGGCACCCATTTTTGTTATTTTGAGGACTAGATAGTAAAAGCAGTTACGTAAAATCCAGAAGACTGTTTTGCAACGATAAATTTAAAAATTTATATTGGGAATACATCAAATTGTTTTGTTCGGTAACAGATTCAGTCAATCTAACCCAGTGTTTAAAAAAATAATTAGCGAATAAAATCAGTATTTAAATTTATGGTACTCTTACAATGCCACAGATAGTGACGGACACTTGGGGGAGGTAGAGGGGTGCAATTAGCCCTTAATAAATTTTCTCAAAACGTAATAAATATGCCAATATGATAAAAGACCAAATCAATTTCAGCAACATCTTATTATGCTTATTATGGGTACGTTTCTCCTAAGTGTTTGTGTACAGTTCCCCTTTTAAGGAAAGTGAAAATGTGCCTTCGCCTCTTTTTGCGACCTTGCAAACTCCATTTTTAACTATTCTAACACTTTTCGACTCAGTCATTGCCATAGATAGTAGAGTTTATCATGTTTTGAATCGCTGTGTTTTTGCGACCTCGCAAACCCCATTTTAAAATATTCTGACACTTTTCGACTCAATCATTGCCATAGATGGTAGAGTTTATCATGTCTTAAATCGCTGTGTTTTTGCGACCTTGCAAACTCCAGTTTTAAATATTCTAACACTTTAGATGGTAACGTTTATCATGTTTTGAGTCGCTGTCTTTTGGCGAGGTCGCAAAACGACAGCGACTCAAGACAGGATAAACTCTACCATCTTTCACAACTCCAATTTGGGATTAATTTCATATTTTACTGCAATGTCATTGATAATGAACAGCCTGAAATGATAACGCCATGCTGGGATTGTTTGACCGTCATTAGTCTCGCAGTGACACATTGTGATGTTAAAGTGGAGCACTAGTGATAGAATCCACAGATCCAGGAGTAAAATCATATTTTGCAAATTAAAATAACTGTTTAGTTGCTTCAGCTAAAATAACTAAACATCACGACACTTAACGAACGCTCACGGTTCCTTGTGCAAAGGACACGTGTTTCCATCAATTATTGATTGAGGTTTATCAAGAGTAAAAGATTTGAAATGATCAGTTTCACTCGAGCCAGAACGACGGGGGGAGGGCGACCATGCCCTCTGTTTCTTAGCACAATCGTACACATTGACTTACTTGACTTACTTGACTTAGTTGCACACTCCAGAGAGCCTTGCAACATTTCTCCACGTTGATTTCCTCCACTTTGCTCGATCGTGGCAGTTTCGCTCGGCCATCAACAAAGGCAATCCAGTGTCTGCCCTGATTAAATCTGTGCTACAATCTGCATATGTTTTCTCGTTTACAAATGTTAACATTTTGACGGATTCCGGCCTGCACAAGTACAGTATTCTCCTTTTACAATTCCCTAGGCTTGGTCACTTTGAAAATGGCTTGAATGAAGTTTCTCGCTTTTATCAATAACAATTGTACGCCACTGCAATCTCCTCGCTGTTTCTGGCATCAAAACTAATGTTATTTGCGTATCCTTGCACAAAAAATCTACAACCACGATATCGGCATTTCCTAGATATTCTTTCAGCTTTAAACAGTCAAGGTACAAATCGTTTGCAAGTGTATTTGACCGAAAACCACGACCCATCGCTTGAAGCTTTCCTTTTCAGTTCTAGTAGAAAAGAAGTGCTATGACGGACATTTCCTTGTTTCAAGTGTAACCAAGGATGGGCGGAGCAGCGGACTGAATCTGGATTGGTGTATTTGCTATCGGAGCAAATCACAAGAGCGAGGTGAGATAGTAAATCGCTGTGTTCCTTCTCGAAGGTAAATATTGATCTTTTAATGCTGTTTGGGTTTCTGTGAAATTCTTCCCATTCTTACTCTCTTTTAATTATAGCAAACTTGTCGTTAACGTAAAAATGAGATGGGCTTTTAGCAGGGTTAAGAAGTTGCAGGTCAAGGAAGGTATTAGACTATGCTGGACCCAAGAGACTCCCCATGCTTAACCCCTTCTGTTGTCAGTACATTTTACTGTTCAAGCTGAATTCAACACCACGTGTTGCAAATTCGATTAATTCAATACCAACATATCCAGGGAGTTGTGGAGGGACAAGGTTACCTCTATACAGTGCAACGGTGCATATCCTAATAGTCTCATCTAAGGGGACGTTTGTAAATAAGTTACAGATGCGAAAAGAAAACGGAAATTATGAGTAGCAAAAGTGAGCGAGTCTTTGATACAATTTCAGGAATAAAGATGAAATCCGCGTTGAAAATTTCAGAGAGCCTTTTAGCCATTTCGTGTTGTGAGGAGGCGATCATCGAAAGAATCGTTCAAAAAGGAAGTCCTTTAGCATATGCTTTGGGGAGGCCAAACGTCCGTGGACGTTTTTGTCATAAAGATCGCAAGACAGACGATCTTGCTTAAATAACTAGCTAACTAGACAACCTAATCGTTTGTGGCCAGTAGTTACTAGTTTAGAAATGTCACTTCCTCTTTGTCAACATTATTTGCGTACGTGCCAGGAAAGGAAGTCTTTGTTACATCAGTTACTATGTTTCTTATCTTTTTAATTTGAAAGTTTCCGTATTGTTTTGTTGACTATATTTACCTGTCTCTGATGAGAAGTAAATGGCCCAACCCAACACTAATTGCTTTTCTATTTGGCCTTTAATGTCTTGCAGTAAAACCTAGGCCCAATAGTCCATGACTATGATTGGATGGTTTTTGGCGCGGATTCTTGATTTTATTGATGATTCATCGAGTTTTCTCAAATTTGAAGTCATTTTAAAACAATGACTCCAAAGTGAAATGTTTGCATCGAATATATTACGTCATTCTAAAAGTTGTGGTACTTAAGAGTTTCCGCCATGCAATGTTATCTATGGGACAATGTTGACGGAGTTGCTGTGAATTCTCCACTCGTACCTACAATCTTGGACAAAACTTGTTGAGAATTTTGGCTCTCTCCAGAAGTACCCCTCCGATTGTTTTCAAAACAGTCGTTTCTGAGAGCTATATTCCAGAGCCCCATAATACCCCAAGGAAAGGAGCAGGTGCAACGAAATTACTGCAGTGAAAGCGTTTGTTCCGTGAAAAGCATTGTGATTTATTTTCACTCTTTAAAATTCTCAAGTTTTGTCCGAAATTGTAGTGTAGCAAACATTTTCCTCTGTTCCAATATATCCAAACCTTTTGATAAAACTAGTCGTCTTCTCGTCTGTTTCCACAATGTTGATGATACCTTTTTCGTTTTTATAAACAAGCGGCAATGTGAGCATTCTCCAACAAAGATTGATGGACTGCATCGTGCTCTTACGTTTAGGTATAAAAAGGAAGAAAACAAACCCTTACCTTTCTTGAACGTTCGATTTCAAAGAGACAAGTCCTGTTTTCCACTTATATTCCCAGAAAACCCTTGCATACCCTAAAACTCGCAAAATCAATCTCATCACTCCTTTGGTCACTGGCCTCTTGCCATCTGCTCAAAAATGAAATGCGATGAGGCATTATTTACTGTACTGTAATTTTTAATCAATTATCAGATTTGTCTGACACAAAATATAGACCGATGAAGTGCAGAGTATATTTTCGACTTCAATATTACCTAATCCATGTTGGACACTTTTGTCATTGGCTATAGCTATCGTTAGAACCAGAAAGAAAAACAAAACAACAACAAAAAACAAAAATAAAAGCATACAAAAACCCGATCTAAAACATATCCTACATCTGTAACAAGCTAACATTACAAACTAGGATCCTATTACCAGGTTAACAAATTTGGAGCGTCCCATCCTTTATCATTACAACAACACAAGTACTCTTGGGTGCCTAATAGAAAGGGAGTTGGAATAAACGGGGGGTTGGAAAACTCCCAAAACCTTTATAAACGGGGGGGGATTGGAAAATAACCAAAACATGTATAAAATGAAGTCAATGATCACGGTTTAGAATCAACTGCAGCTTCGTAAACGTAAGGTAATACAACACAAACAATAGATAGTGAGCTACTCAAAGTCATGGCAGTTTCCTACATGCCTTCCAAAATTATAAAAAAGTTACTTTCATAACCAACTGTAAGTTCGAGGATGTAAAAATTATCACCCTTCCGTATCAGCATGTCTGGCCGTTCCTGGTCTCCGGTAATTATGATAATAATGATAAAACTCAATACCTTTATTGGTAATCTTCATAATACAATAACATTTCTCGCTATTATCTCTTTTTTGGACAACAGGATTCGATATACAGAAGTGTGATATATTCAAAATAATAATAATAATAATAATAATAATAAAAATAACAATAATACTAATAAATAAACATACAAATACTAAAAAACCCACAATAGAAAAGAAAGGGAGAAAAAAGTTTATAATAAAAGTAATAATAGTAATAGGTATTTGTAATTTCAAACCAAATAACTCCGCATTTATATCTGGGCTTTTTTTTTATACACGTTTTTTATATATAAGAACACTTGGTTCCAGTTTCAGCCTACCGCTTCTTATTTTTCCGTATATTTTCAGCCTAAGGATTTTCTTATTCTGTTTCTTATTTTCGTTTTCGAATTTCCTGAGCGTAGTAATGTCAAGACATAGCACGTACTTGATAAAGTAATTAAGCCCCTGTTCACGTTTAATATCGGACGTTGCACTTTTTGCATAGGATGTTCTACCTGAAGTTTTATTTTCAGCAAAAAGCTTGAAGAATACAAAGTTACATTTACAGATACCATCTTGTGCAGAACAATCTCATAATCGATCTCGTAAGTTAACCTTTCCAGAGAGGATACATAGAGATACATCTAGCTGGATATCGCCGAGGAAGACCTTTTAGGAGCTATGACTGATAGGGAATACTGGAAGCGTGAAGTAAGTTCTATGATGACAATGGTGTTCAGAACAACAAAACTTTAAAATCCATTACTCCATTTTCCACTTACCTGGCTACTCCTGGCCTAACTAGTCGTACTTTCGTTATTGGTTGGAAATGAGCTTCGCCACACACCGTATCATTGTCCCAGAATGCACCATTTCCATGAACGCTGCATAGCTTGTCATCTGTAAAGGTATATCAAACTATCAACACGAACTCCTCCTTCCATGGGTATGCTTTTTAAAACTCTACGAAAGCTAAGAAAATCCCTGACATTGCAAGAAAAGGACGAAACTAATTTAAACAACTAGTATAGGCTGGAAGGAAAACGTGCTCCAACAGAAGTTGCTAAATATCTTTCCAAGGGCCTTAGAAGCTAGATAGTCTTGTCTAGTAGAGACTCGCGTGATTTAAAGTAGGTAGTGATACCAAACGTGATAACGAAATCCTTACACACTTATCAGAATAAGTCGAATTCTCAGACCGACGTCTATCATAAACCGACTATACAACGATCTATCATAAACCGACTATACAACGATCTATCATAAACCGACTATACAACGATCTATCATAAACCGACTACAATACGATTTATCATAAACTGACTATTTAACGATCTATCATAAATCGACTACAATACGATCTATCATACAACGATCTATCATAAACCGACTATACAACGATCTATCATACAACGATCTATCATAAACCGGACTACAAAATGATGTCACAATTGTGCCTATAATACAGTTGGACTACATTCAACCTCAAAACGTGTACGACGTGTCTGTGTAGAAAGGAAGAGATGGACAATTTGATATCAAATCAGTGGGTTTTCAAGACGGAAGAAGGCATTCTTATTAGAAAGATCACTTAAATTAGGGGTTAATGGCATCAACGCAAATTTAACAATACGAGGCTTCATCACATACCTTCCGTGAGGAATGGTTGCTGTTGATTCTTGACCACATTGACTGCAACCTTGAGGAAAAAGGCAATTTTTGGGAGGCTTCACTAAGCTGTGCGGGCCACCCAAATTTCCATCTTCGGTGCGGGCCCTGTGCTGCAGCACAGTCGGCACACCCCTAAAACAGGCACTGAATGCCATCGATCATCTGCGAGCAATGATTGAAACATTGCTCAATATATTGACGAAATCAAATTTTACAGAAAATTTATTGATCGTTGGTCAATATTTTGAATTATTTGTAGCAAGTGATCGATGTTATACCCATGTATTTCATTCTAACCTTATATTTCCGAAGAAGAACAAGACAACTAAGATTTAAACGATTTACACGAGTTGTTTGCAGCACACTCGAATTATAAAGTAAAAAGTTAGGTTTGAAGGCCAAGAAGTAATAGAGAAGGATTAAAGGAAGAAGTTAAATACCCTGCGAACCGACTTTTGGAAGGAAAAGGGTGTAAAAACTGGAACTGAAGCTGGCAAATTATAAAAGCCAAAATTATAGTACTTTTTTGCTTACCATTTCTTTGGCCCATTTAGTCTGTCTTCTTTGTTATTACTTCGTTTTCCTTCTGTAAAAGCGAAAGCGAGAATAACTAGTGAAATGAAAGCGTATTGGTATTAATATTGAATCGTCTGCGAGGGACGCAATATTTCATCAATAAAATTTCATCAATATCATTGATAATGTTATTGAGTATCTGTAGGCTATTTAACAGTAAGTACCATATATGATAATAATAAATGATAATAATTAATAGTTAATTATAATTTTCAACTTCTATGACTTATTAGTTGCTCATGATAGATCATTGTCCCCGCCTACTGATTGGCGTGCTACCTGCGAGCCTAGAATCCACTTGTGGCACTTTTCCGGTGTACCCTTCGCTAAATACACGAACGGAACCCAAGTTTATCCACTTTTGTCTGGAAACAGTTTGAAGAATAAAACATCTTTACGAAAGAATAGAATACATCATAATACACCACAAGGTTTAAGAAAAAGGATCACGGATACTGACATGCTACTAACAATGGCATGGTTCAGAGACTTTTCGACGCACAAAAATCCCCAAATAGGAATCTTACAGTGGCCCAACCAAGAAATTAACTCAAGATATCATTAAGAAGGGATGAGAAGAAAGAATGAGATACTTAGAGAGGAGATCAAAGGGTGTGAGATATTTAAGCGCAACAAAGGACCTATTGAAATCAATATTTTTATTTGGATATGAAGATTCTGATCTCATAGTTTGGTATGTGCCAACCAGGCGATAAACACGATGCCCGCAGGTTTGCAAATGTTTTGAGTGGACGGAAGAAAAATGGAAAGAGATACTAACTTAACCGGGTGACAATTGCGTTCCCATCAGCGGGAGTGGCCGCTATTGTGTTAAAGTATACCTAGAGGGTGGCTACGTTTTTCTGTCGCCCTTAAGACTCGAAGAAAATCTTTTAATGAGTCATGAGTAATTTTTCCTAATGATGGCGAACATATAACCTTCGAAGAATTGTGCTTGGGTCTGAGTTATAACAGCAACTACTCACCTGAAAAAGTCCGTGACTGTTTATTACTGATCCCTGTGTCTTGTACAATTACCCAGCATACAAAAGCTATTATAAGTAGTGTGATTCTTTACAAGTTTAGTTGTTAGAAGGTGGAGAGGAAGAAGATTACATCTGTTAAATAGATCTTAGATAAATTAGATAATTAGAGAAATAAAAATAGATTAGTTACAAGAATTGATAAGTTTCTTTACTATTAGAATTTACTATATATTCCCCCGATCTAACATCGAGTTTACTTGGTACAGTGAGTACGTAATAGACAAAAGGCTTCCCGTAATTGTGACGTGCCTGCGAGTGAGCGCCCTCATATCTATGCTTGTTTGAAGGAAGAATAAACGGGACAAGGCTAACAAATACTGAGATACCACCCTGACAGAATTGCAGGCACTGCCATCCGAACCAAAATTCAGCAATCTTGGAATGTTACACAAAGCTAATATCTGTTCTCATATGAGTAAATACGCAACAAGGCCAATAAAGGCATTGAAGCTTGACATGCACTGATAAGAAAAGAATAAATGTAAACAATCCATATAATTTTTATAATTATCAAAAATTAAATAAAAGTTCTTTTGTTGTTTTGCGTAAATAACTAGCCAGAACTGAACAATGCCTGACAATTTTTTCTTTTTAATTGAATTCGAACTGAATAAGTGGAATGACTTTATCCAACTTTCTGACTAATAACTGAGTCCACAAGAGAGAGCATTAAGTAACCGATTTATTATGCTAAACGTTTCGCCCAATGATCTTTCGGTTAAAAAACCTTTATAAAGTAAACAGATTTGGAACCTATGCTAAAACTTAAATATGAAAATGATTACAGAAATACCATAAATTTCAATAAAAGTAACCTACAAAGGAAAGAAATAACTCGAATTGAATATGGGTGGCTTAAATTAAGACTTCTTTGACAACTCTAGTATCTAGCCAATGACTTTCAGGGCGTAGTTAAGGTTCAAATTCTGCCTATGGCTGCAAAGTGGTTACCTTTAACTTTGTTGTTATCTGTTGTCTCTTTAGGTGATATAGAAGGAAGTATTGCAGATCTTGACAAAGCAATTACTTTGAGCGGAGGCCATGGTAAAGTTGCGTCCCAAGCTTATACACAGAGAGGATTAATAAGAAGACTGAAAGGTGATAATGATGGTGCCTTGGAGGACTTTACAAAGGCAGCATGCTTAGGCAATGGCTTTGCAAAATCTCAGGCTACGAAATTAAATCCATATGCAGCATTGTGTAACCAAATGCTGTCAGATGTAATTGGTAAATTGGTTAGAGGTGAAGTAGACACATAAATTTGAAATAATTTTACGTGCAAAGGAGTCCTCTGCAGTAAATGTACGCCATAAAAAATTACAATAGATGTGTTATTCAGTAGTGTTAAGCTTAAGGTATACCAAGTTTGCTTTATTCCCAATGCCTCACTTAAGAATAACATATCAGAGCTGAAACCAGAGACACTTAACTTAAGGCTTAGCACCAATACAACAGTAGCCACTTCAGTCATTATTGGCCCCAGATCTAGTTTGTAAGTTCCAAAGCCTTCCACCCAAAAAGTCTTCACAGTGCTCTAATATGAATTATAACTTTCAGGGTTCACAAGAAACTACAGTAGATCTTTTTTGCAAGTAAATTTTGTGTTTCTCCGCATTGCATTTTTTAAAACTTGCCTGCCACAGTATCTTTTCTTGAACGAAGAATATCTTTAGACTGATGAGGTCAAGAACCAACATATTTTCCTTGAAGAGTGTATTTCAAAATTGATTGTTATCTCAGTTGTGTGGCCTAGCAGCAAAACGTCTCGTAAAAACCAACCATTTTTCTATGATCAGATTGTAGACAGACCAAGAAGTAAGTGAAGTGATAGTATTTGATACTTTAGAATGGTTTTACCGGTACAATGGTTAACTATCCGTGCGAGACATCATTTTGGCAGTTGCAATTGCAGAACGAATACGGAAAGCAAAACCTGGGGTATCCCGTTACCAAGTATTTCCAAGCTTGAAAGTTGGTTAGTGGTACAAAATTGGAATATTACGTTGAGTAACGGATTCATTCTGCTAAACGTTTTCGCCATACACTGATCACAACAATCGTATGGAGTAAAGCGAGAAAGCTTTTACGATGAATTTATAGCAAACGAGAAGACCAAAACACGTCGCACAAAACATCAGGCAAGATGATTGTGTTATTGAAAAAAGGACAAAATTACCAACAAATTCTTTTTGTCGACAGAGTACACACTTGTTTACACAAGCAACTCGATTTTCAGGGTCAGGGCTAAGGTTGCTAAGGGTATGACACACTTTCAGGGCTAAAGCTGCACTTTCACGGCTAAAGCTGCACTTTCACGGCTAAAGCTGCTTAACAGGTTGCTAAGAGTATGATACACTTTCAGGGCTAAAGCTGCTTAACAGGTTGCTAAGAGTATGATACACTTTCAGGGCTAAAGCTGCTTAACAGGTTGCTAAGGTTATTTTTTCTCTGTGATACCGAATCATTTAAATATATACAATATCTAGTTTTTCTTTTGTCTACTTACAGTGAGTCATACATGTAAATAGTTCGTATGTATTTGTTTCAAATCAAATAAAAGAATTCTTCTGCCTTTACTTTTAAGAAAATGGCTAATTTGAGGGCCGAAGCCTTATCACCTGGGTTGCTTAAAAAAATACGTACCGGCTTCTAGAAAGAATCCGTTAATCAACGCAGTATTTCCAAACTCTGGGTAAAACGTCAAGAAGGAAACTACAGTTTAGACAACATTTCTTCCTATTAGATGCCTTCCTCTGGTCTTCATACACTGGATGTTACAGCGCTAAACCATTTACGAAACATGAATATTGCACGAAATAGCGAAAACATTGTGTACTGAAAAGCTTTTGTCGTCTGACACTCCTCCGAGTACTAAGGAGACCGAAATGGAATTGTGAAAGAGTGTACCCAACTGTATTTTGAAACAGCCACACGGACGATTGCTTCCGTATAATAGAAAAGGCCAGGTCTGCATTTCATTTGGCCGACTACGCTTCTGTGCGCTTCAATACGCTACGCTTCTGTGCGCGTCTGTACGCTACGCTTGCAGTGTGAACGCACCCTAAAGTGATCGTTTCCCAGACTATCAAAGACTGCCGCGCGCGGCGTAATTTGCATAGAATTTCCGAAATGGTCATGGTAGCTTGGATCAAACTCGCTAGCAGCCCCTTGGTCCTCTACACAAAACGCCAATTGTTCAATGATTTTCGACTAACCGATTGCTGAGATATATGGAAGTGCTTATAGTTCTCAGAGGTCTGTCACAAATGAGATCACAATTACTGAAAAATGACATACTGTAACATCCCGAATATAAGCCCTCCCGAAAATAGGCCCTCATGTAAACTAACCAAAACATCCTTCCGAATTTAAGCTCACCCTAAGTATATGCCCAGGGGCTTACATTAGGGATACTGTGTGTTGGATCCGAATTGGTAGTGCAGAAGGCAGTGATACTGAATGAACACGGACAGAGTATATATAGAGCCTCTGTATTTACTTTTGTTCTTTTGTAAGATTTTAAGCATTAAATGTTGTTATTAGTCTCTCTGATTTGACACCGAAGGGTGATTTGGGGGGAATACACAAGTCACCTGTTAACCCAAATTACCCTCCCACTATAAGCCTCCACCCTCGAATACAAGCGTACCCAAAATGCTTACGAACCTCTATAAGCTCAGGGCCTATATTCGGGATTTTATGGTATAACAGTTTAATACAGCCAGTATGAGTACAGATCAACAGAGAAAGTGGACAATGATTGGCCAATAAAGAGTACTGTTTATTGTAGTTCGTTAATGATAGGTTTCATTTGTTTCCCGATAAATGTCGATCGTAAGGAAATGGCGTCATTTTCACCCGTAGGATATATTGTAACCTCGTTTCCATTGCACTTGTACTTTTAGACCCTGTTTTAACGGGGTACGGATCCAAACTGGTACGGATCCAAACTGGTACGGATCGAAATCGATCCCGTATAAACACCCTAGAGAGGGAATCAGATCCATTTAGATCCAGAACTCTGCATGCTAATCCACTTAGCAAATCAAGGGTTTGCTGGATTGTAACACGAGCTGTAATATGTGGCAACGGTTGAAATATAAACAATAGGAAATTGTGGTTAAACGATATGTCCAGAAAAGGTATGTCAGAAATTCAGCTTTCGGGATCAATATGAATTGGAAGTTACCACCAGCACTCGTAGAAGTTACCACAAGCACTCGTAAAAACCAGGTGTCTGTAGTTAGCTGCACTTCGAAATTTTCAAATTTAGGTGTTTAAATTTGATTTCTTGGAAAAGATATAAAGAGCAGGGTATTCAACAAGAAATGCTCTGACACATTTCAAGGGCTCTAGGACAGACGACCATGAAGTAGGGGATGCTATTTTATTCCACTTCTAGAGGATGCTAAGCATACCAAGCATCCCCCTGGTTACAGTACTGGACACTGTACGCGTTTATGCAAGTACCATCTTTTAAACTGAAAAATACAGATGCTGGTCATCTTCTATGAGAACTTTTACACGTATGTTACAACGCAATCCGATCCAGAACATGAATTTCTACTTTTGAGAGGTTGTGATATTTAACAGTTCTAGTTATTTCCTTCTCGAATGCATGATGGTCCACAAAAACAGTTACGTGTGTTTAACTTACCAGATACATCTGTTTAGTCTTGTACGGACGATGTAGGATCGACGCAGCATTCAACGGAGGGGTGTACACCTCCGTCCAAATGTAATGGCTGAGAAAAACTGCAAGTACTTTCACTTGCTGAAAAAATACGCTTCAAAACACCATGTTTCTATTTCCTACCAGATTTGTCTGGTTATTTTTTAAAAGTAGGTTATAGATCTGAAAAGTCGACTGAGGCGGTGGTCAGGTAGTTCAGCCTTGTCACATCTGAATCATGGGCGCACGGCATAAGGGGCTGAGGGGGGCACCAGTTTGTTAAAATGTTACATGTTTTGGTGGCAGAAGGCAAAATGTTGTTTATTGCCGTAGCAATAAGGATTTTTTTTCATTTCAAAGTGGCGGGAGTTTACCCTATCCTCCTTTGACTCAACCGTCTTCAGAACCGTCGATTCATATCCCAATAATTTTCGGGCAAAGAAGTATTTTTTCGGGAATATAATCCACAGCTCCCAATGTTTTTTTGTCCGTTGTGCCCATGACCTGAACATGTAAAAGGATGAAGGGAAAGAACCTCCTGTCAGCCACTCTGAAAAAACTGTGCAAAGACAACTTCTACTTCTGTAAATTAGGGACATCACCACACAGTGTGCTCTACCAACTGAGCTAGGTGACCTCCGTGGTTAACATACTCTATTTCTCTAGTTGCCACGATAGCTCTCAATTATCCACCGGTGGACATCAACATCCAGCTAAATGCAATTGGAGTCCAGCCTCTCTGCTCAATGTAACTTGACCAAGGAAGAACTGCCCTCCGACCCGTCATCAATCTAAAGTTAGAAAGTATCATTGAGGGTCATGGGTTCGATCCCAGGTGGTGACATATTTTCTATTTCTCTAGTGTTCTTTCCAAAACTAACTTACGTTATTCTTGCTATACACTATTACATTATATTTTGGCGAATGGAACAAGAATTTAATTGACTGACCAACTGTATCTTAAAATCTTATGTAACACACTACCCACTTACAGGAAGTTTTGCTGTCCATGATTATATCATATATTTTGGCAAGAATTTGTAATATAAAAAGGAGAATTAACAAAACTGACCTCAAGCATCACTGGAATTGCCTGCATTTGAATGGGTGTTGGTGTCATGTAACCAGCTTCCAAAATCCCATTTACAACCTTCTCAGAAATATTGAAACTGTATTTAAAGTGAAGAGCAATGCATAATTATAATTAAATCATGATCAAGTAGTCTCAAAATACAGCTAAATGTTATATACAACTATTCTGATATATACTAGCAATCATGTAATACAAATATTTTAAAGAAAAGACATGGTTTCCTACATGGCTGATGGGGATTGACCGGCAGAACTCTAGCATAAAAAACATGTAAGTTATATGTAGCTCATTTTTCTAAAGAAACAACCAAGAAAGGGATTTTTATTGATAACATCTCATCTTATCCTAGACTTCTTCAGGGCACTACAATTAGATGCTGAAAATAGGCTAAACTGATTGCTGACATAGACAATGTTCAAAAGTTCTTATAAGTAAAGCCAATAGAATTATGATTAGCAAACTTTTACCCTTTAAAATTGTTAATAAAGTTTCCTTTTTTAGCATTTTCTAGAGAGTGATTTAAAATAAAACAAACCAAAAGCCAAAAAATAACATTTCTTGATTCTGAGATATAAAATTTAAGGAAAACTATCTTTATTGAGAATATTTCGACAATATTATCTTGTCATCATCAGCTCTATACTTCAGGTGCTGGAAAAAGCTCCCTGCTACGTGTTTTAAGTAACCTGTGGCAGCCACACAAAGGTCAACTTCACTGCTATGTTCCAGTTGGTTGCAGAGGCATCATGTTTGTACCCCAAGAGCCATTCCTTACAACTGGATCATTGGTTGATCAGGTAAGATTGATTATTCTTCTTTATAAATGTTATGCATATATTTGTTAGGCATCTATAATAGATGGCAGCAAACATCTCCATATTATTTAGACAAGGTTTAAGTATATTACTGAAGCATTTTATGCTCAGTTGTATGCTGTCTCCATCTATTTGTATTTTTAAATACTTCTTGCAGCTAAACATTGCAATGGCCTTTACAAAGCATCTTAACAACCTCCAAATTTTGCCAGCTTCACTATCAAGTATGTTTTGCCTGCCCTGAAGTAGATGTACTTTTTTAATATATATTTTCCAGGAGAAGCTGGATTGTTTTCTCTTTAAAGCTCTATAGATTTGTTGGTTTTATATATCTCTGGGAATTACTTTTTAAAGTTGATAAATACATGTTGTTTAGTAATAGGCAGAGAAACAGGCTACTTACAATAACTGATTTTTTTTTTTATTACCTAATGGCAATGGCAATATTAGATACAACAGTATCAAAGTACTTAACATTTATCAGTGTATCAAAATTAATTTTCTCATTCAATTTGAGATTTAATATATGAATTTGATAACCCCATTTTTGCCAGGAAATACATCACTTCACATGGTCATTTAGTTTATTTCTGTAAAATGCTGAAACTTAGGAAAAATTGTTTTGGTGGCCAATGTTAAAAACATGGGGACTAGTGGGGGACTGGAATAAAAGAATGGGTTTTGAAACTACTAACAAACTAAGAAGGGGATATGTCAAAAACTTGGGAGTGCACATTTTAAAATGAAGTACCATCACTCAAGACCAACTGACAACAAGCACTGTTGGAAAAAGGAAGAGGAAAGGAAGTTATAAACACAGAATGATTATAAAGAAGTACAGACATCTTGATCTTGAGTTTGAACCTGTCCCTACTTTATGATAAAGCAGTTTTTGTCAATGGATTTGAATAAGCATCTCCTTTCATTCTGAAAACATGTTTAATCTAAGAATATGGGGTCCAGTAATTCAAGGCTCCAATTAAAGAGGTAAACTTAAAACTTTCAGGTTTAACGGAACTATGCACTGTAACTTTTGCAGGTCTGTGCATTCTAAGCCTTTATTTTAAAACTTTGCTTCTAGTCTGAACATAATAAAGTAACACGTAGTTCTATTTCATTGCGAATCTGAATGACAGGGTACGCGTGTACATGTAGGCCTATTCAACCTAACTTTCATTCAGCTTCTTGTTTATGACCCTACCCAAGAGTCATCAGCCATAGACCTATGCAACTATGCTTACATCTAAGGCGAACTTATGTTCTTATAAATATTATTACGATAGATGACGTTATAAATCGCCAATCTACTGTGATTTAAACCAGCCAGGCCAGGGTTGCTGTTGTACTTATAATGTAATAAAATGCTTCTACCGTATGTACATCATCAATCATCATTGTGATGATCGTTACGCTTGTCTTCATCTTTGTCATTACTAGCACATTCTGATCTATTCATCGTGATCATACAGGGCTATCTAAATAGTATTATCATCATCATCGTTACTCCTGTCGTCATCACCGTCAGGAACATTACCATCGTCGTTATAACCATAAACACTGCCTTTATTATGTTCATCAACGTTATCGGCAATCATCATTATCATCACTGTCGTCGTCGTTAATACCATCATCTCCAAATTTCTGCCATGATATATCGACCTTAAATATTTTGGGGGCCTACTTACCCCATATCCTTCACGACAAAGTGAATGTAATATTTGATGCAGAACTTGGTAAAATGTTAAACTCAAGGCTGTAAAGTTATACAGAAATGAGGTTGCTTCCAAGAAAGCCTTGGTCTTGGATCTTTATAATTTGAAAGTATCAGCTGCATGCTAGGAGGCTCTACTGGAGGTCATGTTGGTCTACATAGTAAGTAAGTCACTGGCATGTTAATAGATGAAAGAAAAGGGGCATGGTTAATTGATTTAAACTAGCCCTTGGTATATTTTGGTATAAGTAAAAACCAATTAATGCTGGTATATTATCTGGTGAATTTTAGTACATCAATTTTGTCCCACAATTATTTTGTAGTGAACTATTTTTTAATGCTTCCATTTGCTACACGTAACAGGAATCCTGGAAATCCATGATCATCTTTCTTACACCAAAGTAATGCTAAATTTAAAAAATTGGTCATTTAATCGGAGTACATATTATTGTGATAGGTAGATATAAAGGTGTCTGAGGATCTGATGATTATCTATCATGTCTATGTCTAGAAATGCCAATTTGCCGTTAGTTTCACTTTCGAGTGTGAAATAGATGATGATGATGTTGTTTATTTGGATGCATAAAAAAATGGCTGACTTCTGGTTCCAAGTTAAAGAGACAAAATATGTCATTAAGAATGCGACGATGAAATGGAGTCTTGGAGGCCTGAAACGTAGCCAGGCTTTTTCGTTGTGACCCATAAAATAAACTTGCAAGTACTTATGCAAGTGGAGAACCCATTTAGAATTCATCTAGCTGATCAAAGTTCAAGCCGTTGAATACAAATTGGGTCTGTGCAATAGCAAATAAAAAGTCCTCCTCCAGGTCATTCTTGAAAAGCTTAACATCAGAGTTTCCTTTAAAATATATTCTGAAGCAATAGCGATGAAATGTTTAAACGATATATTTGTAAAAAATCTTTCAACATCAAAAGAAAACAAGCATTTATTCCTTATGTCCAAGTCATTAATTTCCTGCGGAAAGGAAAAAGTATCAATTGCATTTTTTTCCCTTTAATCATGAAGATGCACCTTTCATTTACGTTTCGACGTTAAATTTTTCAAAATTACTTGCTAATTACTTAAGTAATCTTTGAAAAAGATAATATTTTGCACTATCAGTGAACCTCTCCATAAAGGTCTTAACTCTTTGTCGCTCAGAATTTGTTCTCGTTCCATTGTAGTGGGATTTGGATTCAGCAAACAAACTTTATAACCGTACATTCTGTGATTTGCTTTACACTTTGTTCGGGTTGTTGACGCTCACTATCAGCCTTCATATTTCTCTACGCGGGTAGAATATGTTGCGAGATACGATCTGTAAGTCTTTGAAACGTCCTTCCAACATACCTAGCATCACACTGGCATCTAAATTCATCTATAACATTACTATTTTTCTTGGTTGGAATGACATCCTTGTAGACTTTAGGCGTTGTGCCGTGAACACAACCCTAGTCTGACTTCTCCCAAAACAACGACCAACAGCTTTACTAATCTGGGACTCGAACTTGCTAGACACTTGCCCTATATACGGTAACCTTTCTTTTCAAAACTAACATTTCAAATCCTCTCTTCTCGATGATACTTTTTAACTTTAATGGGCTTTGGATTGATGACAGGTTAGAGGACAGTTCATCCTTGGTCAAGTCACATGGCGCAGAGAGGCTGGTCTTCAATAACGTTGAGCTGGATATCGATGTCCACCGGAGGATGATTGGGAGCTAATGTGGTGACTAGAGAAATAAAAGTATGCTAACATCAGGGGTCACCTAGCTCATTTGATAGAGCACATGTCGCGAAAGCATGGGTCACGTGTTCAATCCTCAGTGGTGACATATTTTCTATTTCTCTAGTGCTCTTTTCAAAACTAATATCTCAAATCCTATCTTCTCGATGATATTTTTATGATCCAAACTAATCTTTAATAATGTCGTAGGCAATCAAGCAAGTAATACCATAAGAAATCCACATTGAGTACAGATATTTTTCAAGTTATTTGCCCCTCGGTTCGATAGGCATGATTTAAAGTCTTAGAGGGTGTGTCTCGACTGTAGCTCAAGAATTCGTTCTTCAATTACGTAGGTCTTACAGATTAAGAAGAAGAATAATGAAATAAGTGGGAAATATTACCAGTCCTATGATATTCATAAAACTCTCATGTCACACTTAACTACGCTATACTTAAAACTGTTGTGATACAAACACGTTTTAAAATGTTCCCACGCACTGAATGTTGTGGCTCACACCCTCATACACCCAACCCACTAATCTGTGCAGTATTGAAAACACCTTCAAATATGACCTTAATAGCACCTCCTTTCGAGAGCACATCTGACTCGCCAAATCTTTAATACAAATCTAAGGCAATCAAGCGCGTAATACCGTAAGAAATGCTCATTAAATACAACCTATGCTGCAATTGATTTACCAGGCGGAAAACGTAATTTGGTAATGAAAAGCAACACCCAGCAAAGAATGCGCATGTGAAACATGTTGAAGATTTAAATTGAACATATAAAAAGACATTTTTCAATTTTAGCGATAGGACGATCAAAATTTTAATTAAGCAGTTTTGCAGTCAGTGTTTATATCAAGACTTAAGCCATGTCTTTGTAGGCAGAAGGAATTTGTTTTTAAGTTGTCGATGTTTTAGCGCGCTTTTACCCTTTCGTTGTATGTTTTTTGATTTTTTAAGGGCTTTTAGTATCTCTTAAGTATTTCTACATGTATACGTTGTATTTAGGCAAGATATTTTAGATTCGGAGAAAATTATTTTCCAAGATGTATCAGATTTGAAACGACCGAAATGGTTGCTCACTTATAATTAACCGGTTTTTAATTATTTTAAGCATTACGACTAAAAATTATCCTCCAAGCATCAAAAATATAACTCGTACTTCACTGTTGATAAAAAATTTATCTAAAGATGTGATTTTCTTATAATTACAGATTTTGCATTTTTCAATTCAAATTTTGATGATACGAACTCGTCAGTACAAATTTAGGAAAGAAAATCTAAGTTTAAAGTCATAATAGTCATGTTTTCAAAGAACAGTAACAAAACAGAAAGGCAAGAAACTCCACTATAGGTCAAAAAAACGCCAATATTGCAAAATTTCAAAAAACATTTTAAAAAATTTATTTATCATACGACTTCCTAGTAAATTTTAGGAAAAGTCAGCCCATTTCGTGTCAATCGGGCCAGGCGTTAAAAAGTTATGAGCTGAAGTGTGTAGCCGTGGACAATAGACTTCAAAACCGAATCATGCCTCCAATTTTATCTGCCTTGACGAAGATGGGTAGGGCAGCCAGGAACTATGTATTGACGCGTTTGAGGGTCAAGACAAGCGAAACACTGGCTGTTCGTAGTTTGTTTCCACAACTGCACGTTCTTTAGATTTGGAAGAGAGTTGTTGAGATAGCGGCAGATAACGTTGTAAATGTTCTTTGGCAGAGAATCAAGAGCTTTATGCCAGATCTTTAGATGCGAAAAAAAGCATTCATGTAACAGAGCTTTGACGATAAATCCTTGTCAGGTTAAGGTGTTAGTAACTCGATCTTCTTTGGAGCTTTGTATATCTTTAACAACGATAATGATAATAATGATAATGATAATAATAATTCATATTTATATCGCACCAGCTTTCACAATAAGATTCTCACCTGTGCATAACAAGATAAAAATGCTAAAAAATACTAAAGATACAGGATATTAAAAATGACGAGTATAAAAATTAATTTTCAATTTAAATACCTAAGTACATATCAGTATAAATGATAAATGTAATGTTAAAAACCTATCGATAAAATGGTACCTTAAAAATATATTTATATACTATTATTACCAATCAAAGCCTTAATGATATTTCAATATGAAAGTCCTCTTACATTGTCATATGTGACTGAGTGTAAACTTTAGTGGAACACAACTAACTGAAAATGTACGAAATCATGCTGTATATTTGCAACATATGGAATGCACGATTGCCTAACCAGGTATGCTTGTTGTATACTAAAATAAAACAAATGCGATATACAAAGTATCTTGATCACCATTCTGTCATGCAAGGTTTTGCAATATTTATGCCTGTACGTCAGAACCTATTGTTTGGCTCACCATCGTGGGCACAAACAGAAACAGACACCAGTTTGTGTGAAGAAATATGTAACGCTAATCAGTTGACTGATTACAGGGAAATTGAATCAAAGTAGATTATATAGGGTAATGAGGAATTGTGACAGACAACAATTGAGAGTCTGGAGGCATAGTGAAAAGTTTCAGGTGTTACTCAACCATCTCACATCCACTTACTATTTCTGACTCTCTATTACCTTTGTCTCAAGTGTACCCCCTTAAAATCTCAAACATCCCAAAGGGGTGTCACTGGACGTCTGTTGAGAAACATTGATTTAGGTCACCATTTTCATTCCTACCACTTATGGAATGAAAGTCATCAATTAAAAAGAGTACCTTTAAAAGCGGTAGGACTTCACATTTTCATGTCCATGGAAAGCGGTTTAATTTTAAAAGCAATAGAACTAAGTGATAGGTCCTATTGCCTTCAGAGAAACAGGACTGAAGAGTTTGCGGCCCTGGAATTTCAACTTTAGGGAATTTTAAATGAGAATGCACTCTCCTATTAAAACCTCATAGGGTTTTTAAGATTAATGACAACAAAGAGCAGTTTTCAAGTAGGATACATATTTAACTTCCTTGTTAAAACTGTGCCATCCTCTTTAGAGTCAGTAACCATATAAACAAAGAAATGTTATAGGAATATAAATCGTCATATTGGTTAAATCCAGCGGGTTACTTTGAAGATCGTTCCTCTTGACCAATTCATGCTATTTTTCTTTACAGCTATGAACAATTGAGACACAGACTTGTTGAACTAAGAAATGAAATTTTAAGAGTTACTGGTCAGGTAGGTATTTGGTTGCCTTTATCTTTTGGTTATGTTTACAACAATCTGTCAAATGCTACTAAATGATTGGTTAACTACATCTAGGTGTCTGAATCACACTACTCTTTTGATGCAGAGAATGTAATCTGAGACCCTTTTGTTCTTTTTGATGTTGCTATGGAAATTTAACATTGTCAGATCTGAGGAGGGATTTGCGGTCACACACAAAAAATTGTTTCCCTGATCAAAACCCACTGTTTTGCTGCGCTGAAAAGTGTTAGTGTGAACGCAACTATTATCTAAATTGTAGTATCTCGCCTATGTTCCTGAATCTCACAAATTAAGGGTACAAACAAACATGAATTACAAAAACAAAGATCAACATTAGTTTGTGTACGAGAAGATTTGGGCGCAAAATAACTGGAAACTGAGAGTGTCACATGATAGGCTTGTCTGTAAGGATGATGTCAAACACATTATATGAGACATAGGTAAATATGAATCCTGTTCCCGGATAGCCTTCCATGCACATAGGGTTTGAAATAAAATTTCAGAGTGCACTGCAAAAAATTCCCCCCAAAATTTGAACCTGCAAAAGTTCCTTTGTCGTGTCCAGAAACTTTCATGTTTTGTGATTTTAAGTGTTGTTGTGTTTTGTTGCACAGATGGATTGCTTGTTGGAGTTAATTGGAAATGATGGCAATACAACCAAAATACTGCTTTATGATCAGAGTGTTGTATTGCATAGCAAAAAATTTTAAATGTGTAAAATCTGCCCTGTGAAAGATTTTAAAATATACCATGAATCAAAACTTGTGGTGCATTAATTTGAATGCTGGCACACATTTACGTATACAATTGGCTATACGTCATAGTACCTGGTATGTATGTTAGCAAATCCACTTTCTTCCCGAACAAACGTACTTTTGGGCTTCCTAACCATGGAAAATGTGAGATCTATGTAACCTATTCAGAATTAGTGCTAAACTACAACAATTGGACTCACTAAAACTACGGGAAAACCCTCCCTCAGAGGGATGTCATTCCATTGCCATGCCATGCAATTCTTTATGCATAATATACATATATATAGATTGAATCTGATGAAGATAACATTGATCAGATTCAATCTGATGAAGATAACATTGAAACGTTAAATGTAATGTGTATTTTTTTTGAGCTTTATATATATATATATATGTAGGATACAGCCAAGTACGGCACGTTGACTTTGGAAAGCTGGTTGTCTGGAGGAGAGAAAGACTAGTACTCTTGACCAGATTTTGGAGGAAAGTTGCCTTTCCTCCCAGAAAACATGTCATGGTTGCAAATCAGAGCAAATCTCTTGCGAAACAGATACTCGATTGAAAGAAGTAACAGCTTAAAGCCCTGGCAGTTTATCGTTGGTCGTACATTTAATGATAAGCTTGTCATCGTTGAAATAAGACACAAGTCACAAATCATGAAGGTACTTAGAAAACAAAAAAAACGCTTCAATTGCGGCTCTAGGCAATATGCGTCAGTAAAGTTCATATCATAAGCAGCAAAACAAGTGTTCAAACAGACATTCTAAATAGTCGTTCTGCGTATACATTCCAAATAGACATTTTAGGCAGATATTCAGAATGGTTTTGTGATTTGCGCGAAATGGGAAAGACGCACTTTCATTGCACTCTCATCTCCAACTATCGTCAATTCGATTTATGCAAGGATGACCCTACAGCGTATGTTTGGCGGGTCTTTCTTTCTTTGTCGAATGAAGAAATACACGGTTTCTCCTTCTCTCTTCTCATCTGCATAAAAGGATTCTCTTCAGGTCCTTTCTTTCATCAAAGAAAACTATGACACAGAAGAATAAAAAACCATAAATATCCACGACAACAGGGCAACTGAATTTCGTCTACACTTGCAGACTTTTAGTACCTTAATAGTTATGAGTGTGCGAAATTGCTAAGTTCGGCGTCAGTACAGAAAAAATGTATAGCCCTTGCAACGACATATTTCTAATTTTTGCCATTAGCTTTATTAAATCTTTTCTTAAATATTATAGATAGTTACCGTAAAGACAACAGGGGTTCATTCTGTATTCAGTTGGTTGAGAAGGGTCACGGGGCATGCAGTTTGACCATAATTGTCATAAAGCCACTTTGCCATTTCCCAGAATAATGATAATACCCCTTCCCCTTGCCTTTCAAATCAACCACAGCTGACGCCGAGTCTGTTCTACTATAATGCATAGGAGATGATGTAATTTTAAGAATTTGTTTTACAACTTACCTTTGCTAAATAATTCCTTGTTAAAACACTTAGCATACTCCCGTGCAATCATTTGGCATTGAATGTTTATTCTCTTTGCTTCTCCTAACGGACTTTCCTTGTGATGAAAAGTGCAAAAATCATCGAAGAAAACGAGATGTCCCCTAAAACATCACGATTTCTTAGAAAGTGTAGCAGATTTCGTAGGAGTGCGTTCACCTCTTCACTTTGATATTGTAAGTCAGGTAAACGTTGATCGGAATTTCAAAGAAATCAAATAATCATGTTATTTATGATTGATGGTAAAAAGCATCTAATAATAATAATGATAATAATAATATCAATAATAATTTTAAACTCGAAATTTATTTTTCAACATATATCAACTAGATACAGTCAAACACTCACGACTATTAGGCATGTATGACTAATTAGAATGCAAAGCGACTAGTTCACAAATAGTTAACAGCACAATAATTATCAAAATAACAATACATCTTTGCCATATATTTCATATATATTCACATACACACCATCTTACAACTTATTCTTGCTGTTTTCACCCTGCAAAATCTGAAATGGGGACAGTAAGATTTTTAGGAAGTACGAACCTAATCACCGAACTCTAATATTGATATTTAAATACTTAATCAAGTATAATCGCATATAACACTACAAAAACATTAAAAAAAAACAAAAATAAAACCAAAAAAAAACGACAAGAAGAAAAAAAACAAACCCCACTACCAAACAAACCCCAAAACAACAAACAAACAAACAGACAAACAAACAAAAAAAACAACTAACAAAGAAACCCCAGAAGAAACTCCTCCAAAACCTCCCAAAAAAACAACAGCAAACAAAACAAACCAAAAACAAACAAACCAACAAAAAAACAACAAAAAAAGCAACCAACAAAACACACACACACAAACAAACAAAAAATCCAACAACAACAACAAAAAAACAAACCACAATCCCAACCTCTCAAACCACACAAAAGCATCAAATCGTTAAAATACAACTTCAAATTAATGCAACAAAAATATATGGAAAGACATTTAAGAGAAACGTAAGTTGATTGGATATGTCCACTCCTTGTTTCGCCGATTAAAAATGTAACATGACGACCAGATCGCCACCTCAACACACTTGTCCAGAACTCGTCCTGGATCAATGTGGAGGTCCCTCAATAAACCAGTTACGTCATTTACATTTGGCCCATGAAAAAGCTTTTAAGTACACAATGTTTTCGCTATTTCGTGCAATATTCTTATTTTGTACCACAAACAAACTATTACATCAATAGTACTAAACTTCTAATTAAAAAAAACCCTGATTGAAAATAGTGCTATACTATTAAAATAAGTTTTTAAATTGACTGGCTAGTAACAAAGTTCTGTATTCAATTGCATAATTCCTTGTAATCTTAACATTGAAACAATAAACTAGGAAACTAAACAACTAGTACAATATCCCCCATGGCAACATGGTGAGAATTCATTTCTAAAATTCGTTAGAAAGCATTTTGTAAAATTCCAAGGCTTTTTGGGGGGCGGGGGCGTCTACAAGGAAATAGCCAATCCCAGGACTTTCTAGACACGTGGCAACACTGCTATATGTTGACTGTTCAGGTAAAGACCAAGGCGTCAAAAAAGGACAACAACAAAATTGGAAGTCCTGTGTTATGTTGTATATTAACCCTTGATGTTAACAAAATGAAAACTGCAATACGGTGAGTGTATTGATTTCTAGGCAACTAGTTAACGTTTCAGAGCTTTTTTAGCGAATCTCCTGATGGAACTACTGTTTTTTGGCTTGTGTAAGCCAGAAGCATTGGCATTAGAAAGAGGTAGTGTTTGCTTACCACTCCACTGCTTGACTTTGTCTTGGCCTCTAACTTCACTGTGCCAAACACTATCAATAAATTGGATGATAAATATATGTCAATATGGTAAAAAGAACACAAATCAACTTCCATTTCATACAATACCTGAGAAATATAATTACCCTTTCTTTAAAAGCAAAAAATATATTGACATTGAAATTAATACTGGCTGGATTAGGATGATTACAAGTCACATAGGTGGGTTTGACACCAACAGATCCATAGTAAGCATGTTACGACAGTAATTACAATGGTACAGATCTTTACAAAATAGTAATATAGTCTGCATGGTATCATTTTCATGGCTAAGTAATATTGTCTTCACAATAACCACAAAATAATTTTAAGATTAAATGATCACTACTTCTTGACATTTGAGTCTGAGAATAAAGCTGTAGGCAATGGTAGAAATTCTGAACCTGCATACCTTGGGCTGGGCACCCCTTGGACCAGATGTTTAGTGGCCTAGGTATCTGGCACATGCTGCGTAATATCATGTGTTCGTTTTATGTGTTTTCTTCTCGACTATACGATAGTAACCCTTGTAAAGACAGGACATAATTTATGGATCCCTTGGCGCAAAAAGGAGGGAAACAGCCAACGATATTAACTCATGAAGAGAAGAATTAGTCAGAATGTTTCATAGAAGAGACGTAAACAGTCTAAGACAAAAAGTAAAAACACTTAATGGAACAACCCAAAAGGCAGAAAATAAACTAGCGGGTAGCTACGAAATAAAAGAAAGTAACAGTATAGCAATTCAAAAAATTTGAAAACATATAGCATGAAGGGAGTTATGAAGGAAGATAAACCAGTGGAACAATATACGGGTTAAATGCAAATATTGAGCTAAATGGCTCCCTATGATCGGTATATAATTTAATATCTTTCTCCGCTTCATAACTTGATTTTACCAAAATATGCGTCGGAGATCTATATCATCAAGGCAATTTAAGGAATTTCAGATCATAATTTGCTTAAAGCTAGCTCCTACTGTAGTCGCGTAAAATTCCAGGGTGTATAGTTGGGGTGGCTATCAACAGCTGCTCTAAAGCAATTGAAATGGATTGAAACATTCGTTCCATTAACTTTCATGAAGCGAAACGAAGTTTTTCTAATAAATAATTTAGAACATACAGGATCGGCGTGATCAAGGACTAAGATTATATTATAGTATAACGATAAGATGGTTCTGCAGTAAGACAAAGGAATGTTACTTAGGTTAACGAGTACTGTCATGATATTTAGATCTACAATTCTTGACTTTAGAAAATGTACATTGCTCTAACCTCCATTCCGACTGACAATTGGTATTATAAATCGTGATTGCCGTGATTTGCTTGCCACATATTCTTGTCTATAGAAGAGAGGGGCTGATACTTGGTAATAACAGAAACAGAAGATACTTTACTTTACTAGGCGTTATTCATTATCTAGGTCATTTTCCTCAAGAATTAGTCAATGTTTACATTCAAAAAGTCCAATATTTGTAGTTAACTGTATTTGGAACAGATATCTTGTCTCAAGCAAATTAATTTGGTTCAAAATACTTGGATTTGATTACACGAACTGCTGGACGGTGACACTGTACTTGCATTTTTCAGCTACATTCGATTTGTATTGCAACTTAGGAAAGCAGTCGTCAGTGACAACATCTCCCAAAGATTGTTTTGTATTTCATGTCCTATCATTGGGCAGCCGCTGACCAGATTGACCACCTTCATTTCTAACGGGTCATGGCTTACCGTATGGAAGAGTAGCAACGTCTCGCCCATGTTTAAAAAAGGGAGCGAAATCGATAAAACCAGTTATCGCCTAGTCTCTGTATTGACAGCCCTGTCACAGATCTATGAAGTTGTAGCGGACCAACTGTACGAGGAGTTTCAGTCGAGGATGTCGCCTAACTTGTTATAATACCTCAAGGGGCATTCCTGCTGCACAGCTTTAACGAAGATGACAGAGGACTGACATGTAAGTCCGGTCAAACGGAACCATGCAGCTGCTGTTTCTGTGGATTTGCCTTTGATGCTGTATGCCACACCTAGCTGCTGGTAAAGAGCTTTATGGTCTTGACAACGGAGACCTAGAGTTGATGGCTTCCTACGTGTAGGGAAGAAGGCAGCACGTAAAATTGGATAACGTTTACTCTAAATGGAAAGCTGTTAGAGTCAGTGTACCACAAGGGTCCCTACTAGGTCCACTTTTATTTAATATTTACGTAAATTACATAAACTATCAAGTCACTGAAACATGCTTCAGGCTTTATGCTGATGACATGACTGACCATGTTTCTGATGTATCTCCCTTACTTCTTTAATTTAGAATAAACTCTGATCTTAATTTACTAAACAAATAGTTTAATTTTATTTACCTAAAAGTTAAGCCTGAAAAAACTCAATCAATGCTCATAGGCCCCACTTTATATCTCTATAACTTTATGTTAGGCAATGACGAAGTCAACAATACAGAGAATCTTAAAATTCTCGGAGCTTCACTGGACCAGAAGTTAAACCGAAAATGTCATCTTTCAGAGAAGGTTAGGAATACGTTTGCTAAAGCAGCCGCCTTAAGGTGAATGTGTAAATTCATTTCACAAGATATAAGGAGTATATCTTACCTCGTTTTGAGTATTGTAGCTCATTATTGCTTGATATCAAGAAAGGGCAAGCTAGCAAGCTAGAGGGCATTAATTATTACATCTTGCGATCTGTATTAGGGTTTTCTAAAGCAACTTCTTTTAAGACTTATTGGTATCAAATTGAAGGAAGAACTGCCATTAATCCCGTTTTGCTGTCGAAAGTTAGAAAGTATCATCAAGAAGAAAGAATATGTTATTTGTTCAGTTGTGTAAGCCTGCAAATGGTGTATCGTGTGAGAACGGCTTTAGTTTTTTTGTTATTATGATTCATTGTATCCAGGTTGTCTTTTCATTAACAGTGCATGTTCTCATGGGAGAACAGAAATGGCCGATATGCTGATACGGTTTGGAGCAGACATAAACATGAAAGATAATGAAAGCCAACCTCCCATCTGGCATGCAGTCTCCAAAGGTCATACAAATACTACTAAGTTGCTGATGATTAAAGGAGCTCGTGTAACCTCCTGTGATAAAAACGGCAGAACGTGTTTTCACATTGCTGTAGCATATCAACAAGGGGAAACGTTAAAGATGATATTGGAAATGCTAGCAGATGACCTCGTTGATACCATTCACTGGTATGACAAATCAGAAACTAAGGATTCTCAAAACAACAAACAGCCAATGGTAAGTTTAGGATAATATATTAGTGGTTTTCTGACATGTCGATCTGTTTCATGTTATGTCATATCACTTTGTTATGATTTCACAACCTCTGGCTATTGAATTTAACATAACGAAGTTGACTTATAAAAAAGTAGAAATTGATTTCCTCTGTTATTGCCGCACGATGTTTGCCCGTAAAACATAGGCATAAATTCACGTTTTGATGAATTATAGTTATATGTTTAAATTAGCGTAATTGCGCACTATAACTACATATTCGCTAGTGCGATTACAAAGGTGTTTGCACGCGTAAAGTTATAGTACAAATCTTTTCCAACAAAGTTTTTAAAAAATGACGCCATGTATGGCAATCAAATGTTGCGCAATAGTGGGAAATTTCTTAAATTCGTAAAAAGGCCTTAAAACATAGTTTTTGTACTCAATATTTATATTTTAAGTGTTTTTAGCATTTTTATGGTATTTTTATGTGTGCGTAGTATTCAGCCAAGATAGTTATTGGTTTTTGAAGTTATTTTATAAAATGTATGATTTTGTCACTACTAAAATGGTTTGTCACTTAAAATCCCGCTGTTTTTATTTCTTTTGAGCATTTTGGATAAAAAGTAATCACAAAACATCCAAAATATAGCCTTAGTTCAGTAGAGTGATGAAATAAAAAAAAGAGATAAAGGAGAGAAAAAAAGAGAAGAAAAAAAAAGGGGGGGGGGGGGGGGGGGGGGGGGGCGCTATGGATTATTTTCTCTAAAAAATACTCCTTTGCCCGATAGTTTTTAGGACATGAATCGACGGTTCTGCAATTTTTTGCCCGAAAAAAGTATAACATTTTAACAAGCTGGTTGGATGTAGCCCCCCTCAGCCCCTTTGGCCGTGCGCCCATGATAAGAGCAAATGTTCTGAGAATAAATGTGGAGTTAAGTTCACAAATAGAAATATAACTCCAATAAAACTATCCATCACACTGACTTACATTGCCTAAATTTACAAAACTGGAGCGTTTACTACCAATGGTAAAAATTGAAAGAAAATGGGAGCTACCCTCAGGATGGGCCCACAGTGATATTGGTTCAAATAATCCTAGTGCAAAAATATGCTGCGGCCCCACAGATGATGATTGGAACCACAGGACAAAAACGTTGGTTCCCTGGCTTAAAAAAGCCTATTGATTTTTGAGGAGAGAATTAGGGGGGCTGACGGTAAATATATACCCCCCATGTCTGCGGACCAGATTGTTGCTACACATCCTTAGTAAAATTTTCGTTTGGAATATCCATTGTTGTACTTAGGATTCTTTAAGGGGAGTCATATCACCCCCAAGATATGTAATGCCAGCTCTCGCCCCTCCCCTTACCTCAGATTTAAGGAGAATATGATTATGTAATAGGGATATATATATTTTCTTGAGATGTAGGGCGAGGGCTGTTTTTTTCATAATGATTATTCCGATTTGCCCAACATTTTGAAAGTCCCTTATAGGTCAGGGTTCCTAATGTGGGGCATGGCTCCGTAGCCTCCCCCTTTAGGGCCACTTGGAAAGAATAGAATAAAGACTTGCGTCTATACTGCCCCTTAAATCGGTAAAAAATTTTGTTAGATTTTGCAGTTTCCCTTGTTAACTCAAGTTTGGAAGAGGAGACAAATCTTTGGTTGAAAACGACGCCGTTTCCCGTAACTATGTTGAAATAGTAAAATTTTGGAATAGAGTGGGATTACTTAAGTGCAAAATTCATCATTTACCGAACATAAATCAAAGTTTGGTATGTATTTTGCGCGTTTAATGTCATACAAACATACAAACATACAAACATACATACATACATACATACATACATACATACATACATACATACATACATACGCCCTTCTTGTCAGAAGAGCGTCATCTCCTTAAATCTCCACATCACGGTGATGTGCGCGCAGGTGACTCTTCAGTCGCGCCTCTCTCTTGCAAGGACCTTGGTAAATGTCACACTTGAATTTCGCAGGGTGTGCTTTTTCTGGCAGTAAGGAATCTTTATGTGTTTTCGAATATCTGGTCACACCACTCGCTGATTTACAGACTAGGCCACAGGTAGAGCAGGTGTGTCTTGCTGGACATGATTGTTGAACTCGATCATAGGTTGTTTGATCTTTGCTTTGCCTATGTGATTTCAGATGATTAACTAAATCTACCTTTGACAGTAAAGGCCTCCACACAGCACATATTTCTACGGCTGCTTGACATTCGCAGGCACTGTAGTTTTCTCTTGCTTTCTCAGTGTCCGCTTCAGCATAGCATGTTCTACCCTCTTTCGTTCAAAAGCACTACAGCCGTTCTTTTTTTCCAACATTTCCCAGTTGTCAACATCGATCTCTAATTCTTTAAGATTGTTATTTGGAGTGTCTTTAAACCGCTTCTTTGGTTTATGCTGTGGCCTTTTACCTCTGGCCAGCTCACCATACAAAAGTTGCTTTGGAAGCCTTTCATCTTCCATCCAGACCACGAGCCCAGCCCAGCCCAGCGCATTTGGCACAACATTAGCTTTTCCTCAATACTCGTACTGGACGCTCTATCTAAGACAACAGTGTCTGGAGTATACGACGACCAATTGATGCCCAGGATTTTGCGAATGCAGTTCTGGTGCAAGACCCTGTTCTGGAAGTAGCCTGGGCATGAGTGACGTAGAGTAAGTCACGCCCATGTCAGGATAAATTTGTATCGCATTTGACCTGAGGGTAAGAGAGTGAGTAGAGAAAGACCTGAGTAGCAGAAAATTATGGAGTTTTAGAATCTTTGAATATAGACTTTACGTTGGAAATTTATGTGCATGGATCAGAATATATATTAAAAAGAACTAAGAAGAATGTGTCTTTCATAGAATACAGCTCTGACATGATTAAATTTATATATGTTAATTGCAACAGACCCGTCTATGATTGACTAGAATCGCTTATTACACAAAATACTAAAAGAATAACAGGGAGAAATTTAGGTCAATAAATTTGAATTGTGTATAAAAGCATTAAGAACAATTGTGTAAATGTGAAAGTAGAATTTCGGGAATATTGTCATCTCTAGACGGTAACTTGCGAATACTCCATGCAATCAAGAAAGAGGAGATAGCAGGGCATATTATGCTACTACACAGTCTCCTATACTTATAGTCGATTTCAATTTAGTATTACTCCCTCCCCCCCAAAAAACCAACGGTGTTATCTCCCATCAACAATATTGTTTCCTTTACTAAGGCTTCTATCTACAGTACTTTCTCTCCTTCTACCCCCTCCCCCAAGACTATATTAATTTAAAGATATCTCAACCCCCTAATTATTTCATCTCCAACCAATCTAATCTTATCGATAAACTTACCCCCTGACTCACTGAGCCCCTACGACTAAGTAGAGAAGAGCAGGTTATTAGTGCCTCATGATATGTTCCTCAAGTCTCGTGAAGACACAGTAATCCGTTTTACTGATGTGAATTTTCGCACATTCAGTACAAGTTAGTTGGACTCTGAGAAAATGGAATACGCATCCCTGGCTGGACAAAGGGAGTGGCTGTACTCGTTGGCTTATATCCAAGATATTCGGGCACTCACTTGGTCAAGTCGCATGGTGCACGGAGGCTGGCGCCCAGTTAAGTTGAGCTCGATGCCCACCGATGGATGACAAGGAACTAACGTGGTGGCTAGCGAAATAGACTATTTTAACATCTGGGAGCACCAAGCTCAGTTGGTAGAGCACACGCCACAAAAACGAAAAATCTTCACCTAAACGTTTGGAGCAGTCTGTCCAATGGCTGCGTTGTCGGTTTACAAATCATGAGATTGCGGGTTAAAATCCCCGTAGCGCTCTAAAATTGTCAGCTATTGAGGTATTGCTCCTCTCTTTTAGAATATACAACCATATAAGGTAAAGAAAAAGTCCTGTCCATAAATGAGTATACAACAATGATTTACAGACTAGACTCACGTCTCTGACTATCTGAGGTAAAATATCGAACTTTTCTAAAGTACTTACATCATGTTGGTAAGCGACCTTCTCTGAGTGGTGAAAGCAAATGGCAATGATGAAATGATCTGGCGTAATTTTGTTGTTTTGCTTTAGTAATTAATTTAATCATTTTACGATGAATATTGCGTGCATTAAGATAATTTAGATATGCCTGTAAAGTGATTATCTAAATTGTATAACAATGAGAAGAAAAAAAAACATCCGAAGCTTAAAAAAAAAGTAGATTCAAAAAAACAACAGAGCAGTGATTAAGGACTTTCAATCACCCAAAGAACCTAGAGTTACGTCCTATCTAAATTCCAAATATTTTATTGTCAAGGCCCTAACAGAACAATATTTTAAGGAACACTTAACGAGCTGGCAAAAAGCAGTGAGCCACTTTCCCCAAAACATCTACAGTTTCACTTGCAGGTATGTTAATATTACTCTTCCTACTCTTAAAAAATCTCTGGAAGAAGTCTAGTAGTAATCTTTGTCCTGAATGCTTGAATCCACAAACCCTTCAGCATGTTGTAGCTGGCTGCCTTTCACATCTTAACCAAGGTCGATATAATTGGAGGCACGATTATGTTCTTAAAATTATATGTGATTTCATTACTTCATCTAACAACGACAAGCAAATATATGCTGATATACTTGGATGCCAGTCGCCATCCATCATTACTGGTCCTGATCTTCACCAGGATCTAATTATTAAATCTCAAGGCAAGCTTTATGTTCTTGAGCTCACTATAGGGTTTGAAACTAACATACAAAAGAATTGGGACCGCAAAAATATGAAATATAAATCATTCTGCAAAGATCCGGAATCACATTATGAAAGTGTTCAGTTTATTAATTTAAGAGCCATAGGTGGTATGGCAAAAGATAGTAGATCCTTTCTGTTAATGCTTAACGAACTTCGTATTCCTAATGCTGATTATTCAATTTTTAAGGTTATCTCTTGTATTATTAGATCTATATATTTCATCTGTTGTAAACGGAACAGTAACTGGCCCAATCCTGATCTTCTTGTATGGTAACAACATATATCATCTCATCTAGATCTGTTATACCTGTAATGAGAGCAATGGATGTATTTTGATATAGGAAAGGAAAAAGATTGATGAAGTTTTAAAAAAAATCATTATCATTATTATTATTATTATTATTATTATTAGTAGTAGTAGTAGTAGTAGTAGTAGTAGTAGTAATAGTAGTAGTAGTAGTAGTGTCGTTTGTAGCCAATAAAAACCGTTTCTGCATTAGCCTGTGCAAGTCCTATGACTATGTGGATGGCACATGATGCTTGGATAACAATAGATGACCAACCCTCCATGATTAATTAGACAACATCACCAGCTAAACACACCAGGTAATCAAGTAACCATTTGACTCGTTCACAAGCAATACCTAATTAAACTTTGTGCATGGTCACATATGGGTTGAGGCCCCCACAATTTTTTCGCTCTGCTACCCCTGACCCGCTTTATAAATGGCTTTTTTCACCGATTTTCAAGAAGGCGTTACACAAAAATTACGTTAATTGGTGAACAGGCTGGCCCGTACGCCCTAAATTTATGAAGCATGCGCTAAAATATGCTCATAGGTAATAAGCATGCCCTACAGAGTCTGGTTACGGTACTGGTCCTGCTTAGCCTTACCTTTGAGTCACTAGTTCGTTTAATGCCTGTAGCTTCACAAATTTCCCAACAGCTTAATATCATAAATTTCTCTGTAAAGGAGTACAAATGTCATATTTTCTGTTTGTAGGAATTGCATCTGTTGTTCTTAGCAGTGCCACCAAGAACATGCCTTCAATTTAAAATTTAGCTCCCTTAGAAACTTCGTCGTTGCTTAAGGTTTCAATTTCTTTATCTCAAATCGAGGCAGGTTCTCCTGCATATTCTACACGTTGTTTTTTTATAAGCAACTCAGTTGCTTAGGTGTAAGGCCTCGATTTGATCCAAAATCTAAGCAAAAAGCCAAGCAACTCGAGGCCTCAAATTCAGGAGGAACAATTTTTAAAACTCATGAAAAACAAATCAAAAAACGTTTTTCCATTAAGAATTTGTTCCTAACTATTGATATATAACAAATATCACACTGTTGATAATGTGTCAAGCAAAAAGATCAAAGATCCAACCATCATTTGGTATATCTTCATTTACAACAAAGAAATTCGATAACCTGTAGTGATACCTAAGCAACTACTTAAGCAACTCCAGGCCTGATTTTGGAAAATTGCTAAGCAAGTCGAGGCCTGACCCCCAAAATGGAGTTCTTCTTCTTTTTATTCTCCAGCGTCCTCGGTATCGAGATTAGCTGTCCGTCCTCTTCGCAGCAGCACGTGCCATTTCCCGCCATTGATGCCCGAACGCCCGAACGCCCGAACAAAGCAGTTCACGTTCTAACGTCACTATTGAAAGTTACGCCTTAACTCCAAATGATAATCCTTAACCCTACCTTAAATTACTTGCTTTTTGGCTCTTCTCTTACATTGGGGGGGGAGGGGGGAGGTGGCCCAGTAGACCAGCGGCACTTTGACACATTATAACTTTATATTGGCTAATGATAATCCAAAGATGTTCGGCACGTCTATAGTCTAGCTCTTTTCCCAAAAATAGTAAAAGAAAGCTTTTTAATTTGGTGTGAATGACGTCATCTACGGCTATGAAATGTTGCACAATATTGAAAAATTTCAAAAAGTTTGTAAAAAGGCCTTAAAACATACCTTTTTAATTACATTTTCATTTTTCAGGGCTTTTCGTATCTCTAGGGTATTTATGCACGTATACCTTGTATTTAGGCAAGAGATTTTAGATTTTAAGAAAATCATTTTCCAAAATGTATGAGTTTTGAAACTACCGAAATGGTTTCTCACTTATGATTCAAGGTTTTTTATTTATTTTGAGAATTATCACTAAAAAATATCCTCGAAACTACTAAAATATAACTCTTAATTAACTGTTGGTACAACTTTCATCTAAAGATGTGATTTTCTTATAATTAGTTTGCATATATTGTTATATACCGAACTTCACCTTATTGTACAACATAATTTTACATTTGTCACTTATCAAATTTGAGCAACGAAATCATTGGTACAAATTCAGGAAACAAAATTTAAGCTTAAAGATATGATAATCATGTTTTTCAAAGAAAAGTAACAAAACCGAAAGGTAAGAAACTCCACTATAGGTCAACAAAACGCCAATATCGCAAAATTTGCAAAAATTTCAAAAAAAATTAATAAGATATACTAAATTTAGGAAAATTCACAAAATTTCATGTTAATCCGGCCAGGTCTAAAAAGTTATGAGCTGAAATGTGTAGCCGCGGACCTACTAGCAATCTCTCAATCAAAGAACTGTGATGAGCAGTGGGGCCGACATTGAAACTACCTTAAACAAACAGAAAAACCACCAAACAGGCTAACTTATCAATAAAGGGCAACGGGGGTATCCAAGGATGACGCCCCTCAATTTGTGCTACCGGGCAGCGGCCAGAGAAGTAGGCTTATAGAAATTAATCTTGTACTACAGAAAGAAATCATTAGTCATTGAGGCCATAAAAGATATTTACTATTATAATTTAAAGGCCAAATAACTAAAACCGCTCGCAATTTCGAGTGTTTTCATATTGGTAGATAAATTATTCCAAATTTTAGGTCAAGCGGGTAGCTGGGGCTAGGGGGGTAGTCTCTTCTGGAAGATTTTTTAATCTTATAGAGCCCCCCTCCCTCCCGGGGAAAGCAATATAAATGTTATTTTTATTAAAAACTTTTTAAAAGTCTACAATTGTCAAGATAAGTCCCCGTCAACGATTTCTATTCCAGCCCCTCTACTCAAACAACGTCAGCTACGCCGCTGTTTTAGGTTCTAAATATGACATACATTTTTGACTTTGATGCTCTTTTCAAAATGGCATGTGCAATTTATTTATGAAGGTGCGTGTAATTCTACTCTGGTTAAGCAGGGGCGGATTCAGCCCAAAATATGACCGGTGCTCAAATTTATGAAGGGGGAGGGGGTAGAAATTTCTAGTACCTTGGGGGGGTCATGGGGCACACTTTACATTGACAGTCGGATGGCTGTGTTTGCGAGACAATTAGTGGTCATTTACACGGTAAGTATGGGGAGGTATCTGGCAGCATCTAACTACGCATAAAAGAAACATTTATTTGCACTTCTTCAAGTCTATAAAACAAAACCTATGTTTCCTACTTTGCAAATTGGGTGTATTTCCTTTATCTTCCATCAGAATGTCAGGAAAAATTTCGCAAAATAGAGGAGGGGGTCTTAGGAGTGTATTTTCATGTGTCAAGAGAAATGTGTGTTCTGAATGCATAAGTTGATAACTAGGGCAGCCACAAATCCTTTTAAGGCTTTTGTAATGCATCATACAAAAATTGTACGACAGGAAAATATATCCCTAATATCACATTTAAATGAACAAGTATGGGAATCCCTCATGAAATCGTGCAGTATAGTAGGCCCTAAAAGGATATATACCGAGTGCCTGTACCACATAACTGTAGGCCCCTATCCGAGGGTTGAATAATTCAACATACTATACAATTGAAGTGGAGAGTATCAGAAAGTGATCGATTTGAAAGTATTACAAAATTTTCAGCTTCAGTGATTGAGGACTACCATTCCAATGGAGACAAAGTATATCCAATATAGTCTACTCTAAGCTAAAACTAGCTTGCAAATTAACGGCGCTGACCGGATTCGAACCGGCTGGATTCGAACCGACCGGATATATATATATATACTGTTTTGTTGTATTAGTGTTAATGAAACGTGTCAAAAGCAGCGGTCAAGAGACTTTGGGAGCAACTACAAATGACATAACAAACGAAATAAAAGTGCAACTATTTTCCAGTCATAATATCTGAACTTGACAAATAGTTGATTACATCTCCTTATGATATATGATACTTTCTTAAAGGATGCTACAGACACCCAAACAATACCAGTCATCAAAAAAACCAACTTACTGCACCACTGCTAAACCACAATTGACATTTAAATGTGGTGCATCAACGGGCAGGCTGAAGATGAATTGATATAAACTGCTTTCTCACAAACTCTTATGAGGGTTCACCTGCACAATTTTGTGGTCAAGTTGTGCTCTTGCTCAACACATCAATACACTCAATATCAAAATAAGTATTCAGTATTGACACATGGGTTGTGGTCAAATAATTGGAGTTAAATGACTTAGGTCATGAAGTTGGTACAAAACAGGGATCTGATGCTGAGAAAGCAATTATGTGCAAAGAGACCAGTTGTAAAGGACAGGGTGGAGTATAAGCTTAAATTGCCTATACATGTATGTTACCTAACCATTGAAAATTTACATAGAGGTTTAGAGTTTGGTATTTCAAGCATAATGCTGAGAAAACTTGTTGAACTATTGTAATGATGTAGTTTGCCTGTGCAAAGTTTCCTGATCATCATGTTTAAAAAGGTTACTTCATTAGCTTTAACATGCTGTGCCATGGTGCAATGCTTCCACGATCAATAATACAAAAAACTACAACTTCTTTTGGATACACACACTGTGTTGTAGTTAGCTAATAAATGTTTATTATATTGAACACGGAATGGTGGAATGCAACATTTCAGGATAATATACATCACATTGACACAGCAGGAGCTTTCCAGTAGCCAACTCCCAAACTGATTTCTACACTATTTATATACAAGTTACATTATTCCGAGTAAAGTGTTAATACTAAAGAGAATTACAAGAAGTTTTGCAATCATTTTTGTCTCAATATTTCGTACATGCAGAGAAATTTGGGATGTCATTTGTTCTGACTGACGTCACTACATATGTGCTAAACCCACTCTGTGTGTTACTATGTCTTTCCCTATCCGGGGCCCGTAGCTAAAGGGATTGACGTGTGTTGATGATAATACAGAATGAAAAGCTCAATAGTGAAAACTTAGGACCATGAGGAATCGAACCCCGTCCTTCAGCATTGCAACGTAATGTGCTACCATCACACCATGGTCCCATACCATCGAAGCAGAGAAATTTGGGATGTTATTTGTTTCGATTGACGTCACTACATATGTGCTACACCCTCTCTGAGTATTACTGTCTTTACCTATCCGGGGTACGTAGCTACCGGGATTGAGGGGGATGAACTCTGCACAGTGGTAACGGCTTTTACCAGCTTACCTAAGCAAAACAGATTCCATTTGTAGATTCGCCCTGGATTTATGTTACTTGCATTGTTTTGTATAAATTCATTTATTTACATTCTATTATTTATATTTATATTATTTATTTTAACATTCAAAGTATGGTATTTATTTATTTATTTACAGGACAATTCCGCTGAGACAGGAAGATTGTTTAAATAACGACTGCAACAAAGATTTAAGGTAAAAATTAATAAGCGTTGTTTTCATTACCAAATAAATTGAATCGTGTCAGACCTATATTCTATCAAAGACACATTCTTCTCTGTTCTTTTAATGTATATCCTCATCCAATAACGCATGTAAAATTCCAGGTAAATTCTATTTCCAAAGATTTCAAAACTCATACTATTCTATTACTCACACCCTGGTCTCTATGGTCTTTCTCTACTCAATGACCCTCAGATCAAATGCGATACATATTTTATCCTAACATGGCCGTGACTTACACTACGTCACTAATGCCCAGACTACTTCCGGAACAAGCCATTTGGATTTTTTTTACCGGCCTTATCGTTTTCGGTTTCCTTCCCCCTGTGTAATAAGGCGTTTCCCTGCTTTCTTTTCAGGCTCTTTTCACTCGTTTTCCCTTTTTTTTAATGCCTCTGTAGGAATTCGTTAAAGTAATATCTATGTTACAGTTTTCATAATCTTGTAGTATTTTCTGCTTTTAGCGTAAATTCTTGAAAAACGATTCCACGAAGCTCATTTCGACAGTGAGAATGTGTTTAGGAAGACGACTGGCAGAATTGGAATTACAGTTGTTATTAATTCGAATACTTCAGAAATACAGACTGGATTACGGATCAGACGAAGAAGTGCATCAGTATCTGCGAGGAACAAGTATACCGGATGGTCCAGTACGTGTTATTTTCAATCAGAGAACTTGAAATAGAATTATTTCTTTGTAGCAACTTTCTTCGGTACGTTTTTTGTTGTTGATGATTCTTTGGGTTGGCACTGTTGTCAATTACCATAACAGGCAAAATTTAAAGGGTGATATTTAGTAAATATTTTTTGTACTCTAATAACTTCCGTGTTTAATGGTTAAAAAGGAAACAATGAGGGACCAAAGGTCCATACCGCCAGTTGAATTTCTACTATCTCTTTTGAGGTTTGTCAACACAACTAGTTAGCATTGTTTACTCACCTACTCAGTTAAGAAAAGGTGTGTCTTACCTTTTCATCAAGTAAAGTATTAAATAAGAATGAAGAGTCACATACCGTAGTAGTCTGTTGTCATGCGCAGTCTGCAATACAAACTCTTTCTAGTACTACGCTGACAGCCATTATACTTAGGATTTCAAACTTCAGTTTGAGTATGAATATTAAAAGGTATAAAAGTTTTGAGTTTTTCCAGATCCTATTATCTTTTACCAAGCCTTTGTCTTGATAGTTATAATTCTTTCTTACAACTATCGATATACTATGATCGTATCTGGTTCTTGAAGCCTGTGTTAGATATCACCATCAAGCACTCACCTCGACGTTTAACTTTTACCGTCAACTTTGTGTACCTCTGTTTCGAACAATTATGTAATTGTACCTGAGCATCATTAAATTTACATTTTTAATCTCAATAATCCATATCAGGTACGGATTTCCATTCACATGAATAGATATCTTGAACAACGTAGTTATATCTTTCTTTGTCGGAACTTAAAGTCAACCCATATTGTAATTTTCTTTGACAATGACCTTTCAAGGCTAAAATAATCAGGCGGGATATGGATATAATTTCCGTTTGCAAGTTGCTATGCTATACTATTTGAATAGTTTTTTTGTGGTACAAAATAAGAATATTGCACGAAATAGCGAAAACATTGTGTACTTAAAAGCTTTTTTCGTCTGACACTCTAAAATACGTGTTACCAAGTTAACAAGACAAGTCTACTACTTGAGTACATACCTGTGGCCTTTGCTGGAATTTATACTGTGCTCTTAGTTAAGCGTTCTCCAGTATAGAAAATTTTTGAATTTTGTTATTGGACTTTTAAATTGTTATTCATATGAACACTTTCAAGCCTTAAAATCATCAGCCCCATCAAAGATTTCTCCTAAGAGCAGCCACTGTAGAAATGTTTACCATTAAACTTGCATAGTATCAAGCTTTCTTAATTTCTTGATAGTTAAGGTTTGATAACTTGATCCCCATCATCTGCATCATTTACTTATCCTTTCCTAACAATGACAGATTTTCCTCCATGCCCTCCGACATTTGCATATTAATTATCCTCCTTCTCGCCTCTTGTGCATACTCCTCACCTTCTTCTTTCACATCACCACATTAGCTTAATCTTGTTCTTCTCAACACTACACCCAATTTCCATATATCTCACTTTTAGGCAACCTTCACATTTTAGTCACCATATCTCTGTACAGCTACATACTTCAGCATTCTCCTGCCTTATCACACCACCAATATTCAACTATACTGCTCAATGAACAATTACACATTACTGGAATTGATGCTGAGAGTGGCTTTAATCAAATCAAACTCACTTGCTCAAGTTCATTACTAACTATTACATATGCACATATTATATATGAACCTTTGAAATAAAACAGTTAGTTAGTGATGAATTATGCCTACAACATTTTACCCCCCTCCTACCCTCACTGATCTGGAACCATCAGTCATTCTTTCCAAAAAAAAATTGATCAATTGTGCATTACATACCTTTAGTACTGGCCTTGCATCTCTTGCAAATAAATGACTTGGTAGAAGATAGCCAAGTGCTTCCTTAATAATAAAAAAAGTTTGCCATACAATGAAAGGCATTGAAAGGAATATAATTCTTCGGCAAATCAAGAAACAACTACTGAAGCAATTGCACAATTTTAACTTTTGTGATTTTCAAATTCTAGTAATGTCTTTCACAATATCTACTCTGTCTCTGGAAAGTTCCCTTCCTCTTGCTGGCTGCTCATTAGTTTCCCCATCAAAATTAGCATCACATCAATTGAGCTGTATAACACATGATCTATCTAAACAATGACTGCAGAGAAGCCTGCACTTGCACTCAGATCGCTTATCGTATCCTCATGAACCACTACGGTTGGTATGTCTATAAACAGAATAAAAAATTAGTAATAATGTACATTGTATACAATCTTAATCATTCTGTTACATAGCAAGTACCGAGCTATAGAAAACTGACTGACCTGATACTCTAATGACCATCCACAAGCCGATATGAAGGTATTTAAAGCTGGGTTGTGCCTAAACACTACAATCAACGTGATCTTTTTGTTATATATTTCTTGATTAGGTACGCATTTCTTAATAGCAAGGGGTATTTGACACTGAAAGGTTATCCAAAGGGCCTATATAAGATGCATTTTAAGCTAGGCAAAATAATCCTCTAATCGAAGCACGTGCACACCTAGGACTCTTTCATGTGGGGACGTATTTGTTGCGTCTGACAAAGGATAAAAATACGGTATCAAGCTTCCTTATGACATGTTACATCAAAACGGAGTAGAACCATGAGAATTCACAGACGATCGCACTGTTTCTTAGGGGATTTGCTCTTAATACTCACTACTGCCAGCACAAGGGTGCAAGAGTGAAGGGGTGCAAGGGTGCAAGGGTGCAAGGGTGCAAGGGTGCAAGGGTGCAAGGGTGCATAAAGGTCACGGAAATTGGTACGCTTGTTTATAAAAAGAAGGCAGTTAGGCTAAAAAAAGTGTATGTATAGGATTACGCTACAGTCAACATCACCATGGGATGCATCTATATGAAGTAAGAGGACAGAATGCCCGGACACGTATCAAATAGTCTCACATTTGCTACATTCTACATCGGTGCCCATAATGTTCTAACAAAACAAGTAAAAATTCGTGACCGTTGTTAATAGCATAAAGGACTTGCAATAACAAGTAATAAATGACGGCCACAGTGGATAACTGTGTAAAAGAACGCGGTTTTAAAATGGTCAAATCTGCCAAGAGAACATGTCTAATGAAACTTTTACGGTTGTAGAAAACTCTAAAATCAAATGATAAAATTTTTGTGTTATTATTCGCATTGCAGATGTCATACCTCTAAAAGCTGGAGTACTACTTGATCTTCTTATTGACCGATTCACTGTTTGTCCAATAATGACGAATGCCACATAGATGACATAAAGAACAATACTCACACAACATGGTTTCCTCTAACTTACAATGATCATTTCCGAATTTACCGACCTTGGTAAAGCATGGCGGATCTCCAGGACCCAGGAGAGTCTGAATTTGATTAATATGGGACATATGGACCCTTAGTGATACTTACACAGCCTGGTTTTCGCCAACTTACAATGATATCAGCTTCCTCGTTGTTTTATATTAGCTAAGAAGGTCTTAATTTGTTTTGACTTTCTCAGGAACTTCGTGGTTCTATCTTTAAACAACGATTGACCCTTTGTGACACAATACACTTAAACACTGAATTGTTATATAAAGTTATAACGGGAAATAAGCAATATTTTGAATCATTATGTAATGTTTGATAACTGTGTATTAGTTTACAAGACATGTAACGGAATAGGACACCAATCCAGGCTCATAGTTAGGGTTTTGGAATTTGGATAGGATATTCCGAATAATTCGGAGGCTAACATTGTAATAGTATAAGGAAAGTCTCTTCGCTACTAAAGCCTGGTTCACATAGGAGTAAAATCTGTCGCCAGACAGGCGTCTGGCATGTTAAAGGCAGGTTTTCTTGCATGCGATCGCTACTTCTTAGCTGTGAAAGTTAAAATTTGATTGACATATGGCAAAGCAAAAGTCGTCGGAAAGTAACAAAAAATTTTGTTCTTTTCTGACGAGTTTTCTCTAGTGGTTTCCGACTATCACTTGAATTGCTGGCGCCTCTTATGTTCTGACGCGGAAATTCTATGATGACGATGACAGGTGCAAATTTTGACAGCTATTTGATACCAAAGGGAGATTAGGTTCCTTAGCAAGCACGGGGGGGGGGTCGGGGGGGGGTAGCCTGGGCGCGTTAATTACTTTTTGAAGTCTGTAGACGGAAGCGTCACAATCTCCTTGCTTGCTCCTTCTCTCAAATCTAGCGACGGGTTTTACTCTTATTTGAACTAGGCTTAAACCACAAGCTAGAACGGCCTTGGTTACGCGGTGGCAACGACATACTCAGCACAGTATAGAGTACTAAAGTGTGACGTCACGATTTAATGAATATCAGAAATTTGATCAGAAATTAACCCAGTTCGTAATTTTATGAACTGAGCAAAATTAACAGTGTTTCCTTAAGGCCTTTTCCAAATTCAAACAGTACATTATGTTACGTACAAACACACACTAGATCGGCCAAAGTTAAGGCTGTTACGACAACAGACCGTGGATCGTACGTAAAACTAAAAGCCTGCAAGTTTTACATACGTACAGTTAGCGACTGCAAATGCAAGTAACAGTTTACAGTATGCAACATCTGCATTCATTTGTTGTTGCCAAAGAAGTACGTCTAACGTGCGCTGGATTTCGCATAATTGTACACCTACTGGCTGAACGAGAACGTGCCCTTACAGGCACAAAATGCCAACCATACCAGTTGGCTCTAAAATGTCTACGGTGGCCAATCAACCGACATTTCAGTCACCCCAAACTGTTTATTTACTTCAAACAAGCGAATGTGAGACTTTCTTACGGCCATCATCCAGTAATACGTCAACATAATACAATAATAAAGTAGAACTGCAAGCTCGTGTTCTAGAACGAAATTCAGCCGCGTGTTAGGACACGTTGAAATACGGATAGACTTCGCATGTAAGCGCAATAACACAACTTTTAAATTCGAAGTAACCCTAAAATTACTTAAACCGCAAAATATAATAACCAAGCTTACGCCTTAATCAGTATATGACTTATACAAACTATGAAACCTCGACGAAATAAAGATAGAGAGCCTAACGATTCCCAAAACATCAGTTTTAAGATGGCGGACACACTAATGATCATCTGGCATGCAAGATAAACAAAATCATTTCAGCTATTCGTATGTTACCTATGAAGTAGTTAGTCTATACGTAGACTAACTCTTTCGACATCTCTTTCTGGTAGTCCAACATATAGCAATCTTTGGAAGTAAAATCCTCTCCAAAATATTGACGAATCCAGTTTTCCTCTTTAATCTTTCACATCAAAATCTAACATGGCTATTCTTTGACGTCATAAGATATCCCAGAATGCATAGCTAACAGGGAAATGTGATGAGTGGGCAGGATAAAAGATGCTGAAAAAGCACACAACGGAGAAAAATCCTGTTTCTAAATTCATACCATAAAAGTTTGATCCTTACTTAATAACAGGCCCGAAGCCAGGGGGGGTATGGAGGGGCTTGATGATGATGATGATATACTGTGTTCTGCTGCTGTAGTAGTAGAAACATCCTACAGCTGCAATCAGTCTTTCTTCATTCAAAGTACTGGAGCATAAACATGATATAAATGAGCCCGGGGTGTTTATCTTTGCGTAGAAACATGATAATAATCGAATAATATTATAATAATAATAATAATTGAAAGTTAGCCAAAATGCAAGACAGTATGTTTTAAATGCTACAAAGTAAGGGTGGCGGTTGAAATTCATCACAGATTGAAATTTTCCCTAGAGGATAACTTTTAAACAAATGGTAGGTTTATGTTAAGATTTTATTTTAAATTTAACGACAATTCTATTATCATGTATTTAACCCTAACTTACATGGGCTTTCTGGGTCTTCTCATAAATGGTTGTGGGGGGGGGGGGTCTAGTAGTCCCTCGACACTTTTATACAATATAAATTTTTATCAACAAGAGTTAACAGTTCAACTCTTTGCCAACAAATTGTAAAATAATTTTTTTCGATTTAGTGTGAAAGACGTTATCTATGCCTAAGAAATGTTGCGCAATATTCAAAAATTTCAAAACTTTTTCAAAAAGTCTTTACAACATACTTTTTGTATTACATTTTGATTTTTTAGGTGCTTTTATTGCCTCTCTCGTGTTTCTGCCCGTAGAATACATTGTTTTCAGGCAAGATATTTTGGATTTTGAGAAAGTTATTTACCAAAATGAATGAGTTTTGAAATTACGCAGTGATTTTTTACTTATAATCCACTGGTTTTTATCTATTTTAAGACTAAAAAGTATCATTCAAACATCAAAAATATAACTCTTAATTCACTGTTGGTACGAAATTCATCTAACGAGTGATTTTCTTTTAATGAATTTGCATATATTGCTATATAAGGTTCTCTAGCGAATCTCACCGTTTTGCACAACATATTTTTTGAGTTTTTGCAAAATTTCCACCAATTTTGCATTTGCCACTTATCACATTTGAGAATACGAAATCGTTGTTTCAAATTAAGGGAAGAAAATCTAAGCTTAAAGATATAATAATCATGTTTTTCAAAGAAAAGTAACAAAATCGAAACTTAAAAACTCCACTATAGGTCAACATATTACCAATATCGCAAAATTTAAAAACGTTTTAAAAAAATCCGAATAGACCTCTAAAGAGACGACTCATGTTGTAGGCTGAAAAGCTTTTTTCGTATGACACTCATCAGAACGAAACTTTTTGGCATTTCTTCCAAAATAATGAATTTTTTGCCACTTTTTACAAAAAATGACAATTTCAGAAAATAAAATTTCTTGCATCAAAATGAAATTTTGGGGCATTTCTTGCAAGAAAATGAATTTTCTTGCCATTTCTTGGCAAAAAATGACAATTTCAGAAAATAAAGTTTCTTGCATCAAAATGAAATTTTAGGGGATATCTCACAAGAAAATGAAATTTCTTGCCATTTCTTACAAGAAAATGAATTTTCTTGCCATTTCTTGGCAAAAAATGACAATTTCAGAAAATAAATTTTCTTGCAGAAAATGAAATTTCTTGCCATTTCTTGCAAAAAAATAAATTTTCTTGCAATTTTTTGCAAAAAATGACAATTTAAAAAGATTATTTTTCTTGCAAAAAAATGAAATTTCTTGCCATTTCTTCCAAAAAAATGATTTTTTTTGCCACTTTTTACAAAAATTGACAATTTCAGAAAATAAATTTTCTTGCAAAAAAAATGAAATTTCTTGCCAATTCTTGGAAAAAAATGACAATTTCAGAAAATCAATTTTCTCGCAAAAAAATGAAACTTTTTGGCATTTCTTCCAAAATAATGAATTTTTTGCCACTTTTTACAAAAAATGACAATTTCAGAAAATAAATTTTCTTGCATCAAAAGGAAATTTTAGAGGATTTCTTGCAAGAAAATGAAATTTCTTGCCATTTCTTACAAGAAAATGAATTTTCTTGCCATTTCTTGGCAAAAAATGACAATTTCAGAAAATAAATTTTCTTGCAGACAATGAAATTTCTTGCCATTTTTTGCAAAAAAATAAATTTTCTTGCAATTTTTTTTGCAAAAAATGACAATTTAAAAAAATTATTTTTCTTGCAAAAAAATGAAATTTCTTGCCATTTCTTGCAAAAAAATGAAATTTCTTGCCATTTCTTCCAAAAAAATGAAATTTCTTGCCATTTCTTCCAAAAAAATGATTTTTTTTGCCACTTTTTACAAAAAATGACAATTTCAGAAAATAAAGTTTCTTGCATCAAAAGGAAATTTTAGAGGATTTCTTGGAAGAAAATGAAATTTCTTGCCATTTCTTACAAGAAAATGAATTTTCTTGCCATTTCTTGGCAAAAAATGACAATTTAAAAAAAATTTTTTCTACAAGAATTTAAAACGTAAACAATAGATAAAAGAAATGTTGCTGTTTAAAATGTTAGCTAAAATGACGCAGATACGGAATGGAATGCGGGGAAGCCCTATTAATACAATATATATATACATATATTTACATATATATATATATAATATATACATAGTTATATTTTGAAAGAACACTAGAGAAATAGAAAATATGTCACCACCAGTGATCGAACCGATGGCCCACACTTTCGCAGCTTGCTCTCTACCAACTGAGCTACTTGACCTCCGATCTAACATACTCTATTTCTCTAGTCGCCACATCAGCTCCCAAACATCCACCAAAGGCCATCAACATCCAGTTCAACACAATTGGAGACCAGCCTCTCTGTGCCATGTAAGTTGACCAAGCAAGCTCTGCCCTCCAACCGGTCATCTATCTAAAGCTCATTGAAATGATCCCTGGTGGTGACGTATTTTCTATTTCTCTTCTGTTCTTTTCAAAACTAACATTTCAAATCCTCTCTTCTCAATGATAATTACATTTATAAGTAAATAGTAGCAATTTCTAACGATCTGATATATATATATATATATATAGATGCATTTATTTTATAACTCATTTACATACCTGTGATAAATTTGTCTCAATTGAACCTAAAAAGTCTGCATTATGTAACTGGCCAGTTGGACTGTCTATATCATATACACTAAATTTCATTTTCTGAACTTCCTCAAAATAATACTCAACCATGATTGCCTTTGAGAACTTTGGATCCTGAGTATTTTTTATCAACTCTGTTCGGCCAACCTGCAAGATAAGAAGGGTACAAGCTATGTTTACATTTAAGGTGTAAACAATGACTTACACATTCAGGTAATGCTATAATATCAGAAAGTATATTTATATATATATACAGCTAAAAACTGTGGTTAATAGGCAATAAAACTATATAAAAAATAATGCCAAGATGCCAGCTCACAAACTTTCGGTTTTAAAACTGTTCTAAAGCGTATCACACTTCTACACTTTCACACAACCTTTTCAAGTCTGTTTCATACTTTGATTTTCTTGTATGTATGTATGTATGTATGTATGTATGTATGTATGTATGTATGTATGTATGTATGTATGTATGTATGTATGTTAGATATATAGTAAGCCCGCTTGTGGAGAATCGGCCCGATATCACGATTTGATGAAGACAAAAGTTACGACTGGAAATTCATGGAAGAAGAAAGCCGATGGTTCTGTTTCGAGTCATTTAAAAAGGAACTGAAGATTTTCACTTACTATAAATGCAAATTAGCCTGCGTGCAGACTATCTCTGCTGAAGTCGATATCCACTTCAGCTAAGATAGTCTGCACGCAGGCTAAATGCAAATGTAATCAGTATAGAATCTCTGCTATTGGTAGATGCTCCGTATGCCTTCTAATTTACAACACTAAGGCCTCGATATAGTGAACTTATGCATCAAACTCTAAGGCGGTGATACTTGGCAATTTTAAATGAAACGAAAACTATGTGAAAATCCAAATCCTTGATTTAAGATTACATCTATGTATTTCAGCTAACTTACAGTGCCAGTTAAAGTACTGTTTCGGCATTGGCAACTTAAAGAGTTTAAACTATATATAGTTCGAATTAAACCAAAGGTTCATCTGCTCTAAGGCTGTACAAGCTGACAGGAAACAAAGTTTATGTCCTTGTTTTACTTGGTTGAAGATGGTAATTGTATTCTCTCGATCAAAGACAAGAAGTAGGTCTGGTCTTGAAACTGCCCGAAATAAACAGTATAAACAGTTTATTCAATTCCATATTTCTATTCATATCCCTATAAAACTATCAGGATTTTACATCTAAAAAATGCTAGGGTTAATATGCATTCCCAACTCATATTTTCCATGTTTTATTACAATACTGTTAGCATGCAGTCTTAACTTGTAAGAGCTGAAATGATGATGATCACAAGCGATGTTACAGATAATAGCCACAATTTTTTATGTATTATTACAAATTCTATAGACTTGTTTACTTTTGGCCAAGGGAGTACTCTATAGCAATTTATCAGGATTGTCCTAAACTTTCAGCTTATTATTGTGCAGTTAATTGTTGATTTTTGTGAGTAATTCCCACACAAATCTCTTTCATTTTGCCGCTTTAGAAGCCGCATTTATCAAAACAAAGAAGCCCGTACTCTGTCGACAAAGAATTTGTTTACAATTTACGCCTTTTTCAATAACACGAGTGGCAGAAAACGTGTTGCTCTCGTGACCGTTATTTTCTATTCTAATATAAGATTTGGATTGGCCATGTACTTCAGGAGCAAGGTAAGTGCTGAAAAAAACTTTTATAACGGGTCGTGTAAAATGACCATTTATCTTTTCCAGAAGTACGGTGTTTGATAAAATAGTCTCCTGAGCACTGTTAGCATGATAAGATTATGAACCGTAGGCCTTGTGACGCAAAGGACTGGCAGTAATCTTTTCAATTCTCGCTAAGGTACATACGCAAGGCCACTCACAGAGCTGATTGTCTTTGCTACCACATAAAGCACCAAATGTCCGTTAAATTGGAAAGTTGATGTTCTCGTCACGATCTTTTGTAGCTCAGGCAATAAAAATTAAACTTCCCCGTATCGCAAATGCATTGCTGAAGGACCTGCCAAATGAATTTAATGTTCGAGTGACTGGTGCGGTGAACGTGAACAAAATTGAAGATGTAAACTACTAATAGACTGAGTTACTTGATTGCCATTCTTGAAGTATGTATACATTACATTACTACTGGTGATCATGCTAATCCATTATTTACTCTAATTTCTTAGCTATAGTTTTGACGCAACAAAAGTTATTATTTAAGTTAAACGTTTAAAGGACAAATTGAAGTTATCTCTAGCTGTATCTAGACACCGTCATTTTTCACGATTTTTGCCAGAATATTCTCCGTCACTGTAGCCAAAGGTTGCAGTTTTAGGCAGTTTGTAAGATTCTTAGTTCATTTTTGCCTTTGTGTAGAGTTTCGAATAGTTGGTGTCACAGCTATAAACGTAACTTTCAAATTTGTACATCGCATCGGTTTATGGCGTCCAGTGGTAAATTAATGTTCTTCCCTTATCTTTATAAATTTCAAGATTTTATAAGTCTTTTCCTTACATCTTACATTTATTAACAACTTCTTAACCAACTTATAAAGTGTTCTAATCTGTGCACATTGTTAGCTTTGTCACGAGTGCTAGTGTTTTGTTGATAACATTTTACTTTTGAAACATTCCTTTGAGCCTACTACTGTTCATAACAAGTGCACTATCGAGGAAAGTTTGGCTTGACTTTTGCAGCGTCCTAGACTTCTTCATAAAATCAGTAGTTAGCTACTCTTGCAATTGGAGGCCGCGTAATTCTTTACTGAGTAGGATTTTACCGTTTACATGTACCAGAGATAAAACATAACTTGGCAAGTTAAGAGTAGGGGTTGTCAATTTCGTATCTACGTCATTTATGGTCCTCAGCTTTACCTGTACAGGATGCACTAAGAGGACGTAATCAGGAGTATTAATTGCGTAGAGGCAAGAGCTATGAAATTAAAAAGTCAACAGGATTGGAAATATCAAACAGGGCTAGATACATTTTAAAGCCAATAAGAAGGAAGCTTTGCCTGGTGTACGGGATGGACAATCGTTCTCCGTAACTGTTAAAACTCTCTAGTCCATTTTATAATGATTACGTTGAGCTTTTCCGTAGACATAGCCACATTCTTTACAATCTACTATGAAGTTACTTAACAAGTTGGCGTGTGAAACCAAATTTAAAAAAATACATCGAGTAACATCCTATTGCTTAGTCGTTTCGTCAGACACTTTTGGTGGCTAACTATTAGTAGCATACCTTTAAAGAACTATGGTCCATATGAATTTTAAGACCAGGATCATTTGCTAACAACAAATGAACATACGTTAGTGACACATGGCAAGTGACCCGAGCGAGTGAAACGTTATGAGGACAATACAAAGGGTTAGATGATAATCAAAATAGCTGATAATGTTTAAATTTTGTGTCGCGTATGTGTGGGGCTGAGATGATATTCTTATGAGGCGTTCGTAATATCGTAAAATCTTCATGAATCAATCTTTAGGTTTTAATAGAAATTTAGGCTGATTACTGAGTCATTTTTAACAAGGGCTGACTTAGCTTTGCTATGATGATCAGGAAAAACTTTGACCACGAAGTTGGTTTTCATATGGATGCAGGGCTCACCACTAACTTCTGATAATATAGAGATGTACGATCTATGTATACGCTTTTACAATAGTACATTATTGGTGAATTCGATAAGTCGTTCCATGTAATAGGTATGGTATCCTTCGAAATTACAAGAAGAAATATTTGTGTGCAGTAAACAAAACATGAACTGCTGTTGGAGGCAGTTGCTTGCTTGCTTGCTTGCTTGAGCAGAGCAGAGCAGTGCAGAGCAGTGCAGAGCAGAGCAGAGCAGAGCAGAGCAGTGCAGAGCAGAGCAGAGCAGAGCAGAGCAGAGCAGAGCAGAGCAGAGCAGAGCAGAGCAGAGCAGAGCACTACTACTACTGCTACTACTACTACTACTACTACTACTACTACTACTACTACTACTACTACTACTACTACTACTACAATCTTTGTGGCCTAAAGGGTATTCTAATTGAGAAGGTTCATACACCAGGAGAATTAACTCTGTAATCAGTAAGCAATTTAAATCTCTGCTAAATATAAAATAATCACCGTTCTTCTCATTTTCGTACAAATACTGATACAAATATATACAATCATATATTCTAGGCGACAATGCATTGGAATTTAATCTTCGGTGTCTGCAGTACGTGCCTTCCAGCGCTTGTGCTACGACACTTATGCATATGTTAGATGACACCGTTTATACAAAATCCCCGTCTGGTTTGAAAGCTAGCTGTTGCATGTGCCTCTCTTTCTTGAAAGAACGTTCTTTTTAAAATCTTAAAATGGTTTCATCGGGAGGGTAAATTTTAATTAGGTTACTTTCCAGCAATGATAATTGACTTTAATCCGTTGCCACTTCTTCACAAAATTATTAAAAAACAATATTGATATCTGGTGTTACAACAGAGCATCTCATTGTTAAATCGTTATTTTCGTAACTGATAACTAAATTCTATTTTATAAATACTTTAACATTTGCTCTAAATGCAATGCTTTGCTAAAAATGAGCAACAGATGTTCTTAACATCCTCGGATGTTAATCCTAGTAATACTGGGGAGAGGAGAGGCAAGGACAGTACGACATTAATGGTATTCTAAATGAATAACGAGAAAATACGAGGTTCCCTACAACGTCACAAGGAGAGTAAAGCTTTCCACTTCACAATAAATTATGAAGGTCATTTAATCAACTTTTAGTCTGTCCTTTGTCTGCGAGTGCTGTACGGATTATCACTAACAACGTAACTTTCCATTGCTCCGCGTTCCTAATATTGGTACAACAACAGGTATGTAATGTTACTGAAAAAGGAACGCTAGTATATTGATTTGAGTACAGATCCCCTATTTAACAGTTCAACAACAGTAACGTAATGTTTGACACAAGAAAGGAAAATTGATAAATTGATCTGTGCATGGATCATTTATTTTATAGGGCCTAAAATCATTTCCCCTAGGTCCTCATTTAATCATGTATTTTATACCATGGTCTTGCTGCAGCCCTTTAACAAAACAATGTTCAAACGGTGCCGCGCTCATAAGAAGGCGGCGTTTTTAAAAACGTGTTTGTAAGTGGTGTGGCCCTAAGTTGAGTTCGCTGTTAATTTTAAATAATATAGTGAGTTAATTGATAGCAATCGAATGGCTGACGCTTAAAATTGGTATTTTCATATAGAAGCAACCACAGCTACATTAAAAAGACTGCGTGCATATTACCTGTTTCTGATTGGTCGTAGGCATCATGGAGTGAAGTGGTATGATGATGAATTTACCTTATACAAAAGAAGAAGACAATTAATGAATTGAGGAAAGCATACTCTTCCCACTAAGAATAAAAAAACATATTGAAAAAATGAAAAAATACCATAGTAAATGCAAGAAAGTCTAACAAGATCGTCACGTCTGAAACGTCAGGACGCAACAATATGTCGAGTGATGGTGTATTTTAAAGCGTGTGACGTACTCAGTTGCTTCATAACTTGCCAGAATGTCCTTCTTTTGTCTCTTCTGGTCAGAACATAGCTACTTCACGTCACAAGTCAACAAAACCAAACTAGAAACCTTGTACGGCATGACTGTGTCCTTACCTATGTTCTACATGTCACACTTGCGACTAAAGATGTGACGTCACGCCTCCAGTCCTTTTTCATTATCCTTCATATGTTCATTACATTTGACACGCACACTTGGGAACATGGGTTTACTATAATTCTAGACTTGCAAGTAAGGAAGGGACGCGCGGAAAGGCTTTATTATTGCTAACCTGAGCAGACCATGTGCAGACAAATTTTGCCCTCCCCTTGGAAAACTCCGCAATTGTGTTGAGCACAATGTAGATATGCAAAACTATTACAAAGAAATATTTTCCAACATTTGAATTGTCTTACACTAATTTGACCAGTCTGGGAATTTATAGTTACTGTTTAAATCGTAGAATCACGTTTTGACAATGTGCAGTCTACTGAAACATTGTTCTAGTATCATATCATGTGGACGGCAAAGTAACGCAAGCGAAATGAATATACCTTTTAACATTTAGTTCCCTAATGTACGTTAATAAGAATTTGCGATGTATGTATGTATGTATGTATGTATGTATGTATGTATGTATGTATGTATGTATGTATGTACGTATGTATGTATGTACTTGCTTGCTCCTCCTCTCATACCTAGCGACGGATTTTACTCGTATGTGAACCAGGCTTTATGAAATATATCCTTTGGGCCCTTGATGACATATCTTTCAGCTCTTGGCTTTTGGGAGTGTCACTGTCACCAATTGTTATTTGATTCCAGGGTGATTTACTATATGCATGCTTACGCTGTAATGTGGGTAGTATACTTCACAATTTTTTCCGACAGTTTCGATGAAATTTTATTTGTTTTAAAGCGATTGTCGTCAAAAAAGTTAACATCATAGCTATTTCGCGAATACTTTAAAAGGAAACTGGAAGCAATTAGTGTGTGAGATATGACTCAAGAACGGAATTATAAGTACTTTACCTTTTGGTAAACTGCTAAGCACAAGCTGCCCACGAGGTCTTCTGTTACAACAGAAGGTGTTTGGGAGGACTTTGTTTAAAGAATAAAATGACAGGCAGAAGAGCATATGAAGTGTTGGCTCGAATTTCCGACAAGGTTGACATATTTCCTACACAGTGGACCCGTATCTTTATTGGATGCCCAGCAGACCCAGCTGCTCAGAGCTGCCCCTGCGAGAGCTATTCTTTGTTTCAAGAAAATATTAATTGCAAAGGGATACATCCATTTATGACCTTAGACACGGGGAAGGGGGAGTCTCCAAAGGAATGTTTTGTTCTAGATGACGACGATAGTAATGATGGAAGGGGTATCAAAATATAGAAATTTCTACGAAGGTAGTAATATACGGTAACTATTTGTTATAATATCAATTTGCATCATGCTCTAAACTTGTATAGAAAATTAGAAAATACTGTTCGTTTGCAACATGGTTCACTTTGCACAAGAAGTACTCTTTAACGGCCGTATGTTTAATGTGTACTAGGGGTACTTTCGTCGTAGGGTATGATTTAGTACCTACGTTAAAATATTTTTAGGGTATGAGTTGCTTTGGGTCGCCAACAACAAACATCAGAAGCAGACAGGAAGGGAGAGTTTTAGAGGAAGAAGGACGAGCCCATACGTTTAAATATATATACAGACTATTGTCGAGAAGAGAGGATTTGAAATTCTTCCTTGGTCAAGTCACATGGCGGAGAGAGGCTGGTCTCCAATTGCGTTGAGCTGGATGTCGATGTCCACCGGTCGACCGCACTTCTTCGTCTTTTGCAAAAGAAATTAAAAGCATGGAATGAATGAAATAGTTTAAACGCGCACATAGTAGGAATGAGCAGCTCGAGGGCCTGAAACAAGATAATAATAATATTTACGTGAGAATAAAGTCCCTATGAAGCCAGTATACGTCAACCACAAAGTTTTCATTTGATTTTATTATTAAACACTTGTAGCGCACTAAAGCATATACAAGTGTGCTATTTCTTATCCTGTTCGAATACCGTAAAGTTCCGAAAGTACGTGTGACCCAAAAATAAGCGTGATCAAAAGTGAGCGTGATCCAAAAGTAAGGGTGATTCAACAGTAAGCGTGATCCAGAAGCAAGCATTATCCAACAGTAAGAGTGACCCAGGAGTAGGCGTGATCCAAAAGCAAGCGTGATCCAAAAGTAAGAATGACTCAAAAGTAAGCGTGCTCCCAAAGTTAGCGTGATCCCAAAGAAAGCGTGATCCAAAAGTAAGCATGATGCAAAAGTGAATGTGATTCGAGAGTAAACGTTTTCAGTTTAAGTTTTTAGAACCAAATTTTGCCGGAAAGTAAGCGCCTTTGAAAGTAAGCGCATTTGCAAAAGAGGGGAATTTAATAAGAAGATTTTTTCGCATGGAGAAACAAGACTAACTAAAAAATGGCCATGACGATAGAACACATTTGAGGGAAAGATTAGATAAGTTATTATTGTAAATATTGGCTTAGAACGAAAGGTCCTGATATACAGAATTTGTCTTTTTAAATAACACTTTTTTGCCTCCCGAAAGAAAGTGTAATCGATTATAAGCGCCCTTTGGTTCTTGTACCTTCAAATATAAGGGCCCCGCTTCCTTTCGTGACTTTACGGTATTTAGTTTCCAGGGAGATCTTTTCAAAATACGTGTGATCTATTGTATACAAGCTTTAAATGATCATTTATCCGTCTTCTGAAGGAAACTTTGACCTAAGCTTTTAATTTAAATTTACAAAAGTCAGACATCTTAATTCAACTTATGAGTCATTGAAGATATAAAATCAGCCAGATACTTGCCTTGGGACAATCCCTTATTTTCATGTCCTAAAAATGACTCTTGGTCTTGGGATAATGTCATATCTGCGGTGATGTCACCAATATCTGTTGATTTATTGAATAGGCCTAGCGAGAAAACGAACTCTTTTTGTCTGCATAGTAAAGGTTTTCTTGCTTTTATGTGGACTGACTTCAGAACGGCCAAATGAAATGCAGACCTAGCTTTTCCTATGATACGGAAGCAATTGTCCGTGTACAGTTTGGTACAGTCTGGGTTCTCAAGCAAGTGCAACCCTATGGCAGAGTCACATTGCTTAGAGGCGATTTTTTTTCAGTACACAATGTTTTCGCTGTTTCGCGCAATATTCTTGTTTTGTACCACAAACAAACTATTTGTAATGCGTTTTGCAATGTCTTATTGGTAGCACTTCAATCACAGAATAGGGAAAAGTTAGTTGCCCAGATGCTTAAATGAGACCCTGGAAGTCGCACTAATATTCATACAGAATGAAAATGGCTTTCAAGTCGATTGTTTTCTTTGTCATTAATGTCATTGTAGTTGGCGTAATTGATGTATATTATGTAAATTAGGAATTGTATTCTCTATGTGGTACGACAAAATTTGGCCAAATCTCAAGTTCCTTGTATGGTAGGCAGTCTTCTTTCTTTCCTCAGGGGCAAGGGTATACGAAGTTGAGCTGACCAAGAAATGCTGTATTACTTTCAGTCAAATATGCCTAGTATTTGCGAGTTTCTGGTTGTTTCTGGTTGATGTTTATTGATGAAATGAAATGTTGAGTATAAAAGATCATTATTGATGGAGACAATTTTATAGCATTAAGACGTCAGTATGCGTGCTGCTATAAATGCTCGTCTTATTTCAAAAGACATTAACAAAAAAAGCAAAACACTATCGGCTTACATATATCAGCTTTAATTTGAAAAACGATACAAAACAATTTTTTTGTTAATGTCTAATTGCATTTAGGACATCTCATTGATACGAGGCTATTTTTACTGTTCATCTTGCACTTAAAATCAATGCACAAATCCAACTTACTGCAGCTGATGACATGAGCTAGACAAAAGACAAAATCACAGCTAAACACTGAGTAGCTGCTAGAAGACAAGCACTGAATTTTTCTATAGCAAAAAAGAGATTAAATATCTACTCTTTAACTGGCATGCTTTTGATATTCCAATACTTGGTTGTTATCACTGATCTCTAAAAAATACTTTAAGTGTCCTTATTTAGAAGCTTTCGAGCCTCGATGGCTCAATGGTTAAGGCGTTGGTTTAGTAACCATGAGGTCGTGGGTTTGAGCCCGGCCAGCGCCCATAAATTGCAAGCTATCGTGGTAATGATCCACTCTTTGAGAATTATATATGTATATATATAAAAACGATAAAAACTAGCTTTTGCTCAAGGCGAGCTTTGGGAATTCTCATTCCTTCTTCCGGCTTAAAACTGTCTAGATGGTTCCTTTTCCTAATAAATACGAGTTTAAACAATAGAAATTTATGTAAAAGAATTAAAAATATATTTGTAAAAGGATTCTAGCCTAAAACTTCAACCTTGTGACTGTATTGTAAAATTTCCACTAAAAAATGCCTTAAATATGGAATTGAATTTGGGGAAGCTTCACTGCTCCTATTGTTTATAGAAGTTGTTTTGGAGATGTTAACTTGGTTACCAATATTGTCGCTAGCCTCGTCTTTAGGATCCCACCTGTTGTATCTGAAATTCTATTGTTTGTATAATTGATGATAATTTATGCATAATGAATTTGTAATAAATATCTTGAACATTGTGAAATTACAGCACTTCGCTGAATATCAAGTTAAAGGAATGATCAGCTTGTAGTGATTCCTTAATGAGTTCTTAGTGAACGCAGCAGCCACTATAGAACACCACCGAGAGACTAGGAAGCGTCGGGCTGCTTTTCAAGGTACGGAATCGCCGCAATGAGGCCCGTGCCCCTGTGGGGAGGGTGATAGTGCCATAAAGGTACTGCCCTTAATTAAGTGGGGAAACCGACGCCGCAAGGGTCACCCCGCATGACAGGTGGTGGTCAGGCACCCCCTCATACTATGAAGCAGCCGTCTTAAGATCCCGCACCTAGTACCAGCAGTCGGAAGCTAACGTTGTATTTGGTAACTGTATTTTCCTATAAGGTTGGAACATCCCGTTCATTTAAACTGCTGGGTTTAAAAGTTCTTAGCATGTGTTGCCAAAAAGATCCCCTCTGACGTAAACATGTCTCAGTCTCAGCTTCATCGATAAGTTTAGATTCCCATTCTAACATTCCCCTATGGTTATGTTCTGAGAAATGTTCGAAGAGTCCACTTTGTGGAACCGTTTTCTTTTCTCCACCTCTACGCCTAGTGAAGCTACGACTTTAGGTAAATGCATGACTACAATAATAAATTTTTGCTCGAAGGTGGTGCATGAATTGTTTTACTCTATCAAAAAGAACACTAGAAAAATAGAAAACATGTCACCACAGGAGAATGAACCTGTCCCCACGCTATCGCGACGTACGTGTGCTCCACCAACTGAGCTAGGTGACCTTCGTTGTTAACATACTCTATTTCTCTAGTCGCCACATTTGCACCCGATCATCTACCTTGTGGATAGACGTCGAACCCAACGCAATTGTAGTCAACCATCCTCTCTGCGGCATGTCACATGACCAAGAAAAAATGTAACTCGGCCACCTATCTGTCCAAAGCCCAATGAAAGTTAAAAGTATATTTGGGAGAAAGTATTGGAAATGTCAGCTTTTGAAAATAACACTGGAGAAATAGGAAATGTGTCACCACTGGTTGAGAATCGTGAGCTAATGTGGCGAGAAGAGAAACAGTATAGAGTTTGTAACAAGTTTCTTCTAGTTCATGAACTGCACGACGTGATGAAAAAATTCTCCTCCCGATGGAATGTAAGGCTTTCACGGTAAACTACTGGATTAAATAACGATCACGTACTGCATTTCTACCATCATCAACGGTTGAGTCGAGTACGACTCGCTGTGGCAATCTCTAAATCAAAGACACCTGATGAGCAGTGGGTCCGACATTGAAACTACTCTAAATAAACAGAAAAACAACCAAACAGGCTAACTAATTAAAGAGCAGCTGGGCCTTCCAAGGGCGACACCCCTCAATTTGTGCTACCGGGTAGAGAAGCATGCCATGAAGCAGGCTCAACAGCCCAGTAGGACTGCCTCTCGCGGATTATGGAAAGCATCTGTCATCAATGAGAACAGATACTACATCCATTCCTCGCCAAAATCCGCTATCCAGCTCTGCCCTCCGCCAATCGACTGCCTTCCTCATACTCCCACAGACCCTCATAATATCCTCACAAAAGCGGGTCTTTGGTCTTCCTCTGCCTCTGGGGCCATAAACTGCACCAGTCAAAAGAAATCTATCTAATGACTCATTATCCCTGATTATATGTTCAATAAAACTAAGTTTCCTTTGCAAGATTACATCCAATAAACGAATTTCTGGCTTAAATCTTCTTAATACCTCAGCAAACAAGGGGTCATAGTCATACATTTATGACGTCGGCAATAAATTCAAGAGCTTTGGAACCCCCTTGTCTCAAACGACCCGTCTGCTTTATGAAGTCCCCCGTCCGTTGACAGTGAGAGTAGCAGGTTCTAAAACTATTGTAAGCACATCGAAAGTGAAAGGGACGAATGTTAATATTAAACTTGCATAAAATTCCTTCTTTAATTTGTATGTAGATGATTTGCCGTAAAATATAAGCATATGTAAAACTTGGACGTTATCCCGAACGCAGCGTTTTCTGTGCAAAAATTTAAATTTCAAAGCGATTCTCCATTTTGAACTATAAAAACAAACGTGTACTGTAGTAACACTGTAGTTAACAAGTTCTCCTTGGAGGGGCAAATCTCTGGTAAAACTAACCGAGTAAAATAATTTATTTATGAAGAAGCATCTGTCTACGTCATCATGTAGGTTTTGAATTTGCATTGCTCGCAATAAAATACAAGGATGTCATCGTATTGGTTGGCTTTAACTAAAACAGATGTACTACGAAAGAGTCGCAAGTTTTCACTGAATCATGATGTACTTGAAAGAGAGTGGGGCAAAGGAGGGTGGCCCCACTGCTAAACTGAGAGATTGGCAAAAGAAATGACCATCCCCAAATAGATTGAGCGACGTCAAAACTTTCATTTGCTTCCCTTTCTTAAATCTACGTCGTCCATGATCTGTAATCTACATCACCTACTCCCTCTTTGATACGACATCATAACTGATCCTTAGAGATCTCTACAGTTTAGCAGGCCTTCATACAAGCAAGGTCACTGTTTAGTTTAAAATTGCATAAACCAGAACCTAATTCACGGAAGTGTTTGCACCGGCGATGGTCGTTTTGTCTGTATAAACGTAGAATTTTTAAATTTAAGAAGAAGAGAAAAATATTTTTCGATACACAAGATCTGCTTTAAGGATCATAATGTATCCAATATTTGTCTCACGTCTTCCAATTTTTCATTCAGTCTTAATGGCTACGCTTTCTACATATTTATGTTTGCAGTCACTTTTTGCCCCTTTCAATCTTGGAAATTTGACGTGGCTTTGTCTGAATCCAATACGTGGAGCCAACCAGCTGAGATGGACTCACTTGAGCAGTGTTCTTTTCTTTTTGCATACAATACAACCAACGCCTTTAAACCGCCAACTTTTAGGTGACTCAAATTGCCCTACTTCATTGTCCCCATTGCATCTACCACCTTGGTAACACCCAAGTACGGAGGTCTTTATAGACGCCAAGTGACGTTTTGAATTTTATGAATCTTATCATGGAATCCAAGAACGGTCTCTAATTGATTGAGGATATCAATAAGGAAGAATAGATTAGAGGGGACCTTTTATTTTCCGAACGTGTTTAATAAAGGTTTATAAAGTGGGCAAAAAGGCAACTTTATTTTACTTTAAAAGTACACTTCAAGTTGAAACTTATCAAATCTCTACACCTCAGTCCAAATTATCGTCTATGTATGCCATATATACTTCTAAAATAGAGACCCTTCCATAACAAATTAAATAATCGAAATAGGGGCTTGGTAATCGTTTGGCATGGCCCAGAAATGGTGGCTATAAAGGGGTCACGGAGAGGATCTATGATAAGAGGAAACACTGAAGATACTTTTTCTAAGAGCATTCCTCCTTTAAAGTAAAGTCAACCTAAAGATTGCGAAGGATTCTACGCTGAAGCAAGAGTTCATGTCAACACGATGACTGATTGCAAGCCAACGTTCAAATATCGGGGCTTCCCCTCAATCTTAAAGCCTTTGTGCTTTGTCTAATGCGGTTTCTCAACTACCCACTCCAAATTATATTCATCGTAGCAGAATCCACAATTTCCAACTGATTAAGTTACTGGTGTTTGTCAAGTTCAAACAGATAAAACTTTCTGCGAATCAGTTTAGAGTCACTTCTATGCAAACTTTTCGTTTCTGCTGTGGCAATGAATGAGTAATAATTATATCTAATTTCTTCCGGATTAGAATTGTTAGAAGCATAAACAAACAGGAGATGAAAAAACGTACAGTCTGTGTTGATGTTGAGTCACACAAGGGCGGTACGGGCTTCTTTGTTTTCAAGTGCTCTCACCCATGAGATAGCTTATTGTTGAAGTTAAGTCTGACCCTGAAAGCAGACTGTATACGTGAAGGATTGCCATTCCTAATCCATCCCGCCGCTAATCTACCAAGGACACAGACAAGCTCTTTGTTTAATAAATTGACCCTGAGATAAAATCCTGCTGTTGATAACAATAAACATAGGTATTCCGAATTTTAACGTTCAATAAAACATGAGGTACTTTGCGAAAAGTAAACAGACAGCAGTCTAAAGAGCGGAAGATGCAGATAGAACGAGAGGAAGAAAAGGGTAGACGTAACGAAAGTACGCTCTACAAGTACCTAACAAGGAGTCTACGTATTCTACCTATAGGAGGAGGATCCAATATTCGTAACCTTCGAAATTCCCTAGCTGCCAAGTTACAACATGTCCTGCAAGGGCGTCGTTAGTCATTTCAAACCAGAGAAATTCAACTTTGCTCAAATGGGATGTGGTCAAATAGCTATTCACAAAGCACTCATATATGGAAATGATAAAAATTATTAAAAACTGCAGCAAATACTATTGCTAATTCTGTCCATGGACTGATGATACCTTATATTAAATTAGAGTAATAAATTACAAAAGAGAATGTTTTTTCAATTACTGTAGTTGCATGAGGAATTAAGCCCTAACCTTAGTGTGTGCCCTCGCCTAATTAACTGGAACGTTTAAATGAGCATGTCATCTGGTGAAGCTCCACCTCCATTACCTCAATCAAAAATTCTTACTTGAAACTCCGCTGACCAATGATGGGCCTGTGAACCAGATTCTTTGTGGGGCATGAGCCCATTTAACCCTCGAGGAAGAGAAATCCCCAGCAGTAAAAGGTCCAAACTCTTCAGGAAAAATGTTGAGCAAAATTGAAAGAAGTCGTGTTCTACGTTCAACTTCTAGTAAAACAAGTTAAAAAGCGGAGAACAAAAGATATATTTTTACCAAGAAAGTTCTTATTACTGTAGGAAGTTACCTCATCACCATTTTTATGTATGTCAAAGTGTGAATGTGTTCCTTCACTAGAAATAAGTTTTATACAGTTTTTTATGTCCTTCAATATATTTACGATAAGCTGTTATGCCACATAGATTTCAATCATTACAATTCCTTAAGGTACCATTATGGAAACAAGGTCTTCTGAACCTTTTTAATGCTATCCCTGCCCACTTTATCAGTAGAGGTTTATTGAGCACAATTTCTTTGTTTTTCGTTACTTATATTTTGTATTTTATTCTTTAGAGTGACTTAAATTTTTTTTGTTTAATTTTGTAAAATAATTAATAACTTAAAAATTGTAAATTTGACTGTTGAGGTCCGTCGACTTTTCTAGAAAGGGTTTTTTGGGGGGAAACGGGGGAAAGTTTTACCTATTGGGCGGGCACATCCCCCCCTCCCCCCCCCCCCCCTTGGCTGCGTGCCTGTTCTTAAATGACCATGTTTCAGAAGCGTATCTTGCTATAGACACAACATATAAGGGAGAACAAGAGAAAATTCTTCAGAAGATGCTATACATATTTAAAAGCCTACACTTTCAAATTTGCGATTCAATTATCATGGTAAAACAACCGCAATTTTCTTAAAAATTAAAACGCTTAAAGAATTATTAGTACTGATTTCCCAAGATTTCTAAAAGTTAAAATTATAAAAGTATATATTCGTTTTGTGAACTTTGGCCCAGTCCACACTATGCCAGACAAATTTGCAAAAACGAAACTTGTTACGGTTAGGCCCTCCGTCCACACTAAAACGCTCATATCCACAAAAGAAGTTCCATGAAACGAAACGAAATGTAACAACGTTCTCCTGAGTTTAACGATTTAAAGAGTTAACATTTTAGTTTAGTGGGCACGGAGTTTTTTCTATCGAAACTTTAAAAATGTGCTGACGTCAATTTGAAGTTAAGCACAATAACGACGAGCATAGACGTTTTAAATATCATTAGTAGGAAATACCCCACATACCCTTGGGAATGACTAGGAACCAGAGGGTCACAGCGCCATGGTGTGGACAAAGAGCTTTTGTTTCCTTATCGCACCTAGAGTTGCGTTTTTAACTTTATCAGCTTAGTATGAACGCGTTTTAACATTTTTTAAAATCTAGTCTTTTTAGCACACGTTGCGTGAATGAAAATATAATATGCAAATCACAGACATGAAACAAGTATTGGGATGTTTTTATAAGGCATTTGCAATAGGAATAGCCCATTTTGAATTGTTAACAGATTGTATCAATATGGGGCCCTTTTTACACCGGCCGCAACGGCGTTAATTTTTGTGACGCGGTGTTTAATGGGCCGGCGTAAAAAGGGCCAAGACCGTGTTGAAAGGGAACAGTCTTAGAGTTGTAATAAAGACATCGCAGTAGTTGTAATTAATTAGAAATGACCAAAAATGCCTAGAAGGCGCGATTATCACTCTGAATGGCGTAAAATACAGTGCTAAGTGGCGAACGGCCATGTCGAACTACCCGATTGTGGTTTAAATGGCTTCGAATTTTATGCCCATCTGACCATTCAAGTAACAACCGCAAAGAAGGTGGAACCCAATTGATCCAAGTTGACTGTGCTACCTTCTTTCCTTTGGTTTATATACAGTAAGGGGAGGTCAAGTAAGACACAAATACACCCAATCGCCGAGTGACTCATGTCCGATCTGATGGTCGAAAGAACACAGATGTTACACTACAGCAGTGTAAACACCTGTGAAAGAAAACTGTTTAAGTGCTACTGATCTTTGCTAAGGCCTTCCATTAAACCCGTCAGTGCCATTCCTGCAGTTTATGTTTTGAGCCCCGTCATCAGGTAGCCCACTCATTAATGGTTTGTAGGGTACGTGAAGTCTCACTGATATGAACTTCAGAAAATTGGGTATGAAAAGTAATTCCATAAGATAATAAAATTAGACAGTGTTCATAAAAAGATAGATAGCAAAATTGCACACAAAGAGCAAGCCTTGTTACTCAAGAGTTTGACTGAACTTTTAGTCAGATTAGTTAAGGAAGTTCTTTGATGATTTAATACAGAGTCTTTTACGCAACCATTTCACCACGATATCTCCAAAACTGTTTCTCCCACTCCCTTTTCAAAAGATAGACTTGATGATACAAAATTGCCTTTTTGCGAAAATGCACAAAAGATGTTATAATTCAAATGAAAGAAGAGCATTGTTAATTTTAGGAAGTGGTGCGGTTTTTACAGACTAGTTGTGTCCTACAGGAATCTAAATCGAATTGCGCGACAGTGATCTGAAACGAGTGGTTTTGCTATCGCTTTCACAGACTTTTTAACTTGCTTTGTTGTTTATTCGTTTGCTGACAGCAACACTTATGTGGGTTGATTATCGTTACTGTTTACAAGAGACATAGCACTTTAACAAGAGTAATGCCGAGAACTAAGTCGCTTAAACCGTACTTATTATCATGGACAAGAGAGGATTCACTCATTCATTCACTCAGTCATTCAGTCACTCATTCACTCACTCAGTCACTCAGTCACTCGCTCTGTCACTCAGTGACTCACTCACTCACTCACTCACTCACTCACTCACTCACTCACTCATTCACTCACTCACTCACTCACTCACTCACTCAATAAATGTTCAAAAACAGAACTTGCCAACCAAACTAGAAATCCAAAGTCCTTATACCGGGACATATTGGAAATCAGTGGCCAAAAAGATGCACACAAACAGGTCTTATCAAGGCAAAGAGTGGCTCAGCATTGACAGACAAAAATATATTTTACAGCGGTGGTAAGAATACATAGACATATTTTTTACTACAAAAGTATAAAGTATAAAACCATCAATCAGTAAATCCATAGAGGGACCCTCTATCTTTAATGACGAAGTGGTAGTTGCTCTGAATAAAATATAAAAAGGAAATGCCACAGGTGTGGATAGTATTTCAGTGGATTTATTGGAAGCACTGGGAGTATGGGGCATATACACAATTACAGACAATCTTAATACAATTTATGACTCAGGTAAATTTCAAACAGATATGAGCAAATCAATGTTTATAATGCCCTCTCTAAAAAGCCAGGAACTAGTAAATGTGGACTCTACAGGACTATTAGTTTCATGAGTCACCTCACAAAATTACTTCTCTCTATTCAGATGTTGAGGATAACAAACAAGATACAGCCCGAGGTTAGCAATCAATAATTTGGCTTTATGGCTGACAAAGGAACCAGAAATGCAACATTTGCTTTAACAACACTTTTTGATAAAAGTCTTAAGATTGAAAGAGATGTATTCATATGTAGCATCGACTACGCAAAAGCGTCTGACAAAGTCAAACATGAACAACTGTTTAAGACATTAAGTGAATTGGAAATAGATTGAAAAGATATCCGCTTGATAAGAAATTTATATCGGGACCAAACTGCACCAATTAGAATTGATGGGGAAGAAAGTGCATTCAAGACAATCAGAAGAGGTGTGAGACATGGCTGTGTTCTATCTTCATATTTCTTTAAGCCGTATAGCGAGAAGATATTCAGAGACACTGAAGGGATGGAAAGTATAAATATTTCATGATATGCAGATGACACTTAATTCATTGCAGATTCTCACAGCAACCTCCAAAAACGTTTGAATACATAGTCAAGAAGAGCGAGGAGATGGGCTTTGAACTAAATGTAAAAAGACAGAATGTATGATTGTGAGCCAGAAACCAGACACACTTACCTGCAGCCTCACTCATAAAGGAGAAAAGATCAGAGAGGCTGAGATATCTGAGAAATAGAAACAAATGTTTATGTAAGGGGACAGTGATAGCATCAATGGGCTTATCCACAGTCACAATTACATTAACAAATTTTGTTCAGTCACAGACTTGTCAAACAGATGGCATGAATGCATCTTATCCAGCTGTGGGTGGTGACTGCCCCTTTCATTTCTTGTGCAGATCATTCAATGTGTTAAATTTCCTCTCTATTGAAGCAAAATGACGGTGGCAATGAAACAAATATGTATCATGATTGATGTCAAAATGGATGATGAAATGGAACTTGACTGGCAGCTCTTGGCTAACAAAAAGGTTATTGATTACTAAGGAACTGAGGCATGATAAATGGTATGAATATGAAAAGGAAGGACAATGGGGGAATGCAATATAGGGTAAGTGATCAAAGATTGTAGCAGTGTATACAAAAATAGCAGCATATATATATCATTTTGTGCATTTTACTTAATCAAAGTTAACAATAAAGTCTGTCAAACGAGCGCAGATCTACAGGCCTTCTAGCCGTTATGCTCCACGGCTCTTCGTTACTTCCACATTGCTTCTTCCCGGAAACTGTCGCTTCTTTCTACAAAGCTGGTAACAAAGCCTATTGTTCTGACGATGAGTCAGCTGGGTTTACAGCTGGGTTCGCTTCTGGGTTCAGCTTGGTTCAGGTTTTCAGCTGGGTTCAGCTGGGTTTCTGCTGGGTTCAGATGGGTTCAGCTGGGTTTAACTTTTATAAATTACGTACAAATCATTCTCCTCCCCCGATTTAAGGAGCCCATTTTGCTACGAGAACCAAAGTTTTGATGGCATTTCCCTCTAAATTGCGTCAATGACCACCCAGTCATGCTGAAAGTTTAGAGCAAGTCTATTGTTAAGAAACCAATCACAAGGTTCATTCAAACAAGAAATCACTGTGGGAAAGTAGCTTGAAGTTGTGTGGAATCTCGTCCGCTCCACATCGGGTTCTTCCTTGATTCAAGACCACAGATTTCCACTATGAGGCATGTTTGCTTCTGATTCCAGCACGGTGTCCTCTCGAAAATGACAGCAGATGCAGATGATAACAAATGCAAGTCCTAAGCTAAGAAGGGAAGAAGGGGAACTTCAGGGGGACACATCCCATCTGATAAAATTTGGATGACGGTATGCCGAATGAAATAAAATTACCTGGTAACTGCAAAGAACAGTGTAACCCAGCAGTAAAATGCTCACTGTACCGCTCGAGTAAAATATCCGTGTGCCTGAGACAACCTCAAATTTGAAAGAGAGCAACCACTTCTATTCAAAACGGAAGCTGGTTCTTCTTGTAATTTTACACCAACACTTGACATGAACTTGTCTCTCGAAACTTATTGCAGAACTAGGAGTCATCTACAGACCTATTTCACGTATACTTTAAATTATGACCATGATTAACCGAGTAGCGGAGCTAGAAACGCTATCGTGTCCACTTCCGTTTGATGCAGGTTTACTACCTCGCCTAAAGGAACGCAACTGCCATGCGCTGACAGCTTCGACTGTTCGCACAGCGGATTTATGCGCGCTGCCTTTCTTCTGAGAACAATGAAGCGTGTTCTCACCGCTCTCCTTTTATTCCACATGCCAAAGTCAAAAGTCAAAACGAAGCAATCATGTCGGCTCCCAGTACTGCAATTTTAACGACTTTTATGGGCTTTTATAGAAAGTACGTACAGCATAAGACAGAGAGAATGGACGGAGGCATATCAGGTAAGTATGATGAACAAAATATCAAAAAATTTCTGACCACTGGAGGTACACTTTAAGTTATACTTCGTATCCTCTTTTACCTTCTCCATTGATTCAGGTGTTGAAATCAACCCCGTTGCAAATAAAGCGGGGCATTAGGGAAGCCTTTTTATCATTAGGTCAACGCACACTTTCACCGGCGTACACAACCTAAATAACAAAAATCTGTAGATAATTTTCAAAGATTTGTCAACTAGTTAATTATCCCCTGGTAGCTCGTGGATAATTAAGGGCCTTCATGGAATAGGTTTCTACCCCAGGACCTGAGCCCTGAAAAGGGTCCGTAACTATCAGATGCAAAATTATAGGCCCCGTTTAGCCCCGAATCATTTAGCCCCTACGAGGGGAGCAACCGTCCTGGGGTCTTCGCTGGGCTTGATTGCCACAAAGTGAAAGATTGATTTCCTTCCTTTTGCGCAGTGCAACTGTTACCAAAAACTTGGTGCAGGTGGGAAGTTATCAAAACACAGTTATAGGTTGAGACAGCTTTTATTCAAGTTCAACTGACGAAATCTGAAAAGCAGTGGAGTCACATGGTAGTATACGTTAAAATCTAACTCAAATACATCCCTTATAAATAAATTTTTAAAACTATTTTCAAGTCACTCAAAAGCGTAAGAACGAAACAAACTTTTAACTGCATTCAACTTTTCTCCATAGATACCCTAAACTTTGATATAATTTCCAGTTTGCCTAAGAATTCATTCACTAATAAAAATATTATATAAAATCTTCATTGGCAATAAACCTGAAGTTTGTTAGGGTTTTACTTCGCAGCGCTTCTCTATCTATTATCAGTGATCTGCAGAGAATTCCCTACAGCTCAGCATATTTCCCTGAAGCTGTAGAGAATATAATATAAATGTTGTCGTACCAAAAATTCAGTGAATCTTGCTGGCAAAAAGATTCCCTTCAGCTAGCTTAGGGGATACGAAATTCCCCGCAGCTAGAGGTGTGTAGCTGTGATGAACAATTTGTTTCTATTTACAGGGAGGATTTTTTTCAGCAGATGTATAACCTACTTGAAAAATTACCGTTACTGATGTTTGGTAATTGTAATAGAAGAGTAAATATTATTCTGCGACTTCGGCCTCTCATGGCTAATTGGGTCTCTTGTACTTGGCATCTTTAACACAGGAATATGTGCAGGGCTGAAAGATTTCGATTTAGCTTCGAGTTTCTTAGCTTCTCAAGAGTAATTAGTTGGTTGAATTATATTGAGAAAAGAAGCTGTCGCTCTTATCTCGAATAAAAACGATTAAATCGTGATCATTTTCTGTGTAAATGTACTAGCAGGTTGTGACCACCAAGGAAGTTCATGACCGCAACTTCATGTTGCCCTTAAGAGGTCTGTATTTCTCAGCAATTATCGATACCAGCCAATTTTTGTCCCTGACGTTCAAGGGAATTCTACGGAGCCGGGGAGAATTCCCCGACACTGGAGGCAAATTACCCTAAGCATAATTAATGCAGGGCCAGTTTAGTAAGTAAGGAGAGCAGTGCTCCATTGTGGTTACACAAAGGACTATTCCTTTCGGAATGAAAGAGAAAGGCATACATCCCACGCACTACCAAACGGTCGTCTTAAAACGTACTACATAGATAACTACTATAAACTATCAAAGAAACAATTGTTCAACACTTCTACGTTTAGTCTATTAGGCACCCGTGAGTAGATACTGTTCCATTTGTATACCAAGGTCACAGGTTAACCGGCCGTTTCAGAGAAATCCCACCTTGTGCCTTAAAACTGGGCAAACTTTAAAGGTAGAATGGTGAAATACATCTATTTCTTGTGTAATGTACTTGGTATTGTTATTTATCCATAAATTTCTACACCGTTTCTTTTAAAGAGTAATTCGACCCAGAAAGTAGGCAGTTGAAGTAGTGTTTTTGACTTATTTTTGACCACATCCATGTTATTCTAACGCAAATTTTGACCCGATCTAATAAAACGTTTTTCATCCAAATACAATTATATTGTCGCTGATATAATAAAAGTCAAAGTGAAACAGCTTTATCTCTCACAAAGGGCGAGAAATGGCAAGCAAAGGTTTGAAATTGAGCTCCAAAAGAATAGGTTTAAGTGCTTTTTGCTTACTTTATCGTTCTGATGTGTAACTTCTTTTCTTTGAAAATAACCTCATAATCTTTTGGTAAAAACGATATTCCCAAAGTACCATCTTTCATCGTTGGCAGTTCTTCAACAGAGCGGCATTTGAGTTCAACATTTAGCAGTAGATTTGACAGTATTAAAGTCAACTCAGTCTTTGCCAGTAGTTCCCCAACGCACATCCTCTCCCCTTGACTAAATGCGAGCACCGTTTTCACTTCTTTATTATTTAGTACACCTTTACCATTAAGGAATCGCTCAGGTTGAACTTCAGCCGGCTTTTTCCAAAGATCCTCGTCACTGTTGAAAGCATAGAAGCTGGACATTACTGCAGTATCACTGGGAATATCGTACCTACCAAGAGTGGTGTTTCGAAGAGTTTTGTGCGGAAGACTCAATGGTGTTGCTGGAGACACACGTATGCATTCGTAGATAAATGCTTGCAGATAGGAAAGTTCTTCTCTATCCGACATTTCTAACAGTAGTTTTCCACTCTTTGATTCATTTTCTCCCCCGTTTTTAGTCTTTCTTTTAGCTAAGTGATCTGTGTCACTTTATATTTTCTTCTGAGTATCCGGCCTCTTTAGTAAGATTAGTAAACACCAGCCGATATGCATAAAACATCTTAAGTGCAAAAAAATCCTTAACTTTTAAGAATTTCCCTAACTTTTGAGGATTTCCTCAAAGAAGTGTGTTCTTTGTTGATAATGTCCACCACCCCTAGTTTGAAAGCTAAGCACGCCCCTGCTAACCCCACTTTGATCAATGTCTTTGCAGACAGTGCCGGTTGTAAATCCATAGTTACCGGTGATTTTAATACGCTCGCTTTTAACCAATCCAATATCCATAAAAGCCTATTCAATCAAGCTAAATAGTATCAGCAATGCGAAAGAGCTTAACTGCAGGCCATAAAGTCACGTCTGAGTACACGAACAGTATACGATAAAAGAGACAAAACATTTGGAAAACTCGTCTGAAGTAAATGACCCCCGCCAGGAAAGTAAGTGTTTATTTTCAAATCAAAAATAAGCCTCCATAATTAGACGATTTCCTGGGTTTGATGACTTACGACTCTAACAGAGCAACTACTCAGACAGTACACCTGTGGCTAGGAACAAAAGGTTTCATACAGTGCAACTTTAGTCAAAACATGTCATATCGTTAAATGCGGTAGAACAATATATGATTTGAGACACAAGGAGGATACTAATGGTTGTAGTTTGTACACCTCGCAGTAGGTGATACTAAATAAGGCGTTACGCATGTGCAAGCCGTTGCTTGGTTTTATCATTAAGAATCAAAAGTCCCAGCTCTCTGTTTTGAGGAGAGGGAAGAGGGCACGCTTGCAGTACGTGCTCAACAATTTGAAGGAAGCAGTCATAAATATCACAGCCCTGATTTTCGCAACACAGGATTTTAATAGTTGTAGTGTGTCTACCTCCCAGTAGGTGATACCAAACAAGGCGTTACGCATGCGCAAGCCGTTGCTTGGTTTTATCATTAAGAATCAAAAGTCCCAGCTCTCTGTTTTGAGGAGAGGGAAGAGGGCACGC
>JAAAKM020073195.1:119922388-119938057 GCA_010016025.2 Alatinidae sp. Z8VKAUB7J3 | reverse complement strand
TTTTCGCAACACAGGATTTTAATAGTTGTAGTGTGTCTACCTCCCAGTAGGTGATACCAAACAAGGCGTTACGCATGTGCAAGCCGCTGCTTGGTTCTATCAGTAAAAATCAGAAGTCCCAGTTCTCCGTTTTGGGGAGAGGGAGGAGGGCACGCTTGCAGTGTGTGCTCAACAAAGAGAAATGTAGCTCGCAAACAATTGAGAGATGAAATATCTGGCAAATTGGCCGAGAGACCCAAAATTTCCGACTTGCTGGCCGAGAGACAAAAATTTTCCGCAAATGGGCAGAGACCAAAATATTTCCGGCCGGTTGGCCGAGAGCCGAAATTTCCGGCCACTTGGCCGAGATGATAACGAAATACTGATGCCAAGAACGAGTTAGGCCCCACTGCTTATAAAGGGCCATACTGGGGGATTGCTATGAAGCAAAAAGCCCCCCATTATTAAAAGCCACCATAATAAGCTGAATGTATATCCCACAAAGCTATGGAGTTATTTGCTGTGCAAAATCAATGACAGCATCACAGGACAAAATATAGAAACACACACTTTATTACAAGCTTGTTTAAACTCAACAAGTAGGGAGAATATAGAAAAACATTCCTCGTAGAAAAAATTAATGCAATGATGTTGAGTAAAGAACTTGGAACCATTTCACCAGACGGCATCGACATATTACGTTAGGCCAACAGCCAATTGACACTGAACAGGAAAAGAGTTCTGTAGGCGGGGCCTAATAGTGATATTAGGAGTACTTATGAAAACTAAGATCGTATCCGATTTTTATCGGGGCAGCAATTCAGAAACCGGCAACATCTGAGAACAGCCTAGTCACAGTTTAGCAGACAAAGAAATTCCTTAAACTATCGGGACGGCCAAGAAAATTTTACCACAATTGACCTTATCCGTGTCAGAAAAAGTGACTATACAACAAAACATGAAAGCAACCATATCACAGCCGCCCCTATAGTGGACGCCATGCATATTGCTGCAGAGCGCAGGTACAGGACTGCGTAATGCAAGGTGAATGATCTATGCACAAACCCCAAATAGGGATTTTGCCTTTCTTAACGCTCAACCTACCATTGATCGGTTCTCAGTGTACACATTCTTAGCGTATGTCAAGTACAGGCCTGACCAAGATGCCAAACAGACAGATGCTTTTACTGTAAACGGGTTGTCTCTTAACTCCCATCCCATTTCTGTGATATGTCGTCAGAGTATACATATGCTGAAAGAGCTACGGGAGCTTTGGTAGCACCATTTTGACCAAACCAGCACACGTTCCCTTCCTTACTTATAGTCCATATATCAGTATTCGGTGCAAGTACAACTTCTGAAGATAGCACTAGTGAAGACAGCCGAAGCCTGACTCTATACACATTGGATAATTTGTGATCGTACATCAGCCAACATCAATTCCTTTGCAAAACGTGTGTGCAAACTGGCAAATGGATTTAGAATAAATTAGACCAAATCACAAGTACCCCACACTCAAAGACAACGTATTTGGGTTTCTAGCCCCTTGTCACATGCTTAAATTGGCAAGAAAGTCATTGGCTGACTTGGCTACACTTAAAACTGTTAACGGGGAACAAATTCAATGGTACTACATTAAGCAACTGAATCAATTTACACAATGACCAAGGCCTTAAACTTGAAAACAAATTATCAAGTGCCCATAACCAATGTAAAAGAAAAACAAAATGAAAAGTTCCATTAGCAGCTCACATTGAGCTCCTCAGTTGCTGATGCAATCCAATTTTTAAGCTGTATGACCAAGTTGCCACAGTTCCAATGCAAAGCGGGCACTGTCACATTTGTACAAGTCATTGACAGATTGTTCGATATTCTAAATTCGAAATGTTCCCATGGACTAAGCATCGATCCTATAGCTACAGGTGACAATCGAAAAACTTGTCGAATAAATATTTGTGAATCTGACTTTGTATCTTTAACTCGGTCTTGAATCATTTGTTTGTGAAATAAACCTAAGCTGTTCATAGATCCTGATGGGATCCAATTTTTAAGCTGTATGACCAAGTTGCCTCAGTTCAAAGGCACTGCCACATTTGTACAAGTCATTGACAGATTGTTCGATATAGATTCTGTTAACTTTTTCGTGTGATACCATAAAGACTGCAAATGTCCCAAATGTCACCATGCCTTCTCTTAGCAGTTTTACGTAGCTCTGAGCCTTTACAATTGCGAGTGCTTTCATCTACTGATAATGTTTCTGCAGATTATACTAGTTGCAATCATGATAGATATAGAATTAAGTCAAGCAATTCATACAAGGGAAGTAACTGTACTGTTCGTCTAGCGTATATAACACGTAGTACTTGTGGTAAAACAAGGTCTTCTCCGTCTTTCTGTGTGGATACATCAGGGCTATTCCAAGTCATGGTAAACTGTGATTTAGTTTGATTTGGCGAAAGTAGGCAAGGATCTTTACAAAACTCACCAGCAAAGGTAGAGACGAAAGGAACCAGGCCAAGTTTACTTTTCTGGCTACGCCGTCATGTTCTCTTCAACTTCATTTCTAACTAACTCAAAATCGTGGCTAAGTAAAGTGTTCTATTGTTCTCAAACGTAATTAAGAAAGTAATTGTTCTTCAGACAATGGATGACGTCGCTACACACCCCCTACTATTCCTTGTTTATGTAAATGATCTTTCGTTCGTTTGCCTCACACGCAAGCCTCATTATGTGCAGATGACAAAGTAGTTTATTGTCAAGCTCCTTGTTCCAAAGACGTTTAAACAAAAGTAAATTCCTAAAAGGCTTGGGGTACTTAAACGTCTATGGCATCTATTGCTACTATTCTTGAGAGATCAGATGATGGACACCTTGATCCTTTTCCTGTTTGAGGATGGCGATATTGTCTAGGCTTATCAAAATATATAAACTTAACGAATGATTTTCAGTGTCGCTACTACAAGGTCGACAAGACAGTTGTAGATCTTGCAAACTCTTCATCCAGTACTGAAGAGTTAAGTACCCTGAATTGGATTACTTTAACAGAAAGAAGGAACTACCATCTTGCTGCTTTATTTACAAGTGTTTAAATAACAGTTCAAATTTCCATACTAAAAAATACCAAAGAAAGGTATGTACATAACTATACAACCAGATTAAGAGATAAGCTAAAACCGCCTAGGTTAAACACCAGTTGGGGGGCAAAATACATCCGATCACATTTCTATCCAAGTGGAATTCTTTACCTTCATCATGTAAACGGGCTGCAACTTTTATCAGCTTTGAAAAACAATATTTTAGTAACTTTATCTAATTTTATTTGACGCTTTTGGAGAATATTCCATCATTAATTTTAACCCATTTTATTAGTTTATACTTTCGTATATATATATATAGGCCCAATAAAGCTAAGGCGGAGATTTTTAGAGCCAATCCTTCGCGAATTCTCCTCCAGTGGGTATGGGGAACTTAATTAACTAATATTTATTGTGTTTTGGCTTTGAGCCTTCATCAGTGCCAGACATATACATATTCTCAACCTATATATATATATATATATATATATATATATTCTCAGCAGACACATTGCAATTATACATAATTCTCAAAGAGTGGCTTTCTCTCCACTCCATTTTTTAAAACATTAAAAAACTTTAGCGTAAAGAGCGGGGTGTTGAAGAGAGAACAGCCCCTTTCATATACGGAGTAATTTCTGTCCGTTTTAAGTTTTAATGTCGCTCCTTACTTTTGGTTAAAAAAAACTTGTTTTTTATTTATTTAATTTCTGAACGTTTTTGAATTACAGCATGTTTTGATTTTGGCTCTCCACACTGGAATAATTAAAACGAAATTTGCCTATATATTTTTTTTTTGGCTAAATGTTTTTCTCATAGTTTTGATCGGATAATTTTAGAGAAAAAGGAGCAGAGGAGGCCTAGTTACCCTCCAATTTGCGGCTACTTAAAAAGGCAACTAGAACTTTTAATTATTTACGAACGTTTTTGTAACTTACGAATTAACTTACGTAACGAACTTCTATATTCGTATGTTTTTACTACTTATATGAGGGGGTTCGCCCCCTCGTGAATACCTCGCTCTTCATACTAAAGCTTATATTGTGTCCCAATTCCTTAAGAATGGCCCCTGAATCACAAAGACCGTAGAATAAATAGTTGAAAATACTAAAAATACTTTAGCGTAAAGAGCGAGGTATTAGAAGGAAGTGAACCCCTCATATGCGTAATAATTTCTGTTCGTTTTAAGTTTTAATGCTCCTCATTACTTTCAGTTGAAAAGTTTTTCATATTTTTTAAATGCTGGAAAATTCTGCGCCCCCTTCATGGAAATTCTCTTCCCCCATGGAAACTTTTCCCCACAATCGCTCAACCTCCCCCAACCAAAAAATTCACCTGAAAGCATCAATACACTTCCCAAAAACCATTACTACATGTAAACACTGGTCAAAGTTTGTAACTTACAGTCCCTCCCACGGGGACTATGGGGGAGTAAGTCGTCCTCAAAGACATAGTTATTAGGTTTTTCGACTAAGTTGGATAAAATGGCTATCTCAGAATTTTGATGCGGTGAATTTAGGAAAAAAATGAGCGTGGGAGGAGGCCTAGGTGCTCTCCATTTTTTTGGTCACTTAAAAAAGGCCCTAGAACTTTTAATTTCCGTCAGAATGAGTCCTCTGGCGACATTCTCGGACCACTGGGTCGATACGATCACCCCTGGAAAAAATACGGCAAAAAAAAACTTTCAATGATCTCTGGGTGGTCACTGCCAATAAGTATTGACACATTTGCGTCTTTGATATCTTTGAGTGATACACCTGCAAGGTGAGGCCAATCCTTGATATCATCATTACTTGCTATGTGACTCCTAGTCACAGGGATACTATCTGTCATCAGTACCCTATCTAAATCAAATGTATGTAACCCGTCTAAAGAGCAAATCTTAAGGTTAACCTTTTCTGTATCGACAGGACCTTTGCCATTGACTGTCGAGATATCAATAGTCACTTTTTCCGATGCAAGCTTAAGCTCTTCTTTTAGTTTTCTTGTGCATAATGTGGTATCCGACCCGCTATCTAGGAGGGCGTATACAACTGTCTTCCTTTTGCTTCCCGGGTCTACTACTCTTACTGGAACGACTTTAAAAACAATCCTTGGATGTTTACTGTTAACAGCACCTACGAACACATCCGTCTGTTGTTCGTCTTCACCTTCTACTTGAACCAGAGACTGAGCCGTTGTTTCTGGTTCTTGTCTATTTTCATTTAATCTGTGAAGAAGAGTGTGATGGATTTCTTTGCAACCATCTTTTCTACATCCAAACTTTGACGAGCATTCTTTTAGAAAATGTCCTTTGCCTAGGCATCGAATGCATAACTTTAGATCCCTGACCTTCCTAATCCTACCCTGAGGAGACAAGTTCTGGAATTCCCTACATCTCCAGATACCATGCTTCCCTGAACAAAACGAACATTTCAAACGGTCCATCCCTTCTTTACCCCTTGAATAAAAATTCGACGCAGTCTCGTTCTGTATTGCAAGAGTGGTTGCTTTCTCTGCGTATGGCTTTTCCTTCATAACCACTACTGAATTTCTCGTACCTTTGTCTTTGTAAGAGAACTGTTTTAACTCTTGACCATACGTATTGTTCAGCCTACTTCCTGCCTTTTTTATAAATTCTAGCATGTCTAAGTACTTGACATTCCCCTTAGAATAAATCAGATCTCCGGCACGCTCTGCCCAACGTCTTTTAAGATTTTCGGTAGGGAGTTTCCTCATGACAGCCTTTATAGTTTCCTCATTATCAAGTCTATTGCTGTATGAGACACCCATGCTACTCAATGTCTGCCAAATATCTTCTAGTTGACGAGCAAATAACATGAAAAGGTTTACTTGATAACGCACCTTTGCCTTATGCAACGAAATATCCAGTACTTTTGCCGAGAAATCATCATCTGACGGAATTGTTAGTATTTGACGCACACGAAAAGGTTAAGCACAATGGTGTACGTGAGACACTTAATGAGTTGCGATCAACGTGTTGGATTTTTAAAGGTAGGCAAGTGTAATAGCAAAGCGCCAGCGCCACCATTACCAGAATTTAGGGTATGTGAGGACCCTGCATTATCAAAGGTAGGAATAGACTTCGCAGGGCCAGTTTTTATTCGCAACATTTATGGTAAGGACCACAGTATGAATAAGGCATACATTGCAGTCTTTACGTGCGCCAGTTCGCGGGCGGTACATTTAGATATTTGCCCTGACTTATCAGGAAGTAGCTTTATAAGATGCCTTAAACGTTTTGAGAGTAGGCGCGGTCAGGTTAATCTGATCACCTCTGATAATGCATTGACCTTCAGGGATCATAAGGTCAAACAGTATGCAGCAAAGAAGCATATTACGTGGAGGTTTAATGTCCCCAAGGCTAGCTGGTGGGGAGGTTATTTTGAAATCTGTGTTAGATTGGTGAAACGATGCCTCAAGAAAGTAGTTGGCAATGCCAAGTTAAATTATGAAGAACTTGTTACCGTTCTGACGGAAATTGAGGCAGTAGTTAATTCTAGACCTTTAGTCTACGTAGGAAGCGATTTAGAGCAGGATTGTTTAACACCTTCTTCTCTAGTTATTGGAAGACGGTTACTGTCTCCACCTATTGGAGACAAAGACTTTGATGTAGTGTCGGATGTAGAGTCGTGCACGCGTAGATCGAAGTTTCTCGCAGCTTTATTAGAACGTTTTTGGAATCGATGGAAGGGAGAATATCTTCCAAGCTTGCGAGAATTAGCTAAGGCCAGGAAAGTTAAATTATCCCGTATTATTAAGGTTGGAGATGTTGTCATGATCGCAAGTAATCGGTTGCCTAGACAACGCTGGAACATGGGTATTGTAGAGAAACTATTACCTGGCAGAGACAATTATGTAAGGGCAGCGGAAGTTCGTACTCTGGATAGCCAGAGAAAACCTATTGTATTCAAGCGCTCTATTGAACATTTATTTCCGCTTGAACTGAACATTGAAGATAATGTAAAAGCACTACCTAAGGGTCAGAAAAAAAGGTGTTATTAAATTCAAACTTAAACAAACTTATCGCTAACTAAAGAAAAGGTGTTGTTTTTAGCTAGGAATGGTAGTTGAATGAGAAAAAGACATCATATAAAAAAAAAAAAACAGATGAAAACAAGGTCAAAGCGGGATAAGCAAATAGCAAGCAAATAAAAAAATATCCTAAAGTGTTTAGGAAGCAAGAAAGCGTCTTTTTTCTGATGAATGCCAGACGGCACCAGCTTGAAATACAATCTTTTTTTTTCGTAATGCTGTTACAAGGTACAGAGCCACCTATAGCCAAGAAAAAACAATATTTTTAAGAAAATCACTACAAGAGTGGCATATTCTAAATAGACTAGTTCACTAAATAGCATCATGGTTAATATTATGAAAATGAAAGATGGAGGCACCATGGAATTACAAAGTAAAAGGGTAATAATACAATTTGATCTATAAAAATATGGCAATACACGGCCCTATACGGCCTTATGAATTTTCTTTCAATAAGTTTCGAAATTTCACATAAATTCTGATATTTCCTCAAGTAACATGAGCATATAATTTCTAATGGGTAATACCAATCAATCATTAATGAAGGGTCTAAGATATTTTTGATTCTTCTGTCCCAGGCCGCCACAAATTAACAAATATTTGGCCTTTCTTCCCTCAGAATAAGCTAAAAATTATAAAATTTTAGATTAATTGGCATTTGGGATAAATGGCAATCAATTATAAATAATTTTGGAAACCCTATTCGTGTAAATTACCCAAGTTACGTAAGTTATATTGTTTGTTTTTTTTTTTTAATTAAGTTCTTAGCCTCAAATTACTAAGGAGTCGCAACAGAGTAATTGGTCTATTATTGCTGGTTACTTGTACATTTCTAGCTTTCTTGAGCGCAGTGACCTCCTTCTTGGTGCTGTATCTCCAATGCTCGTTGTGCAACGGCCAATGCCTTTATTTGCTTCAGACGATGAGAAAGATATAATTTTATTTTCATGATCATGACTACATCTGGGATCTGATTCAGGTTTGTCCGACAAGCTCTCTTTTCTTTCTTTCTTATTCCGTAGCTTAATATCACATAGCATTTCTACGGATGCCTTCTCACAATTTCCCCCCTACGGTTTTTTCTCTTTTCTTATCACTGTCTTTCGACAGACTCTGCTCCTAGTCTGTAATATCCAATCAGGGGATAATTCAATGTTAATTTTCAAGTTGTACTATGTTAGATTATGTAATAATGCAACTAATGATCGTAATAACATTATTTACTTGATTCTGATCCACCAAATATTTTTGTTTGAAGCTTGAATTTTTCAGTGTATGTTGAGGAGATGTTGAAGACTGGTCAGAGGGTAAGCAGCTCGTCATCTCTTTTTAGATGTCCTGTCTTCTAGATAAATTGAAAATTTTGAAAACGTCATTTTGTTCAAGAAAGTCCAAAGATCTTATAACTACTGAAACTCTAATAACTGAAAGTCTAATAACTGAAACTGAGAATTGGTTAATTTTACAGCATTTGCTTTTCATCGAACTCAGTGAGAACCCAACTTTAGATGTGGCCTTGTCGCTCATCTTCTATTTACCACCTCAGGAGCTAAATTACCAGGCTAAATATGCAAAGTCGCTGTTGACCAGTGGAAATGAGTTAGCATTCCAAGTGTGCTATAGGGGCAAGGTAGGAGGGGGGTATATAACCAATGCAATACCGGTATGTAGATCTATAAAAATGAAATCTGGCTTTAAAAGTTTGCCATGTTTAACCACATTTTTTCTCTTTTAATTCAAGAGCACTGCCGGGATGTCACATATTCTCAGATGAGGGGAATCATGCCTCAATGATTCAAGGTATAAAAAATAGTGGCGTTCCTAAGCACATTTTCAAACACAACGATCCTGTACATCTTGAACAACTGCTTTCAAAAGTAAGCTTGTGTCTTTTTTTTCCTTCTCTAAGAGTCTTAGTTTTTTTCCTATCATGTAGATATTCGCTTATTTAATGCAAACTTCAAGGCTGTGATGTGCCTGTGCCACTGACAAAATGGCTTAAGCCTTTTTTCAAAGGAGCCCTGAATTTGCCTGGAAGGGGGGGGGTCTATTTGATCCTTCATCTAGGCTACATGTCTCGAATCATGTGTTTTTTTTTAAGATTTTGAACTTGTATCATGTTCCGTCCTGTGTGAATTATCTTACGTCTAATGCTAAATTTGTTTTTTTTTTTTTTTTTTTTTTTTGGTTGGGCTTCTTTCCAGCTTTAGTTTTTACATAAATGGATAAATTATAAAGTTAAAAAAAATCTTGTGAATTTCTATGAATAAAGCTTATCAAAAATATGGCAAGCAAAGACTAAATAAAAAACTTTAGCGTGAAGAATGAGGGATTGAAGAGGGGACAGCCCCCCAAATTTATGGAATACTTTCTGTTCTTTGTATGTTTTAGTGCTGCTCCTTTCTTTCAGTTGGAAAAACTTGTTGTTTTTTATTAATTGAGTTGAGTTTAAAGTTAAGTTTAGGTAGAGTTGATGAGAAAGACTCACAAGCAAAACCCTTCTTGTAATATTTATTTAAATTTAACATTTGCGTCTCAATAACTTGTCTTTATTCATCATTGTACCCAAGTCGAATGGTTATTGGGAGGGAGGAGGTGGGATTTTCTTGGGGGGGGGGGTGATGTAGACTCATGCTAGTAGTTTCGGTTCTTGTAAAACATATGTTAAAGTGTCAAATATCTAATGCTCGTTTCTTGTATATATCGGTTAAAATCAATTAAGTAAAAATGAATGACCAGGTGTTATGTTGCTAAAATATTTCATATAAGGTCTGGGTGTAACTGCAAGATTGATTGTTTTTTAAATGGTAAAAACAAACAACAGGTTTTTTTTTCGTTTTAGCCATCGTGGAGACATTTACGGGATGCTAAAGACAACAACACGATGATTGCATATAAAGGTTCAGATGTTATTGACGAATTGGATGAGGCTGATGAAGGAATGGAGCCCCCTAAAGTCTGCGCCTATGTTAGAGTTACTGAAAATGCAACAGGTTTTTCTTTCTTTTCTTTATGCTTATATTTGTTGTCAAAAATCAAAGCAGTTTACCGCAGCGAAAAAATTTTATGTTTTCAGATTGGATGTCTAAGATACAATATAACAGCAAATACGAAGTTTCAATCCATTCAACGAAAAATTGTCAAATATTACTTGTGTAACTGCTCAATAGAAATTTTTGAATAAAAATGTTTGCGGTATGAATATGTGCCTGTAACTTTGGGAATTGTGGGAATTTTCTGGGTGGTCGTGCTTCACTTCGATCTTACCGTTCACAGATTTGAATTGAAGATCTTGGGATATCTGTGCTAGCTTGGGATCACTAGAAAGTATACACAGGTTGTTGTGTAAGTAATCCGATGGTGTGATTTCGAGTCTCGTCGACGTGTCGTCTGCTGTCGATGTCACGATTCGCGGTGTGGGGTTCGACGGCGCCCGCGGGCGCGCCCTACACGGGGTGTACAGCTCCCTCACCGGAGGCGGGGCCAAGCACCTCCGGGTTGAGCGGTGCGCGTTCCGCAATGTCACTGGCGCTGAATCGCGCGCGGTCTACATCTGGCCCGCGCGTGCGGTGTGGTTGGACTCGTGCAACTTGCGTTGTGGTTGGCAACGGATCATTGGGCCACAAGTGCAAATCCAGCGCTCTTCGCGTTTTTCCCGCTGCTCGTGGCCTGGCCGGCATTGCCACCATCGTACCGCAGCAGCTTACGCTGGCTCTGCGTAGTCTTGGCGCTGGCGGGCCTAACGCTGGCCAAGGGCGTGGCAACACCCATTCTCCTCGTCGGCCAATTACTATTTTGGCTTGTCGGCTACAAACCCCGTGCCGCCAACGCATGAGCGGTTGCGTCCTGGCGCCTTCTTTGTTGAGATTCGGCCGTGCTGACCGGCCTTTGATTTCAAAACCATGCACTTAGTACAGAACTACTTCGAGCGTTCAGTCAGCCTGTGGCCCGAGAAGGTCGCGGTGCGCTGCAATGACGACGCGATTACTTACCAACAACTCGATGCCAACACCAACGCCGTTGCACGATCGTTGCAAGCGGCGGGCGTCACTCGCGGCAGCAAGGTGGGCTTTTTTATGCCCAAATCCGTTGCCTCGATCCAAGCCGCTCTGGGCATTTTGAAAGCCGATTGCGCCTACGTACCGATCGACATTAAGTCGCCCGGTGACCGCTTTCGGGCCATCTGTGCCGCGGCCAGCATCAGCCATGTCCTGGTGTCCGAAGCTTCTAGAACTGCCTGGGAAGGAGTGGCGCCGGAAAACATCACGGCAATCTACATAGAAGACGCTGTGGCGGGTGATCAACAGCCGCTGGTCTACAACAACCTCTCCGTTGATCTGGCATACGTTTTATTTACCTCGGGCTCAACCGGCACGCCCAAGGGCGTGATGATCCCGCATGGTGCCATCATTGACTACATTTCCTGGTGTGTCAGGGAGTACGCACTGGACGAGGGCGATGTTGTCGCCAACCACGCCCCGCTCTATTTCGATAACAACGGTCATGACTTGTGAGAACAGTGCAGGGGTAAAAACATCAATGAAACGCCATAATCCCTTGCGTAGTCTCAGAGTTTTAGGTTCTTGGTGTGGATGGAATATCCGTATAATATGAAAAGAACCGGAAAGTCCTTTGATGCCTTAGAAAATGCTTCAATTTTTTAAAACCATACTAAGAACAGCACAGCGGTCATCCATCCAGGGCTGTGAACCTCAGCTCAACTTCCTAGAGGTAGTCCAAACATCTCCTGCAATCTCTTCCTCGGAAAAATTAACATCAGGGGCATGTATGATCCACTTGGAGACACGCAAATAAGGCAAGTTACGGTTTCCCCCCTTTCTGGAGAAGTTATTGCACCAACATGTCGTTTATCCTTACAGGCAATGCTTTTTGAATGGTAAATGTTTGGTCTTTGGCTAGGCCTTAAGCTGCTGCGTTTAACACTCTTTTTTTAGTCAAGTATCTAAATTAAAATAAATCATATCTTAAAAATGCAGATCAGGGAGACTCATTGTATAAAGTTTTGTACAAGCCGAAATTTTGTAATAAAAATGTACTACTGATTTGGATTCACTTTTAAGTCTAAGATATTACTTCGGCAAAACCAAAGTATCCGGGAAAAGGCGGTGGTAAGAGGTTTGGCCCCTCTCTTTTGTTGCACGATTTTACCGTTAAGCCTTGTAAAGCACAAATTTCGCCTTTTTTCAAAGAATATACATTATCCTATCTTATAGTTTAATTTTTATACAGCCCAATCTACATTTATTAGGTGCCTCTGCATTAAACAGAGGCAACGCTATAGTGTTGCCTATAGTAAGGGCTATACGACACCAATGTCTTAACATTTATTTATTATTTCTTTTTCGCAGAGGCAATACGTATGAAAGGGGTCTTCGTATAAACTTCAAAGGGGGCTCTTTCTATTGGAAACCCAGAGTTCTAGTGCCCTTTTAAGAGTCAAAAGTGATCAGAGGGAAACTAGCCCCCCCCCCCCCCCATTTTCCATTAAAAAAATAGTGCAACGATCATGTTCCAAAGACTCCGGGGTCGACACAGCTCACCTGGGCCCAAGGGCCGGCGTTGTAAGTGATGCCCTGGGGCAGTTATGGTTGTTAGAGAAGGGATGCTTATATGAACTCACGAAGGCCTCGTCGATGATGTGCAGCACGCTGTGCGGCAGCAGCCGGTGGATGCCGGCGACCCGGCCGTAGGTGGAGGTCTCCACCGGCAGCATCGCCTGCTCGGCGGCGCCGCTCTTCACCGCTTCGATCGCGTCCTCGAAGTTGCGGCAGGGCAGCACCTCCATGCCGGGGCGGGCATTGCGGCAGGCCTCGTGGCTGTAGGAGCCCAGCTCCCCCTGAATGGCGATTTTGCGGCTCATGGGTGTGTTCCCCGTGCAAAACTTCAATATTTGGGCGTTTCGTCGCGCTGTCTATACCTTGCCACTTGGCAGGGGAAGCCTTAGACAGCCCCGCAGACAGCTAAATGGACCCGCGATCATGTTTGACACGATGACCCTCACCAAAGCGACCGCAGGCGTCTGCGGCGCGTTCCTGGTATTCCTTCTGGGCAAATGGGGCGCCGAGGCGCTTTATGATGTGGACAGCCCCGGGGAGGCTGCCTACGTGATCGAAGTGGCCGAGGCCACGGATGCCGGCGGGGACGAGCCCGGAGTCGATTTCGCCGTCCTGATGGCCGAAGCCGATGTTGCCAAGGGCGCCAACGTCTTCAAGAAGTGCTCGGCCTGCCACAAGCTGGACGACGGTGCCAATGCCACCGGCCCGCATCTCTATGGCGTGGTCGGCCGCGACATTGCCTCGGTCAGCGGCTTCGGCTACTCCGGCGCGCTGGAAGGGCTCGAGGGCAACTGGACCGCGGAGGAGCTCGATGCCTTCCTGACCAAACCCTCCGCCTATGCTTCCGGCACCACGATGAGCTTTGCCGGCCTGAAGAAGCAGGCCGACCGGGTCAACCTCATCGCCTATCTGGACACACTGGACGACTAAGCCCGGCTGCTGTCTGGCTGAGAATTGTCACGCCGCTGCCCGGACCGGGCGGCGGCTTTTTCGTGCCGGCGCCGGGTCTTGCTCCTGCCCGGCGGCAGACAGCGCCATTCCGCCGGCCTTCACGTGAAGCTTACCTAATCCGGGCTTGAATGTGACGCCGCGCGGCCTTTAGCTTGGGGCAGGAAACAGAACGCCGCCCGGACAACGGAGCGGGCAATGGAGGTGCTGGCAGATGTACACCGCTCGAACCGCCCGGACCACGGCGCAGGCGCGCATTAGGACAAATTTAAACTTTCAATTTAAACTTTGAAACGAAAAAACTAATTATTTAAGCTTCTCAGAAGACAATATCCCACAATAACGTGTCCAAACATTATATTGCTCATCTATGCTACCTTTTCTATTCTATTTTTACACAACAATGAACGTCCTAAACAGAGTTAACTTCTGACCGTGAAGCACAGCTTAGATGCCAATATATTGGTATCTAAGATGTGCCATGAAGGCATGGAAGTGGCTGGTATATAATCGCTCGTTCTTCCCGAAAGTCTTTTGACACTTCGCTGTGGATTGTTTCTACCCAAGAAATTTCATTGAATACGATACTGCTGCCAAGAGAAAAATAGCAGATGGTTTTAAAGCTTAACACGTTGCGGAAGCTACTGGAATATATCGTTGGCAGAAGCACCAATTTTAACAGGCATCCACCAACTGGACATAAAGCACGTCTTGGCATTGGAAGATTAAGCTTCAAAACGATTTGTTTTCCATTATTTTCTCTTTTCCATGATTTTCGACACTCAATCAATTTGTATGTTTCGTTTCTATCCAAAGAAATAAATAACAGAAAATAATTAACAATTTGAAAAGGGAAACAATTTCAAAGAGAAAATAATATACTGTCTTACTTCTTATTTAAGAATATAAATAAAATAAAAACAAAGTAAAGAGAATTGACGGTGTCTATTCGTATGCACCATTAAGGTTTTCTACTTGAAAAAGTTTGGGGGAGGGAAAGAGCAAGGGATTTTGCCGACTGGCTGGTCATTTTTACTGACTGTTTTTTGTCAATAATTAGCATAATGTCCGTTTCGAATACAATATGTAAAATCACTGCACGAATCGGTAAAACCGCTGCATTTACCGACCAAGATTCTGATACATATCAAGTCAATATTTTAAGGCTCTTTATTTAATCAAATAGAGAATTGTGGCACCATTTGTAAACTCACAACAGGGCTCGGTAAAACTGCCGCATTTACCGACCAAGTTCGAACTTTCTGTAGATGACATGTCAGTATTTTTGTGGTATTTATTTAACCAAACAAAGAATTTTAGCAGTGTCGGAAAAATCATGGTGCTTTGCTTCACGATTTTATCGACTTAATTTTTTTACCGAGTGGCCAAAACATTGGGCGCGATGACCGAGGCCGCGAGGCTGGCTACCCGCTCCGGTGGCGCCCAGGCGACAACCAGAAGATAAACACCGGTAATTGAAGCCCCATGACCGACACCGATCAGGAGCCTTGCCACGGTAAGGCCCAACGCGTCGTCGGAAACCGCGAACAGGATCATGCCGGCAACCGCCAGAAAGCCGAGCGAGGTGATCATTAGGCGTGGCCCGAACCGATCCAGCATCAAACCGACCGGCAATTGAACCGCAGCCGATGCTAGGAACATCGCGCCGGTCACCAGACCAATGGTCGCGGGCGCCAGGCCATGAATATCCGCCAGGGCCGTCGCCAAGACCGCGCCACCGGTACGGTTGATCTGCACGAGCAGCAGAAAGACCCCCATGATGACCATGACCCGGATCAGGCCACGCGTTTGCCGGCGCGCGCCTTTCATCCCAGCCGGATGAGGTGCCTTCATTTTGATATCCCGAAACGTGGGCCTGGCTGTTCTTATGCCCCCCGCAACACCGGGAAGGTATCGCAGTCAAGCTTCTGACCAGGCTCCAGGGTCAACTCGGGAAACGGCGGCGACATCTCGCCCGCCCGCCGAACATAGACCGCGTCGTCACCGGTGAAGCGCGCCGCGAAGGCGCGACGGCGATGGGACTGCGATGGATTTCC
>JAAAKM020073195.1:119879094-119922378 GCA_010016025.2 Alatinidae sp. Z8VKAUB7J3 | reverse complement strand
ATGGAACGCGATACAGTCCCCGGGCTCGAGATCCCACGACAGGAACCGATAGGAGTCCCGGTCCGCGTCGATATCCGGGATGGTCTCGTGACCTTCGTCCTGGCGCTCGTACTGCACGCCGACGAATTTCGTGGGCGTGAACCACCGTCCCCATCGGTGCGAGCCCGCGACGAATTCCACACAGGTTTCGCGAGGCACTGGGTCCAGCGGAATCCAAAGCGAACAAGTGTCGCGCCCATCGACGCAGTAATACGGCTGGTCATGATGCCAGGGCGTTCGGTCCAGGGTGCCCGGTTCCTTCACAAGGACATGCTCGTGAAAAAGATTAACCTTTTTCGAGCCCATCAGGTCGCCGGCGATCTCGGCGGCGGGTGAATCGAAGAAGAACGAGCGATACTCCTCGATCCGGCTCCAATTGCAGTAATCCCCGAAGAAATGGCCCGGTGCCCCTTCCTTGGTATAGCCCCGCGTGTTTCGGTCAGTGGTAAATAAGAAAAACTTATAAGGAAACCTGTTCATATTTTCTGAATGAAAAGGTTAACGAATATAACCACATAAAAACAATCTGATCAAAACAAAAAACGCGGAAAGAAAACAGAAATAACAAATAAAAACCAAAATTGGAAAAATAAAAAATCGAAAGAAAAAAAAACAAAAAGGAACCTCACTATTGATCTTAATTTCATTGGTTTATTTTTTGTTACGGCAGGCCAATGTGGTTCACAAAATTGCTTTTTTAGTAATTTCCTATGGTGTTTCTCTATCGTATTCATAGATTTGACAACACAACCACTAAAAGAGAGCTATAATATCCCTATTCTGTTTGTCACTAAAACCAAAACCAATCCTTTTTCTTAGACAATTCTTGGTAAATAAAAAATATAGTCTTAAATCAAATTGATGCTACCTTTATCTCTGTTTATCTTAAATAATGAAGAAGCAAATATTCGATAGCTTTCACGACAGCTTGCTGACATGTTAAACATCCAATTTTCTTCAGATAAGCAATCTGACATGTCAACAAACCAGAACAACCAACATTTCATTATTTTATTTTCATATAAAAGCTGGTGAAAAGTCACTTCCCGTTTTATTTCCTCCGCCGGAATCTTATCACGAAATTCGTTTTCAATGTAACAATAAAACTCAATCATTTTCCACTTAAGGACATGATTTGGTTCTTTCTGTCTTCTCTGAGATCCCCGAGGTCCTTGGAAATCGGAACTCTTAATCGAAACTTCATCTGCAAAGAAGACTTCTCCTCTAGGAATTAAAGTCTATCGCGTTTTGGACCGTACTGATCTAATCTTGGCTAGGCGTTGATCAGTCTATTCACTTTATAAATTGAAGTAGAGACCGATCCCATGGGATGCATACAATATGAGGCAGATATCTTGCCTTTGAAACAGATATTCCAGCAAGAAAATTAGCGATTGGAAATCTCATTGAGTTGTAACACTTATGACTTTGAAAAACCGAATCCCCTCCGCGTAAATTCAGAGTTAATTAACTTAATTAATGATGCAAGAAACTCTTTTGCCACCTGCATATTAAATAAGGGAATGGAGACTTACCTGCTAAGAAATATAGAATACAAATTAAGAATGGGAATATACTTAAAAAAAAAAAAGAAAAAAGAAAAAAAAAACAGACCCATAAGTACTACCTTAGTCCTACACATGCACAAAGTTTTATTTTTCATGTTGTTCACTGTAGGAGACAGTGAACCCCCAAACTAAGATTATTGGCAACAGACGTCGTCAATTGAAATGGACGTTTCTTTCAATTTGATGTCATTATTGAGGCGTTCCAGGCTCGTTAAAAATTCTCAAACATTGCTTCTCGACATTAATAATTTCTTGTCAGCTAAATTTAAATGAAAATCACCATTTCCAAAATAGTGTTGCATGGATAATATTTGTCACAAGACGTTTTGCTCAAAGACTCATTCTGGATTTTGAGCCGTAATCACTCGTTACCGAGAGTAAGCCGTACTCATTGGGTCTGATCATCAGCATTGCATACTCTTTACTGTGATTTGCCAAACTATACCTTTACCATGGACTTACCGGCTTTGCTCACCGGCCGTGCTAAATTTTTTCCTATGCTTTACCATGTTTTGCCATGCCTAACCTTTACCATGGCCTTACTGACCGTGCTCATGCTTACTGAACCATGCTCACTCATAACATGCTACAGCTACTTCTGCATTCAGGAAAAAATTCTCACAGTCAGGTAGTAGTGTCTCAAGCACGTCCTCACTTTTAACATATATTCAGTCCTGTCTATGAACAAAGCAAATAGACAACCTTATTATTAGTTACTCAGAAGAACAGAAAACATACACGATGCTGAAGAAAAGTAATTTAACAGACCTGACGCTCTGTTGGCTTAGGGAGACAGATTACATACCAAAGTCTGATGGAAAGGGAACAAATAGAGGGATATTTTTCTTTGCTCAGACAGGCTGTCGAAAATAGGGTTAAGTCCATCAGCATTTACTTCAAATGTGGGAATGGCTGGGCTTGCATCCTTTGAATCGCTAGACACTTGGTGCGGAAATGACAGGGGTGATTATGTCGAGGTATGCACAATTAATATGCTACTGACTTACCCTTAAATCAGAAGAAGGGGTTTATGTATATATGTATGTGTGTATGTATGTATGTATGTATGTATGTATGTATGTATGTATGCATGTATGCATGTACGTATGTATATATGTATGTATGTATGTATGTATGCAAGTATGTATGTGATAGTTGGAGCAGATTCTGCGACTGCCTTTCCATTTCCACAGAGGCAGAACGATGCCCACTCGCCAGTCTTTTGGAATCCGTTCTGTACGAAATACTATGGAGAACAGTACTTGGAGCCAAAGAAGTGTCGCTGCTCCATCATATTTCAGCAGTTCTGCAGACATACCACAAATTCTAGGGGCTCGGTTGTTTTTCATCCATTTCAGAGATTTTAGTATTTCTTTAGAGTTTAAAGGATGCTGCACACTCTCAAACGGGACCTCAGGGGTGTTAGATGCAGCTTGAAGAAGGTCAGGGTTGGGCTGGCTAACACAATCCAGGCTTAGTAGTGAAGAGAAGTGATCGTTTCACGCAGACAATTGAATGCTCTGGTCAGTGAGAATATCTTCATGATTAGATGGGATAGGGCCTAGGGAAGATGGTTTTTCATCAGTAAAATCCCGAAGGTGTTTGTATAGTGTGCATGTCACCCTTTCTGGCTGCCTCCTCAAGATCGGCAGCCTTTTTCTCGCTGAACAGCCTTCTTTCACTATAGAGGATTTTTTTTCTTATGCCGTTTAGACGTCTGTATATAACCATATCCTTCGCTAGGCTGATTTTGCGACGCTGTTCAATGATACCTAGACTTTCTTGCGATATCCAGGACTTTTTTCTGGGCTTCTGACAACCGATAGTACTTTCGGCAAAAAGAAACACGCCGGTTTTGAGTTGCTGCCTGTTTTCTTCCGATTGTCAAATTTTATCAAAAAAATAAAAACGGTTTGAGATGGTGACAGCATAAACCTGGCACATGTCGGAGTTTGCAAGATTGCTCAGGTCTAGTTGGGGGGGGACGGGAATCACTTTTTTGGGCTTTCAAGCGTAGTCTGTGGCTAGAGACAAGCCTTTGGTCGGTTTTTCCCAATTCTGCACTTCTGTAAGTTCGGCAGTTAGCTATAGAGGAACGCCAGCGTCGGGACGCGATTATGTAGCCTAACATCTTTCTTGTTCGTCCGTCATTGCTGTACCAGGTATATTTGTAAACCTCTTTCCTTTGAAAAAGGGTGTTGGTGATTACGAGATTGTGCATGTTGCACAGCTGAAGGAGCCTTAGCCCATTGTCGTTCAAGCAGTCGGGTGTTACAGGTCCTAGAACACTGTGATTTTGTAGTTGCTGAACTAACTGAACTAATGTTGATAAACAGAGATTATAGTTTTTGCAGGATGCCTTAATCACTTGAAAAAGTTATAAGTAAGAGCAGATATGAAGATATCTGGTCAAAGCATGTCTTTCTTAACAGACTGCATTCTTTTCTTTGCTGTTTTTTTTTTTTTTTTCAGAGGTAGAGCTTCCATCAGTGATACCCATAATCGATGTATCACTTTTTTTTAGGGAATTGAGCAACCACACAGCAGTCACAAGACCATCGACAACTTTTAAGCCAGACTACCCCTTCCCCTACAACTAAAATCTCTAAATGCCATATTTTTCAGGATGTCTTGACACTATGATCTAATTCATCTCACTTAGCTCTCAATATCTTGCTGATCCCCCTTCCCCTTTACCCTCCGACCCCCCGAAATTTAGTAGTACCTTTTTGCTTTTTTTTTTAAATTTACTGTCCTTATTTGAATTAAACAACAGAAAAAATTAACTGAAGTTCTTCCATATATGAAGCGGTCGCCCCTCTCCTCGATGTCCTGCTCTTTACGCTAAACCTCGCAGCACTTTTAAAGAAGTTTCGTATTCTAACTAAACGGTCCTTGCCTTTCCACATCCTTTCTTAAAAAGTGAGGAAAACGGTCAAAATTTAGCTTAAAAAGCAAGGTATTCTATTAAGGTGGGGGCAACCCTTTCACATACAGAATATTTTCTGTACATTTTGCGTTCTAATGCTGCTCCTTACTTTCAGTTTTAAAAAAAAAACTTGTTTTCTTGTGTAAATTTTAATCGTTTTTCTAATAATGCTGGTAAAACTGGCTTAGCATCCAGGAAAAATCCCCCTGCCCTCAAGGGAAACTCATCTGTCAAAATTCCCTCGCACGTAAAATACACACCCCCTTCCCCCAAAATTCCCTCCGGACAGTTCATTCCTCGTTTAAAGTAAATTCGTTTTGCGAACGATTCAGCCTAATAACTTTTTCTTAGCATACTTTCATTTGAAAAAGACTGATATCCAATTATTTTCTCGCTCACTCAGGAAATCCCTTCTTCTATAGATTTTTTTCCTAGAAGCCCAAACATGCTAAAAAAATTTCAAATTCAGTCAAATCCACCCAGTGCAAAATTCTCCCTGGAAAATATATTTGGCATCTATCTAACTTTGCCACCAAACACCTCCAGTATCTATCATTGCTATTCCAGATGATTTTCAATACCAATATAATAACTGAAAGCTTCGGTGTTGGATGGTACGCCCCATTCCAAAAAGATGAACCAGCTGACCAACGTTCCTCATCTTATCCGATCACTGTGTTATCTGCTTTTTTCGAGCTTTCAAAAACCATTCAGAATGTGAACGTGTTCATAGCATTACTCCAAATTAGCTTGTTGATGCAGACAAGAGCGACAATGTTCTTGTCCTAGGAGCTCTGGGTGTCTACAAAGCCTTTTATTCTGCCATTCATGAGCATATTCTGCTTCAGGTCAACAAACAGACTAAGATAGAGGATAAAATAAGAGTATATCTGCGTGTATCTTACTGCATGTGTATAACAAGTAACACAAACTACTGGATAATGTCCTCACCAATGCTCTCCGGAAATGCTATCGCTAAATCACAAGGAGCACTAATAAACCATTATATCCTTTTTCGGGGATCAACTTATCGCTGCTAAACTTCAGTGATGATATTCTTCATGAATCACGCTCGATATCTATATTACAGTAGAACTACGTATCATTTGCAGAGGCCTATACGACTGGATATTTATTTAATGAATCTAATTACCCAGTTGCCTCAGTGTAAACATAGGTGAGACCATGACTAAATCTGGCAAGTTATTCATGCACCTGGGTCTTCCTATTGCGCACCACGGTCAGGTGACCAGCTTTGGTTCACCACTTCCACTCACGTCCTTGGACATCATACAGATCACCCGTTGCCAAAGATTGCTTGCTTGGACATATAACTCCTCTAAAACCTCTTATCTGCACGCTCTGGCTCTTTTGAAAAAGGATCTTTTAGTTTTGAAAAAGGATAAAGGATTTTTAGGGCTTCATCCCCCTTCTCCCTCCCTTCCACACACAGAACCCTTATAGGGGTGAAGACCCTATAGAAGTGTATTTTCCTTTATACAAATAGTGGCGAGGATTTATCATTTCGTTTGGATATTTATCCTTGGATAAATTCTACAGGAGTCATTCTAGTCCCATCTCCATAGAGGTGTTAGATTGTCAGCTTCAGCCACTGAGCGTAGCTACACAACTCCTAGATAGTTTTCACACCTATAAAATATATTTTTAAACAATTGTCAATCTGTGTCAATTTATTACCCCTGTCCCAGGGCCTTCTGAGGTCCGCGGAAAATACCCCTCGGAAATTTCATCAGCCGATTAAATTTAAAAAAAAGTGTGGTTTTAGGATGGATAGACCCTATCCTTCATTAACCACCCAATCAACCCAATTTTCATTTTTAGTTTAATAATTGAGAACTGACTGAGTCACCAGACCCTAGTTTTTAGTTTCATAGATTACGAGTAAAGATTTGATTCAGCCGACAGAACAGCTTTACCGAAGGTCCTATCCTTGTATGGTAAATTAGATAATTGTATTTAAGTTATTAGTGCTATGTACTGCGTTATGAATTTGCATTGATTCGGTAAAGAGCATGGAACCAAATGAGAAAGTATAACTTTCTAGACATAAACTATGTTGATGCTTTGAAAGTTATAGATGAAAATGTTAGCATAATGAATAGTTTTTTTTTTAGATTTTGAGAGCTCAAGATGCACGAAACGACTTGAAAATCAATGTTAAAAAGGCTCGATCGCTTATACACGGAATTAGTGAAGGTAAAGAGGTGATGATGGGTTTTCACAGATGGAAACAATTTCAAAGAATAGGAAGATAAGTCAACGAATAAAGACTAGAATATTGGAAGCTACACTGATGACAGTTCTCAAGAGTGTTTCTGAAACGTCGGCTCTCCCATAGACGGAATATTTATTGTATATTTTCCAGAGGGATTGTCTACGGATTGTTTTTGGGTACCCGTCTTACAGACCGAATTTTAAAACGTGAGCAGTACAAAAAAAATGGCAGTACGTGATCAGTAGAATACCGCTTTCTAGGACTATACGGAGAGATTGGTTGAGGTGGCTTACATACATTCTGCGGATGAAGAATGCGAGATTGCCAAAGATCGTCCTTTCCAGCCAACCAAGTAGGGCCAAACAAAAATTTGGTGGTTCCTGAACTGGATAGTAGGAGGTCGTAAAGAAGGATTTCAGGGAAACTATAGCTTCTTGGAAGGATGCAAAGAGGGGATTTTTAAAAGATTGAGATAGAGGAGGAACATACGTAGCTGTATTGGCCTCAAGCTGTTTGGTACTGCAGTAAGTTGTTAGTAATATTAGCAGTCTTAATCATGATCGCGCCAGCTTCAATTCCCGACGTTCCAAGGGTCTTCATCCGCATCGCCATTCCTCCCTGTCATTGGCCTGAGTTCCAGCATCGAACTTACCTATTGCCAGTCAACCTATTTTAAACGGGATTCGGACCAATCCCAAGCCAGCAAATCATGAGGTAATTCAAGCTCTAACGGAGGCTAGGGCAGTAGGAATTTCTTGCGGCGAAAAAGCGAAAAAAGCCATTGACAGGCCTCCGAACCTTCTTTACAATCTCGCTTTGTCCTCAAGGGGACATGCTTACCGAATGTTCCGGCGTAGCTCAGTCGGTAGAGCAGGTGGCTGTTAACCACCTTGTCCGCGGTTCGAGTCCGTGCGCCGGAGCCATGAAGGCCGCTAACCGAGAGGTTGGCGGCCTTCTCCATTTAATAGAGGGTCAAATATATTGCGAAAGCGGATGTTTGACCTCTGGATGGCCGGTCCGAATCGGCCATCTGTAACCATCACTAGAGAGTTTCCATCTGCATTGTTTCAGTTTCCTTATTACCGCCCCGAGTATTCTCAGCAAAGTAAAAGGCGTAGCTCAGCAGCTTTGGGAGTTATCTTCCCTGAGGTGGAATCACCACCTATTTTTTAACAATTTGGGAACCCTTTTCCGTTCCCCTGAGCACATCGCCCCATGGCCACACTTTTGACAAAGTAGGTATTGGCAGGCTTTATCCCGCCGATCGACTTACTGCAACCGATCATATTTGGAGACAAACAATGAAGTTATTTTTTGGAAATTTGAGCTGGAACACTGGTGAACAAGAGTTGCGTGACGCTGTTGAAGCCTATGGCGCAGTAGAAGAAGTACGTTTGATTACAGATCGCGATACGGGTCGTTCCCGTGGTTTCGGTTTTGTAACCTTCAGTGATCGTGACCAGGCCCTGGAAGCCATGCAAGCCTTAGATGGCAGGGAACTCGACGGCCGGAATTTGAAAGTGAATGAAGCGCTTGAGCGCCAACCCCGCCGCCAGTCCAATTCCTGGTAACCCACCGCATAACAGCGTAGATTAAAATGCAACGCCATATTCGCAATCCGTGAATGCGGCGTTTGTCGTAGAAATGCACGCCTTGGTATGAAATGCCAGTCGATGTCCTTCGAAATCCAGAAAGATTGTTTTTTTATTTAATAAAACCCTTTTTTATAAAAAAGAGGATTTTTTGAATTTGATGATGTAATTCTTATTAAGATCACCCGCTCCCTTCGTGGTGTTTCTTCTCCCCCCCTCCAAAAAAAATTCTCAAGTCCTTAGCTTTCGATGGGTCGATTTAAGCTTGATGAGGTATTACGCATTTGGAATCACTATTCAAATTGTATTCTTATGATTTTCAGATTGTTATATCAAACCTCCTTTTTGTGTTTTGGTTACTATTAGCCCAGGTCACTCCTTACGTGCAGTTTGTTCCATGAACAGTTTGAAACACTGGTTTTTCAAGAAACAGAAGAAAAACTCCATTTAGGATATCTTCTTTTTTTAACCAAGCTGTTTTGTTCGGAATAATTTTTTCTCAGAAAAATAGAGATAATGCCAGTGACTAGCAATTAGTAAGATACGTCGTAAGGTCATCGGCTCCTCTCAACCAATCACTGGCTTCAGCGTAGTCGTTCTAGATGTGACCTATTTTTTATTGACTCGTGCTCTGTTCTACATAGAGTTTGTTTCATCATTTTGCATGAAAGATTGTAACTCATGACTGCAAGTACTCAAAATCCATTTTCGGACTGTGCATTTGGCTTTTTAAAGAAGGTTCTTACAAGCTTAGGTAATTATTGCTTTTTTTCTGAATCTGGGAGTTTTTTTTCTAAAAGTCTAAATTTTAAATTTACAGGAAAAAGAATTTGTATCTTCCTGGAAATGGAACATTTGAGGATTTTAAGTCAGCAATAAAGTTGGAGCAATTCATTGACTTACAACATTTTCTGTCAAAGCTTACCTTTTTCCATCCAGCTGTAGTGTGAGTATTTGAATGTTGCTATTTTGTTTTTATTGATGTATTTGAGCCAAAAAAAAACCATCAAACTAGTGGCTTGTTATTACAAGGAAAAATTCAACACTGTGATCAACAAAAAATATAATGCTACAGTAATGAAAACGAAAAGCGTCACCGCCCTGTGTTTGTTTCATAAGACCACACTGTAATGTAATTGACGAGCGTTTGTGTGGGATTTTAAATACGAGGCTGAGGAGCGTGTTCAAACTTCGGGTCACCATTTGACGTGTGTTGATGATTATACAGGATGAAAAGCTCAATGGTTGTATGTGCGGATAAAATAATGCTGCGGCTGTTAATTTGCTTAGTCTCGGTTATGAAAAAAACATCTAAATTTGAAAAATAAATAACTACAAACTCAACAAAAGTTAATTGTGAGAACATTTGAGTGATTATTGCGCTAACTCCCAAATGCTTCGTAATAGTGGCTTGGATTTTATTTTTTCACACGAGGTTTGATTATCCGTTAGGTAAATGATTGCTTGGGAAAATTACTAATTTCTTCAATAGTAACAATAAAATGTTTCCCTACCTTTTGATGTTCTGTCCAACTGTCTTCATAATCGATTTCTTGTAAATATAAATAGTAATTTGATGTTCGGGGTTATATAAAGAAATTTCACTTAGTGTATTTCACCTTAGATAGTTCACTCTTGTTCACTCACTAACGTTTACCTGGTTCACTACCATCATTCGTCATTGGGCATTACAACGATTAAACTTGCAGAAGTGTTGCCAAACCATGAAAATCAGTAGAGTACAATATCATAGACACAGTCACGTTATACTGTTGACCTCTTTTTCTGGTTATTTTTGGTACGGGTTCAAACATGGTAGTCATGAAATGTCTTATTGTAGTATCAACTATACAACTACTACTACTGCTACTACTACTAACAACTCACCGCAGCTCCAAGCCGTCTAAGACCAACAAAACTGCGCATACTCCTCCTCCTTCTTAATCTATTCAAGCCCTGCCTCTTTTCTCCCTTCCAGGAAGTTCTCATTTCCCTTGAATATTTGCTTACGACATCCTCCCACCTCAACATAGGACGACCTAATTTCCGTTAAGACCCTAGAGGGCTGGTCAAAAGGGACAATCTTTGGCAATATGTCACCCTTCATTCGCAGAACGTACCCTAGCCATCTTGGCCTTTCTATCATTATAGCCCTAGAAGGCGGATTGAACCTTACTCTTCGTACAGCCTACTCTTTAAAATACGATCAGTAAGCCGCGTACCCAGGCAATTTCTCTGGAAAACATTTATCAAATCTTCCTCTGTTTTTCAGAATGCCCAAGCTTCGTCCACAGACTTAACTTTTTATTCTTCCAAACTTTTTTTCAACTGTGAAAAAACACCCTGAGCCTTGGCTTTTCTACTTTTAACATCTTCACTGTACCGACAGTAAGAATTGCCATGTCATAGAAACATTGCTTAGGGAAAGAGAGTTTAACATGACCTTGAAGGATAATTTTCTTCTTTTGTTCACCATCAAATAATCCAATCAAATAATCATTTTTGTCAAATGCACCTTCAAATTCCTTAGTTTTGTATAATTTAATGAATATTGTACGGTTAGTATGTAGAGTACCTATTTATTTTTTAGTTCTGTAATCATATTTTCATTGTTGATAGGGAAGAATCTTGTATATTAGTCAGAAGATATTGTAAAATGATGTATTAAATATTAGCAAGTATTTTATATTTAGATGTTCTTTAGTTCTCACTTTTATTTAATTCTCTGGCGTACCAGAAAACCGAGAAAAATATTTCTTGTCAAACTAGACACTGAGAAATTGGCCACAAAAGTGCATGTAAGCTGTCGAAAAATGCTTTACTGTATCAGATTTCAGAATCTGTCAGTGAAGACTGAATTTTAATAATTTTCAGTTTTAGCTTTCTGAAAGGCAAAATGCACATAATTGGTACCCATCTGGTAACATTGTCTCTGCCCTTTTTTAGTTTTATTTGTTTGTTTGTACTCATGCCCGCAGTATCAAATTTCCCCAGAATTTCTAGGCCAGAATTTCGGACTACACCCAAAAATTATATAGCAAAAATGCGCCAATGGCCCATTTCACTTACTGTGCAGAGTAGCCCTTGCTGTGCAGTCTCATGCCAGGCATCTGGCCACATTGGTGAGAAAAGCTTCAGGAGCACAATATTATAAAAGAACAAGCTGTGAAAAAAACCTTTCGATTCGCCGATGATTATAGCGAAACAAATTTTAGAGATTCTGTAAAAATTTAAATATCCACACGGCCATTGGTAAGGGATATCTTGATACGCCGCATTTAGACAAACTAATTGAAAGGTATTTTTGATATGTTTGATCAAATTTTAAAAAGAGATAAAAGTTCCAGCCGAATCAAAGTGGGATAGTATATGGGCTACGTCAAAGACCGCTGTTAGAATTTGCTTCGAATTTAATGCTTGAGTTTGTATTTTCTTTTATTCTTAGACAGGGCATAATTTCCTACAGGGCAGGGGGGTAACTGCCCCCTCCAGACCCAAGTTTGCCCCCAGACCTCAGTTTGCCCCCCCCTGTATTTTTTGCAGTGACGTCAAATGTGGGGTGGGGTGGGGTGATAGTTATTCGTTAACAAGTAGCAAGGTGATAATCAATAATTTATTCCATTAAATATATTAAAATAAAACAAAAAGTACAATAAAGTTAGATAAAATAACAAAATGGTTATATTTTTTTAACTTAGAAAAGCTTTGAGTTAAGCGCTAGTAAAAATTTACCATGAAGAGTAGAGAGGTTTAGTTTTTTCATGTGAGGAATAGTTCATATTAGTTTTAGGTCTGATTTCCCTTTTTACTTCACATGAAGAAAAGGTTGTTATTTTTTTTTCAATTTAATATGATTTAAAGCCAAAAATTTGAGCTGAATGAGCTTGAGCATTTTTTCCCAAATTCAAAATCAGATGACGTGAATTTTCTCGGGTTTCGATAATCACTTCCTGTAAAAATCGGAAACTAGATTTTTGTCAATAGGTTGTTAAATCTGATTTCCGATTGTAAGATTTGTCTAGGAAATAGGACCATTAGAAGCAGTACAATAGCACTGCTTGAGTAAAGAGCTATCTGTCTTCAATGTATTTTTTCTCTAGACCATTTCAAATGAAAAGTTGGTCGCATGGTCTTGCGGCTCATTTTATTGGAAATATTAATGCTCTTCTTAAGAGTCATATATGACTATAGGGCACCCATTCCCTTCCCATGCTCTATTTTACTACCTTCCCCCCTCCCCTGCTCCACTCCCTTCTAACCCTACAATAAGCCCTATCAAAATTCTGAAATAGTCGTTTTGCTCCAAATATTCAAAAGGTCCAAGAAATGTACCACCAGGGATAATATGATCTCCTTACCCCCTATGGCAATGATTATAAATGATATAGTTCTGTTGAAACTTAATTCCTGTGTAACTGGAACACCGTCAAACTGAACCCATATAACTGCACCTTCTTGTATCTGAACCCAGGTGGAGCTAAACCCCGTTTAACTGAATCACCGGGTAACTCGACACCTCTGCAACTAAATCCTTGCGTAACTGAACCCTCGTGCAACTGAGCCCTCCCGCAACTGAATCCACGTTCAACTGAACCCCGTTAAACTGAACTCCGTGCAATCAATCCCTCGTGCAACTCAACCCCAGTTTAACTGAGCTACTGAATTTCTAGATAAAAATCGTCATGTTTCTAATTTGACACCCCCTATTAGCCAAAAAACGTCTTAAAATGTTTCAAATCATTGTACAATCAGTGCCACCATCGCATTACTTCTCTAATTTCTTTAGAAAGAGCTTCAAGAAACTATTACTTTTTACTCTGTAGAGATCCATACGCTATTTCCAGCAGAAAAAGAAAGAAATCCATGAAGTGTCACTCTAACAATTCATCTGTCCAACTCCATTGGATCAGACCTGAATCCTCTGAAGGTGTACCATTTTCTTTAGCTACGAATCCTTACTAAATTTGATAAGAGACCAAATAGGTCCTCTCTATGGTCGCAGATGACAGGAACGTCGTTTAAAACTAACCCTTAGGCTGCTTATGATTAGTGATAACAGACTGCTTATGGTACATAACAGATAGAAAAAAATAACAGATAGAATATAACAGATAGAAAAAACTAACAAGTACAAAAATCAAATTCAAATGAAACACATTTTCTTTAATTTTGTTCACAGAATTTTTTTTTCGGATTTCAAGAAAGGAAATAACAAACAAAATACACCCCCACTTCCAATTAACAACTAAGCAAGAAAGAATGGAGTTAATACACCACAAGCGAACGAATCAACCTTCTCAAATTCTTTATCGTCAAAAAACTACTCCGTCATATAATATCCACTCATTCGTTCCCCGAAAAATTTTACCCCGAAAAAATTTAGTCATTCGATCACCCTGTACAAAAATAGAGACCTGTCATGACTCTCCCCTTCACCACACTAAAGGGCGCCTCCTGCCTCCCCACTGTTTTTCGTTTTACCGTTCTCTGTTCCTTTGCTCAATTTATTTCTTCTTCAGGTAATTAACTTTTTTGAATTAATTATTAATAGGATTTGTTTAGTTTGTGATTGTGTCTAAATTTTTGTTGCGCTTCTTAGAGTCTCTTAAGCACAATTTATTATCCTACAAGGCTAAATTCAACCAATCGCACTTTCTTTAATTTAGGGGTTCCTAAATTAACCTACTTGGTTCCTCCCAAGTCGGTTGGCACATACAGTATCGTCCTCTTTGCCCTCCTCTATAGCTGTGAATGCTGGAAACTGAACCAACAGCAAGAAAAGAGGGTTCTCGCTTTCGAGAACAACTGTCCTCGCTCTAACACGATGAAGCCCCTTGGACCCAACTTGGTCTAAACTGCTGTAAAACTTACGAAACATTTTCCTGTATCAACATCGCAGGTATCAGCATGTCCATTGCACTGACAAGGTACGCAGAACCCTCCAAACGGACCTGTTTGAGCACGAAAGTAGCCAGGGGCACAATCTTCACAAGACAGACCCAGGTAGTTTACTGGACAATTGCACTTTTCCACACTATAAGCTGGTTCAAGGTTTAGCTCGTAGTCTTCTGTTGCTATGTTCATGGAAAACCTTGTAATCCTGAAACAAGGATACAGGACATACACAAAATTTCGAAATTCATTCTGGGCTATCACACACTACACTCCTTTAAACATTTTACTTTTTAGATGAGACAAATTGAGACGATGAGACGATAAGAATTCCTGTCATTAGAAAAGTTTGAGATCAAAATGGTTTAAAATGGACTATAAAATTAAATGCTATCAAAACGGTTTAAGTTTGTCTAAATTTGTCTAACTTTTGCAAACCTTGGAAAAAAAAGTCCACTTTTATGTATCGTATTTATTGTCATGTAAAATTTGAAAATAAATTAAAAACAAATATAGTCGTAACAGTGACATCAAATAGTCATAGCGTCAGTTCTTCAAATCAAGTCGGAATAAACAACCCCGTCCCCATTCGCATACGGATGATCTTTATAATTGTAAGCAAAGTCTAAGATGTGATTACGTTTCATGGGGTTGGGAGAGAAAGGAAAGTTAAATGAAAAAAATTGCGAGAAATTTGTAGGAGGATTCATCCAAGCTGTTACTCTTGGTCCGCCTTTCTTATACATAAGAAACCATCTAGAAACTGATTAATTTATAATAGAGTGCACACAAAATTTTTTTGGCAAGTTCCTTGTGCTTATTCTTTTGCGTAATTTTCATTCCAAGCAAACACTGTGTTTTGAGGTCTATTATTATAATTGCTCTATTATAGCATTGTTGCCAACATTCGTATTAGTTGCACTTTTCCTGCTTGCACAGTTCAATATCTCTAATATCTTTTTATCTTTAATGTCTATTTAAAGTTGGATTTTCGACTTTCATGGCAGTCGAGTGGTGAGATAGCGCAGCTTACAATTGAGTATTTCCATTGCGTTCTTCAGAAGATCCGAGCGTCTCGGTCGGCTCCGTGGCGCCGTACTCGATCATGCTTCCGAACCAGATCCTGACGGTCGGACAGTTCGGTGCGACGGCGACGCCGCTCCGGATCCCCGCCTTCCCCATCGTCAGCGGCCTCTTCGAGGAGGCCCGCGACTGCGCCTTCGGCCTGCTCGACATCCACGAATCCGAATCCGACGTGAAGCTCGTGGCCAATCGGTACAAGGACCTGGCTGGCATCGACTTCCAGCGAGGCGATCTGGCCTCGTCGCTGCGCCACTTCGACGAGGCGCTGGCACTCCACGAGTCACTGGGCAACAGCGCCAGCATCGTCGATGCGCTGAGCCTGCGCTCGGTCGTGTACGCCCAGATGGGGGACTACCGCCGCGCGCTCGACTCCATCCGGGAGTTGGGCACGCGGCTGGACGACTTCCGATCCGCTTCCAAGCTCGCGGACTTCTTCGCGAACGCCGCGTTGGTACACCAGGGCATCGGCAATGCCGCAAAGGCCGAGGCACTGCTCGAGCAGAGCCTCGCCGTTGCCAAGGAGGCCGGCGATCCGATCGCGGAGGGCATCGCACGCGGCAATCTGGGCCTCGTTCATCAGGAGGCCGCGCGCTGGACCGAGGCGCTGGCGGCCTACGACGCCGCGCTCGCGACGTTCGAGGAGGAACGCGACGGCTTCCTGGTTGCGATCGCGAAGCTCAACATCGCCGAGGCACTGCGCCAGCGTGCGGACACGGCGGCCCTCGCGGCCGAGAGCCGGGAGGGACCGCTCCGCGAGGCGCTCTTGAAGCAGATGCGCGAGGACTGTGCCCGTGGACTGGCGCTCGTCGACGAGGGCCTTGCCGTCATGAAGCCCGTCGGGGCGGCGGGTGTTGCGGCATCCATGGCCGAGACCCGCTGTCAGCTGAGGCGAGCTGCGGGGTCGACGGACGGTCTGATTGCCGAGTTCGAGGAGGCGATCGACGAAGCACGACGACTTCGGAAGTGGAAGACGCAGATGTCGGGTCTCCACGGCCTCATTCGCGTCCGCATCGGCGCCGAGGATCACACGTCCGCGGTACGCGCCGGCATTGAAAATTAGATATCAGTGGTATATTATCCCATGCAAAGTCACCGAAGGTACAAGGTGAAATCAAGCGATTTGGGTGTTAAATTCTCCTTGTATACTCTGTATATAACTCTTATAGACTCTGAGTCTCCTATTAAGTCCAGTTGGAATCGTCTGAATTTGTCTCCGAAAATGTCGATACGATAGTCATTTTTTAATGTCGTAAATTCCAAGTTTCAATTTTCATGTTTTTTAAATCATTGAAACTATTTTGACCTAAGGAAAAGCAATGATCCCGGATACCATTGCAAGACGGGAATCAATATATCTTCTCAAACATACACCAGAGCGCTTAAGCCGGCTTAGAATCGGACAGCATGAAGTCCCTGGGACCTTGAGTATGAATGGAGGCTTTGTGCAATCCTGGGCCTATCTTGGTCATAACATGATTTTCTGCTTTTGGCGATGCCCCTCTATCAACAAGAATCGAAATCCTGCACAGACAGTCCCAAGCCTATTACTTCTGACTCATTATATATTCATGCATACAAATATTATGCTACTACAGGGAGGCAACACATAGCAGATAAATTAGCTAGGAAGAGGTTTTTCAGCCCGAAAACGCCTGTCAAAACAAACCAAGCCCAGAAGAATTATCCATTAATCAAAATCTCGTGCGAATGCTGTGTCGTTTACTAGGCTATAATTTCCTCAAGTGGCGTCACATTTTGTGCATCACTTCGCTTTTAATTAGTTTTTTTTTTAGTGGCCCGAGAAATAAATTTGGCTGTATTAGAGCTTATAGTAGACTTTTTGAAATAAATATCATCTAGTTTCCCAGCTCCTTGGGGTAGATTTTACTTATTAGTATAAGATATCGGAAAAAAAACTCTTCTTCGTCTCCTGTAAGTGGAGTGCAGCCGGATTCGTTTCTGTTTACCTCTGAAGCCAAGTTTACACAAAATTTTGAAAATTGGATAAAAATAAGTTTAGTTTTAAAAAAGTTGAATAATTGGGAGTTAGGATTTAAACAATGGCTTGCCCAGAATAATTTTTTGAAGTATGAAGAAACGCAGTGCCGGTCCTAGCTCCTTGAAAAATTATTTCCATGTTCTCCACAAGTTTCCCTCGAAAACTAAAACTTTTGAAATAGGAAAACAGCCGTTAAGCACTTTCTTTACCATGTGCAATCATAAAATAGGCTAATATCTTCATTTTTTCAACATACGTAGCTATTATAAACCTAATCTTTTCATCAAAGTTATAGAGCAAATTTTGAAACTAAAACAGACTGAAATTAGTTTACTCTCTAAGAAGAGTCTGATAAACGAGTCGAAATTATAATCAATGAAAAAATGAGATAGAAAACGAAAACAAGTTACACGGACATGCAAAGTTGAATGCAGAATAAACTATCAAAAAGAAATGAGATGTCACTGCCTCTCGAACCCTCTGAAAAAGCTAGGGTGACATTTTTGCTTATGTATTTTTTTGTAACAGTTTCTTTCGCCGTAATATTAGATAATTAAATTCTAATCTGATTAGTATTAAGGATTTTATTTTGTGTCAGTATATTTTTAACAATCCATCCAGTTTTAACGGTCTAAGAACCATTAAAATCTCAACGGTTTTTCCTTCTTTTTAAATAGATTCTATTCAATAGTACAAACCAAAATTAGTTGTGTAAACAAAGCTTTTAGTTTAAGGAATCTATTGAGTTTTCAGGAAAATACAATGGGCACCCTCAGCTTTGGAGGGTATTTATGCCATACTGTATGTAGCAAGACAATTTTTTTTGACATTTAATGCTCTCGTGGTATGAATTGGATAAAAAATTAACTCGATTTTGTCAACGCGGTCGGGAGATCATTAAATTTTTTTTATAATTCAGGTTTTCTTTTTTCGATTATTTTTTTTCATATTACTTTTCTTTTTTTTCAAAATACCGTCAATTTCAACTTCTGCCAAAAACCAATCATCATTTGGATCTCCTTCTAAAAAATTACGTTTTTCAGCGATAAAATAAGCCGCTTCAGATATCATCTGTTGACGATCAGGAAAAACGTTAGATGCGTTATCCGTAGAATTAAAAGGTTCTTTACCAGCCTTATTAGCGTTTTTTACTGAAAGATTTTTTGCCATTTTAATATTACCTCCCAACTTGATTCATAAAGCAAAAGTTGGTTAAAAAAGTTCTTAAAACTTACAAAAAAATATCTTAAAAAAGTAAAAGAGATTTCCCACCTAACCCATCCAGTTTGGAGAACAGAAAAACCTTAAAAAAACACAAAAAGTATTTAATAACAACTCTATAGATATAATATGAAAATCAAATAATAAGTGGCTTTGGCAAAGAAGATACTGATGTCTACATGTGAAATACCCTAAGCTTTTTGGAGACTCGTGGTCAAACATAACCCTCTTTTTCCAATAACAAACTTTATATGTAAACAATGGGCAACTTGTATAACTTACAGCCCTTACCGCAGGGGTAATATGGGGCTATGTCATACCTGGAGGTATAGTTACTTGACCTTTAGACTATTTGGAAGAAAATGACTATTTCACAATTTTATTGGATATCTTTGGGGGGAGGGCAGCTAAAAATGGTTTGGGAGGGTAACTGGCTACCCTTCCGCTCAGTTTTGACTCTTAAAAGGGGCACATGAAATTTTAAGTTCCAATCGAATGAGTCCCCTTCGAGATTTCGAAAACCATTCCTTCTATATAAAGTGGCTCTGAAAAAAAAATCATACATTGAAGCCATATGGCTCTTTACTGTAGTCTCTGATAAGATTTAGCCATTTTTATTTATACTTCAATTTTAAGTAATATTTCACTTTTTTAGATTATTTGTATTGATGAAGAAAGAAAATGGCCCGCTTCGACAATTTGAATGAACCACGAGTGACTGTGATTACTCTCAACGCCATCTATCCAACTACTGAGGATGCATTTTTTATGGCAAAAATGAGACAAGCTTTTTAAGATATTTATTTTTCTTCTCTAAATGGGGAAATTGTTTTTAAACTCTGAAGCAATATTGAAATGAAATGGATTCCATCGTGTGAAAGCTTTACTGTGATCTGTGGTTTAAATAAAACAAGACTTTTCAAAGCCCAAGCTGAGAAATATTTGATTTGAAAACTTGCTGGCCGAGGTGTTATATTTGAAATTAGTTGTTTTTATTTTCTCTCTCTCTCTTGCGTATTTAAAAACAATATCATTCACTTTTCTTTCTCTTTTTTGTTTGTTTATTTTGTTTGTCAGTGATTTAATATTATGAAACTATTTGTTCGCCTCAATTATAAATACGAATCCAGTTCAGCTAAACGAATTACCCGTAGGCTTTTTCTCGGAAGGATTTCAGCTCTTTTTGCAATATTTTGGTGGCAGCAGTGCTAAAGTCACTGACCTATAAGACAATGTTTTAGTAATACGGTAGATAACGTTCTACTTGCCGTAACGTTGTACGGCAAGTACGGTAAAGGCACCAAGCTGTGAGACATCGTTTTAACACGGGGATAGAATCCTCCTGACAATTTTTTCTCTTTTTTTTTTATAGTGAACAGCTATTTTCGTTTATGACAAGTACAATTCAGTCCGGTTTCTGAGAAAGTCGTATGAAGATCCCATAGAAACCTGATTTCATTAAGGCTTAATAATAAGTTATACGTACGCTCTCATCATCATTGTTTAATTATCTTAATCACCCCCTAAGTAAGCCAATAAATAGCTATTTCATGATAAAGGAGACAAACTCAAGGTGGTCTAATCATAACAGCAATGTATGATTATTACACAAAGAAAAAACAATCAACACTTTCCTATATGCACGCAATCTAAAACGCCCCTTGCACATATCGGCGAAAACTTAATCAAAAGAAGTTCAGGTTGATAACACAGAAGGTGTTAATACAGCCGATAGACTACAGGAGAAAACCTATTTCATATTTTTATGGTTAAATAGGCTTAACTATGAGCTAAATGGTCTTGGATGATATCGATTTTGGGGTGTAAGAAACCTGTTTATTTATATAGTGTTTTATTCTGTTTAAATTTGTTTGGTGTTAGCAATTTGAATACTTATCTGTTATATAATAGATACAATAAAATTTCGACACAAGACACTGGTCAAATAACTTCCTTATACTGTCGATCATTTGGATGGCAAATATCAGATGGGATAATAACCGGCTAGTTTTGTTTTATATTTTGTTTTATTTCATTAGCTTTATCAAAAGTTTGGGCTATATATTTGCAAGTTAGGGGGGTGGGGGTAAAGCATAGCATATATTAAATACAGTAATGGTTAGTTTACACGTTTAATATTTGCTATACTTTACCTTCACCCCCCTAATTTGCAACTATATAGCCCAACTTTGTTTCTAAACTATTTATATATTCATCATGTTTTGTTTAATTTCATTAGCATTAATCGAAGTTCACTTCCCGGGTGTCTATTATATAACCAATAAGTACGCTAAAATTACTCTAATTGTTAAAATGACTTGAAAAAAGTAATGAAAAACAAGAGCTAAGAGCTCATATGGCACTTGTGACGAGGCGAGAAGAGCTAAGAGCCAATAAATCATATGGTATGAGCTCTAACAAAATTCTATGGCCCCAATTTTCATGTTTTCCAAGAATTCCGGTTTCCCCCAGCTTGAACAATTACTTGGAGGTTTTCCTTGTGTTTGTTTTTGTGCTGAATCAAAAATGGAATTAAGTAGTTTTTTAGCTGTAATATTTCTCTTATTATTGATTTCGAATAAAGTTGTTAATATTGTAAGCTGCTCTTATTTGTTGCAATGAATATGGCTGCTTTAGCTTGTCCTTCTAATTAGACACATACTTTAAAACAAAGTTTTTACAGCCTCGAAATATTTCTAGGACATCAAAAAAGTTTGTCTACTGCTTAAAATTCTAACATTTAGGATTAAGGTTCTTGGGCAAACATTGTTGTATAAAAATGGTTATTATTTGTCGAACTAAAGTTGGAAAATGACTACCTTTAAAAATGAGAGGAAATTGAAGAGAGGACTTTCAAATGTTTATTGTTGTGTAGGTTGAAAGTGTTTCTAGTAAATCTTACCATTCCCAAATTCCTATCGGAGTCAAGATAAGCTGCAAGAGGGACAGCACTAAAAAAATGAAGTATTCGGTAGCACTGCGTAGGCTGGAGCAAAGAATACGTTTACGGAATGAAAAATGGACTGTCTCTTAAGGGACAAAAATCACAATGAAGAATACTGATAAATTGGTATATTCCTCATACTCACTGCTGTGTTGCAATGTTAAAATAGCTAGTTATGTGAATTAAATTTGTTATCTGTCTGGTTGAAGGTGAAGTATAAAGGGAGGATACGTTTTTCGCTTGTAAATAGGTAGTTGCTCCCATAACGGAAGGGAAGCTTTTTTAAAAAAAAAAAAAACTATAAAAAAGTAATCGCTCTTATAGGTTTTGTCCACTGGGTGTTCTTGTAGAGACACATTTACGGGAGTGGGAAGAGAACAACTATGATTGAGGGGAAATGTTTCAGAACCTTTAGCTCAAGTACTACCTCAGAAGACTTATGCTGGATGTCATGCCGTGTGTAACAACTTCAAGTCATATTAATAAGCTACACACCATAAATTTTACATTTTTGTTAAAACTTAAGTAAAAAAAAGAACTATAATTTGAAAAATACCGAAATGCTACGTTTTGTCTCTTGTTTGTATGTCACGAGAGTCATTTTTAAAAATAGATTATTCAATTGGTTGTTTTATGAAATAAAAACTGGCCAAAAACAATTTCCTTACAACCGTAACCTTAAAAAAGGGAATTTTTGATAATAATTAATACATCAAAAGAATTGGCTTTTAATGTTGATTCCAAATATATATATTTTTTTAATTAAAGTTATACATCAAACTCTACAAGCCTGAAAAAATTTGCCTGATTTTTGAAAAATGGTGGAAAACGGCAACTGATCTTAAGAAAAATCCCCCCCCCCCCATTCTATCCTGCGTATTAGAAAACCCTGATTTGAAAGTTTCAATCTCCTATCTACAAAAATGTAGAATTTTTCATTTTCTCCTAGAAGAAAGATCAGAGGTGCGTGTTATTTTTTGTCAGGGGTGATCGTATTTAACTGATAATCGTAGAAGATTAGGAGAGGGCTCATTTGAACGTAAATCAAAAGTTATAGTGCCCTTTTAGAGTAACCAAAATTATTTTGCGATAGAAAAGTAGTGTTTTTGACTATTTTGTGGTACCTAGGTCCGTACTTGCCCAATGGAGTCCCGAGTGAATATCGATTAGAAAGTACCAAAAACTGTGTTTTGAGATTTCCACTTCAAGAGGAAGTAATGCTGTACGGGTTGGCGTTCACCCCTGAAAAGTTACAGAGTCCAAATAAGAGAAATGGTTTATATACACGTTTATTTTTCTTTAGTGACGCACAATTATGCATCAGCTATTATGAAGGGAGGGTAGAAGATCATTTTTTAGGCGCCTGGAAGGGTATTTGATACCTAAAAAAAGATGTCAATATGCCTTTCGTTGCCCGAATTATCTAACGCTCCACGAGCCTTCAAACAAACATAAGAAGGGTTGTGGAAGGGTGGAGGGATATGAACTAATCTCTCATATATCTTCGTTTGTATTAAGCCTAAATAAGGGTGTTGCGGGGTGATACCTCCCTTCTTATTGCTGAAAACGTTTCTGACATTTATTTAAACATTTATTGTTTAAAACTTGTTTAACTAAATCCATTTGCTTTCTATTTCATAAATTTGTATTTAACAATGAAGAACTGTGTATCAGATGTCATGTAGACTGTGGGTCGTTTTCTAGGAGGCGGGAAGGGTAGGTGCCTTAAAGAGTATATTTAATGCCCAAACACCCGAACTCTCATTGAGCCTTCAGGTAAATTTAGAATGAGTCCTGGCGAAGGGTAGTTCTATATGGCACTTGGTATTTACCAAGTGCCATAAAAAGCAAAGCGAATTTTTATAATGAAACCATGGAATCAGTGTGCTCATTACTAAGAAAGGAGTGAAGGGTAAGATTAAATTTCTTTAACATTGATAGTACTTTTAAAGTCTAGCAGTCATATGTAATACCGTTGCCCTGTCTCACCTCCAAACTCAGAAAATTAAAGAAAAAGCTCAATCAAAAGCATAAAAATGACCGGCTTGTAGCAGTAGACTATAGCACTTTTGAAAATGGCCGTTATTAAATCCCTAGATTTTCTAGCTGTTATTCTAACAAGTCGTTTTAGCAATGAGTCCAGTGAGTCACTTATTAAGCACTTATTAAGTCACATCACTTATTGCACTTATTAAGCACTTTTAGATTAAAGTGTAAATTCAGTGAACACTGCTCTTCACTTACTCTAACAAAAAAGATTGCTTTCTCTACCAGTTGTTGCCTTGAAGATATAAAATATAACATATATATTCATCATCGATTATTCCTAACTTAGGTTATACAAGTTGCTTGCTAGGCGTAAAAGTCAATCAGACTAAAAGGATAAAGAAGATTTGGCAAAATCAAGATGTTATGAACTTTGCATATCAGTTGGCATACGAGTTCATCAAGGTCCCATAACGAAAAATTGTCGCTTGTCCTATTTTTGAGGTTTGCACATTACACCTTAGGTTGGTTTCGTTTTCAATTTTCCAGAGAGGTGGTCTTTTGGAAAACTCTTCGAGTAAGTGAAACATCCTCCTCCTTCATATAGATATATAAGCTTTTAGCCCTAGAGCACTCGCATTAGAATTCGATCATGCAACGCTTTGCAACTGCTGCAAATGCTTATTATTTGTATGACTAAGATTTTCCTTAGAAGGGTTTCTACTACATTCCAAGCGCCAGCTAGACATTTCTAACGTGACCTCAAAATAGTGTGGTGGAAAAGTGGTTCTTAAAACAGTGTTGTTTTGAAAAATAAAACCTGAAAAAATAGGTTCCATTTCAAAAAACAAATGTCGATAATTTTCATTATTTTTATTTTTCTAAACATCAAATTTCATTGAGATCCGATAACCCGTTCGTAAGTTAAAAACACCTCATTTTTTCTAATTTTTCAGAATTAACCCCAGTACCATCTCACATGCAAATAGAATTTGTTATCAATATCTTTTTCTTTTAATCGATTCACAAATAGTTCCTTGTGAATAATCAATTCCATGTTCATAATCCATGTGTTTCTGAAAATCATAAACCACTTTCTCAATTTTACCATCTGTTGAATAATTACAATTAAATCCATAATCATTACACTTGATGCCGACCATTGTTGTACTATCTATGACCATAAATAAAAACTTCATCACGGAAAAATTTTACATTTGTTTAAAAATTCTATGAATGTCTGTTTTAATGATTAACAAACTGTCTTAATGTTTCCAAAGTATAATCAATACCATGTTCTTTCAGGACATGTTTTTGGAATTTTTCAATAACTTGATTTTCTTCACCCTCTACTACAAATTCACGTTCAAATCCATAATTTGAACATCTTAATTTTGTCATGTTCTTCTTAACATCGATCTAAATTATAAGAGGCACTACTTGAATATTAAAAAAATATCCAAATAGAAATCTAATAGTCATATGGATCTAGATAAATTCTCATTAATCCACATTTAGGAAAATTACAATCGCATAACAGTAACTATGTTTGACAAATGATACCTTTTGTATACTTTGCATAATGTTATCATTTTATTCAACCATAATTAGAACATAATAAAAAAAATTAAGATTATAGATATTTTTATTAAGATTTGTTTAAATTTTAAGGTATATACTAAAAATTTTTCTATATTTAGTCTAAATCTACTAAAATATTATTTTTTTTTGAATATATTGTAAATGACAATATGGAGTTTCAGAAAAAATGAAGAAGTCATATGTTTTGATCAATTGTGATTTAGGTAAAGAAGAAAGCATCCTGCTTACATTACGTGCCATGAATCAGATAAAGGAAGCACATGGAACATGGGGAGCATATGATATTATTGCAGAGGTAGAGACAAACAGTGCAGAATCTCTACGTGAAACAATTACTTGGAAGATTCGAAAGATTCCATCAATAAGGGCTACTTTGACTTTAACTGCGATAGAGGGACAAAATTAGAGAGAAAATTATCAAAACAACCATTCTAAACAATTCGTGATCTAAAATTTAAAGATCTGATTGTTTTGATCCTAAAGTAATTGTTTATACCATCACCGTTAAGTTCAAAGTAAAGCCATCTTGATAGTATTAGGACTGTACACTAGCTTTAGAATTTGTATCCTAGTTCGAAATTCATTGTTTTTTAGAAAGAAATGACCGAATTCCCATCTTCAAAATCAGTGAATATCACACAAAATTTAGATCACCACTCGCAGGATTCTTATGGGAGTACTCGAAGGATAAGTTCTTCGTACAAGAGCGGATAGGCCTAAGCTCATGCTGTTCAGGCTAAGCGCATGCTCAGAATTTGTCGTCCAGTTTTTATTTGATATATTTGAGAATAATGGGAGAAGGTAACATTTTGGTTACAGAGAGAGTATATCTCACCAATTGTTACGTTCCAATGCGTCGCTTCTCTTGAAGAATATAATCATCGTGCTCTGCGTCCTGTCTAATGGAATCTCTTCAAAGGACCACAAAGTGGCAAAAGAGCTTCACTCTTCTATTGTGGCACTAGGGTTTGTTTTTGGCCATAAAAGGTTTGTTCCGATGATGGATTCTCCCAATGGCTATTATAAAATCAACGTCAAACTGAAGCCGCTTACAGTTTGGTTTTTATCTCAGTTAAAACCGAGAAAGTAATTTCGCATAAATACATTTATTGAACGGTTAAGAATGCTAGAAACCCTTCATTATTGTAGCTTTGTGTTGGTTACGTACGCTGGATAAAAAATGTCTCTTCTAGCTGTCCTTTCTTACTTTCACGGTTTTTCTACCGTAATTTCAAATAATTTATAATTTTATGATACACAGACAGTTTTGCATTTACAAAACGAGTAACTTAGCTTAATTATAAAGAGGGTGCTGATACGTAGACTTTAATGTCGTTCTTATAGACAGTCTGTATAAAACTTTGATAATGCTCTTACTCTCTCGGGAAAAATTATTAAATTGATATATGTGCATGCACTTTTTCTGCGTTTTATGCCCACCGGGAAACCAATCATTTGATCCATATAGGTGTACTTAAGGCTACCAGTGCACATGCACCCATGGATGAGGAGGAGTAGACGGTGACATCCCCCCATAAGGACTGTCCCTATATCCTCTTCCCAGGGGAGAGGCAAAAATCTGACCCAAAAATAGGCTTCTTCCGTCTTTTGGAACTAAATTAAATTTGACACTTTGGCACCTTAGAGTACCAGGGTGTAGTCCCGCGCCAGCGCGCCCTGCACAAAATAACGGCCAATGCCCGGCAGGTCGAAGATCTGTTCTACTACCACCGAACCGGTTAACAGCCCGGCGGCAACGGGACCCAGAAATGATACCAGTGGCACAGCCGCCACAGGTAACACATGCATTGTTACGATGCGCGCCTCGCTCAGGCCCTTGGCGCGGGCGGTCACCACATAGGCATCTGCCGAGGTTTGGACAATACTGCCGCGCACCAGGCGCGCTATGGCGGCGGCATAAGGCAGCGCCAGCGCCACCACCGGCAACAGGTAGTGTTGCAGCGTGCCGCTGCCACCGGCGGGCAGCCAGGCCAGGGTCACTGAGAACAATAAAATCATCAGCGGTGCGGTGACAATGGTCGGCACTGCTATGAACAGGTTATTGAGCGCCATCAAACCCAGATCAAGCCCGGCGCCGGGGCGCTGTCCGGCAACAATGCCGATGGCCAGCCCGGCGGCCAGCGCCAGCGTCAGTGCGCTTAACCCCAGACCGAGGCTGGTGGGCAGGCCACGGGCAATTAAGTTATTAACGGTGAAATCCTTCTGCCGGAAGGACGGCCCCAGATCCCCGTGCAACAGATTATTCAGGTAGGTGAAATACTGGCTGTACAGGGGGGCATCCAGGTTATAAGCCGCCTGCAGGTTGGCCTCGATGGCAGGTGGCAGGCGACGCTCGCCGTCAAACGGTCCACCCGGTGCCAGGCGCAGCAGAAAAAACACTGCTGTCACCACCAGCAGAAAGGTAGCCAGGGCGAATACGGTGCGGTGGGCGACCAGGCGCACGCAGGGCATCAGTTGCGCCAGGACAGATAACGTACCTGGTGGATATCTCTGCCGTTCTCGTACCAGCCCGCCAGCGCCGGGCTGACCAGCCGGCGTACCGTGCTGCTGTACAGCGGCACCACCGGATACTCACTCACCACGGCGGCCTCAGCCTCGGCCAGGTGCTGATTGCGTGCCGCAACGGTGGTCTGTTTTTGCGCAGTATTTATCAGTTGGTCGAAAGTGCGGTTCTTAAAACGACCATAGTTGACGTTGCCAATGTCGGACTGCAGTAAGGTCAGGTAGTGCTCAGGATTGTTCTCGCCAACCCACCCAGCGCAGGCGACCCTAAAACTGTATATTGCTAAAAAACTGAAATAAATACTCAAATACATGAGCAACTGTGTTCTTCTCATGCATCTAAGCACGTAGAATGAGATAAAATAAGCAAATCCACAAACTTAGTCAAAATTCTGCATCTACTACAGTTTATATATTTTTAGTTAGTTGCTCATACATTTAAGAATGGAGAATGCGCTAAAATCGTATATTGTTCAAAAACTGAAATATATAATCAAATACATGGGCAGCTGAGTACTTCTCATCCATCCAAGTATTTAGAATAAGACAAACATAAGCAATCCCACAGACTTAACAAAATTCTGCATCTACAACAGTTTATATACTCTTAGTTTGTTGGTCATTTAATTGAGCATGGAGAATGCTCAAAAATTGTTTATTGCTCAAAACTAAAATGCAAACTCAAATACATGAGCAACTGTTTATTTCTCATACATCCAAGTATGTAGAATAAGGTAAACACAAACAAATCCACAAACTACATCAAAATTCGGCATCTACAACAGTTTATATACTCTTAGTTTGTTGCTAATATATTTGAGAATGGAGACTGTACTAAAATTGTATATTGCTCAAAAACTGAAACGCATACCCAAATAAATGAGCAACTGTGTACTTATCATACATCCAAGTATTTAGAATAAGAGAAACATAAGCAAACCCACAAACTTAATCAAATTCTACATGTGCAACAGTTTATATACTTTTAGTTAGTCACTCATACATTTAAGAATGGAGATTGCACTAAAATTGTATATTGTTCAAAAACTGAAATACATAATCAAATACATGAACAACGTTATACTTTTCATACATCCAAGTATATAGAATAAGATAGACATAAGAAAATCCCCTAACTCAATCAAAATTCTGCATCTACAACAGCTGATATATTTATAGCTTGTTGCTGATTTATTTGAGCATAGAGAATGCACTAAAATTGTTTGTTGCTCAAAAACTGAAATAAATACTCAAATACAAGAGCAACTTTGTACTTCTTATATCCAAGTATGTGCAATAAACAAATAAACAAATAAACAACATAAACAAATCCACAAAGTTAATCAAAATTCTGCAACTACAATAGTTTATATATTTTTGGATTGTTGGGCATATATTTGAGCACAGAGTGAATCACAAATGCCGTTTAATTAGAATAATAACCTCTTTCAAAAGTTAAAAAAGAAACTTTAGCATGAGAGCAAACTGTGGAGGAGAGGCAACGCATCTCTTATACGCATCTCTTATTTTCTGTTCGTTTTAAATTTCTACGTTGCTTCTTATGTTTAGTTGAAAAAAACTTGTTTTTTATTTAATTGCTGGTCGTTTTTTGAATAAGGTCAGAAAAACCAGCTCCCCCTCCATGGAAAATTTCTCCATGGAGAAGTCCTCACACGTAATACTCCTCCTCACACACCAGAAAATACCCCGCCCCCTTCCGAAAAGTATCTATATACTTCCCAATAGCCAATATCATACGTAAACAATGGTCACAGCTCATAGTCTACAGTCCTTCTCCTGGGGCTAGGGAGATCATGTCATTCTCACAGAATCAATTATTAGAACTTTAAACTATGTTGAACAAAATGACAGTCTCAAAATTTTGATTGGACGACCTTGAAAAAAAGGGACTTGGAAGGGGGCTAGCTGCCCTCCAATATTCTTGGACACTGTAAAAGTACACTAGAACTTTCGATTGTCGGTAACTGGAGCCTTCTCCCGATCTTCTAGGATCACTGATTCGATACTATCACACTGGAAAAAAATTATAATAAGAAATCACGCATCCGTGATCTTGCTTATGATAAAAAAAGGCAAAATTCAATATTCTTTTTTATATAGGAGCTCGAAGCCTCCGTAGTAGTGTTCTCTGATGTGCTGAATCTGACGGTGCGATTTTCAAAAAGATCCCTTATTTTTGAAGGTGTATGCCCCCTTTTTTTTTAAAAATTTGACAAGCTTTCTCAGGCTCATAACCTTTGATGGGTAACATTAAGCGTTATGAATTTTATATATTTTTAATCAAACAGTTTGCGGTAATGAACTGAAAGGCTTTTTTTTCGAAAACCTGGCTCAATACTAACCAAAACTCTAAAAGACAGAATTTTGATACCTATAGGCATATCAAAAGAATTGGATTTTTATGCCAGTTCTAAATATATGTCTTACCAAGTTTAGTCCTACCCATCTCAAGTTACGGGCCTAAGAAAATTCACCTTATTTTCGAAAAAAGGGAGAAAAACCCCCAAAAAGTCATATAATCTTACTTAAACCCCAGGGCATAACTTAAAACCTTTTCCCTGAGGGTTATGGGGGGTTGTCATCATTTAAGACATAATTTCCGGACCTTTACATTATGTTGAACAAAATGACCAGCTCAAATTTTGATTGGATGAGTTTGGGGAAATAGCGGGCATGGGAGGGGGTTTAGTTGCCCTCCAGTAACTCTCTACTATTAAAAAGGGCGCTATCCCTTTCAATTTCCCATTGAAAGAGCCTTTTTCGAAGTTTCTACGACAACGAATAATAATCTCAATCTTTCAATCAGATGCATTTTGGGAAAGTACGAGGTGTGTGTGTGCTTGGGGGAGGGGTATATACCCTCTCATCACTCTGAATTTTATAAGAGGCACTAGTACTACTGATTAGTAATTCAATGAGTTCCATCCAAATTTTATGCGATCACCCTTTCTAAATACCCTATATACCCCAGGGCATATCTTACAACCCTTATCCTGAGATCTTTGGAGGGGGTTATCATCCTCATACATAGTATCAGGGCCTTTCAATTACGCTGAGCAAAACTCATTTCAAAATTTTGATTGGATGTGTTTGTAGAACTAGTGGGCGTGGGAGGGGGGTTAGTTGCCCTCCAATCACTTTTAACTATTAAAAAGGGCACTAGCCCTTTCAATTTCCAATGGAATGAGCTCTTTTCGAAGTTTTTACGGCAACAAATGACCATCTCAAAATTTCTTATCAGATGCATTTCGGGTAAATACGAGGTGTGGGGGGGGGTCATCTACCCTCTGTTCACTTTGAATCTTAAAGGGCACTAGAAGTTCTGATTACCTATCCAATGAGCCCCCCTTCGAATTTATTACGACCACCGTTTCTATAAAAACTTAAATGCCCCTAGGACGTAACTTACAACCCTCGCCCTGAAAGCTTTGGGGGACAGTCTATCTCAAAAGACATAATTTCTGGATCTTTTAACTTTTTTGGTCTAAAAATTCTTCTCGTAGTCTTTGGTCTATTTTGAACAAAATGGATACATAAAAAATTCAGCATTAAAATTCCAAATTTCAAATTGAATGAACCCTTTCATGATATGTTATAACCGTTAGCTCAGTACAATCGCCCCTGAACACTCCCCCCCCCCCCCCCCGAAAAAACAAGAAAAAACCGCAAAAAAAAAATTACTCCAAACAAAGGTAGGGAATAACCATGATCGAGACAAAAATGTGGCGTAAGTGTAGATGATGGGCTTTTTGGTACCTTGGAAACTTGTTGAGCTAGGCAGCTGAAACTTTCACGAGGGGTTCTACAACCCAAATTATATCCCAGAAAAGTATTTTCCAGCTCATTATTCTACCTATTCCCAATCTAAGGCTTAGAAGATTCCATGGAAGATATCAATCAAAATCTTAATTTTGCTTTGAATTTGCTTTTATGTCTCTCTAGGTGTACAAAATGCGATTCGAGTGATTTGAATTGGATTTTGTTTACATGCAGATTGTAAAATGCAGGAAGAGATGCTTATTGAATCCTGGGTGTATGATTGGTTTCAGACTTTTATGGATTGTTCGCTGGGTCAAGAGGATCTAACGTTTTGTTGAAACCTCGTCCCCAGAAATCATGCCAAAAAACTTATTCTTCCTGGGCCAAGAAGAACCTAATGTTCATCAAAAAATTTATTTGGGGTATGGGCCCCCGAACTAAATCCCCAAAGAGGGCCAAAGCAGTTTGTTTTCAAATCAAATCAAAACTATTATCCTAAAGTCCTTGAGCCCAGCTGACTCAATGCGGAAGAAAAATTTTGTTTTTCCCAAAAATAGATCGCAAAAAGAGCAAAAAAAAAAAAAAAATCTTCTTTTCCGAATGGCTTGAAATCAACATTCATCAGTTCCTGTGCCGAGAAGATCCTGTTAGTTCGATTGAACATGAGTTCCAAAGAAGGGCAAAAATATTTTCTTTCTTAAGGGCTGGAAACTTCAAACCCCAAGTGCCTGGACAAAGTGAACCTTCGTACAAAAAAGTTTGGGGACAAGGGCCCCTGTAAAGACCAAATTTCTTTATCAATTAAAGAAATCAATAATCATTTCTTTATCTGTCATCAGCTAAACTCCGCCTGCAAGTAATTACAGCCAGTCCCAAGCCTACATGAAAGGAGGAGGGTTTTCGTGGTGGTCTAGCAGCCTGCCCCTTGGAAAAACGTATGTTAAAAGAAACATCCGAGAAAATACAGGTGGAATTCCCTTTTCAATTACGACTCCATACACCCACCCAACGGACAAGATTTTGAATAAGAAAACCACTGAAAATTGGATTTTGGACAGCGAGCTTAATTTATCTAAGTAATCCTTAATTAGGTTAATTTAATTTCTCGATAACAAATTTTTACAATAACAATGTTCTCAAGCAGATAGAAGAATCGTACAACTACTGCTAGCGAGTCATTACGCTACCATGTCGCCTCCCAAACGCTTATGTTTCTCTAACAGTTCGTGGTAAGGAACAGTAAGCAAGGAATGAGCCGTACAAATCGTAAACGAAACTTTAATACCGAGTTTTATTCTAATAGCGATGTATATATTATTGGGAGTTTGATCATTTAAGGCAGATTTCATACTTCTTTGTCATAAAAAATAATGACCAATGAAACAGGGCAATTTTATAATTTGTATTTGCCTATATAATCTAGAGTAATTTGTCACATTGACTTGTCCTTGTAAATACTGCTATTATTAACAAGGGCATATTTTTAATTAACAAAAGTGTAACAACATGTATACAATATGACTCAAGCTGGCCAATCAGAAATCATTTGCAATCGGTTACTTGTCACTTGACCCAGGTTTGCCACTCCTAGTGATTTATCACTATTAATATTTATTTTTTATATTGCATCAAGAAAAAGAATCACTAAATCAGCACATGAATCTTTAAGATAATAACTTAATTAACCAAAAACTCACTAGAATCTAGTGATTTTTTCCACCAGTCGGTAACCCTGCTTGTACTATCTTGCACTTTATTGAATGATTTAACGAGCAGCTGAATGAGTTGGGCGTTATCAAAAAGAATTATTATACAAATTCTCACAAAACCGCACTTCTAGGAGCTAATAAAAAAGGCTAAAATATCCAAAAGCAAACTGGTAAGACAAAAAAAACCCGAGGTTTTTTAAGTCAAAGTGAAAGCTCTTATCCATAGGTTCTCTTGTGTTCAGAAGATATGGTACTTCTCCAAAAATTTCACTAAATTTGGAACACTAGATTGCTAGTTCTGACGATCAGTGTGATCTCTTTGGTAAACTTTTTTCTACATTTTATGGTACCTTAATATGAATCACTACAGGATCAAGAGATCAGGCTAAATTGTGATACCACTCACCCAGATGTTCATTAGAATGTGTTTTTTTTTCAATCCTCAGTAAATATCAAATTCCTATTTCGCACATCAGACACTTCGAATAGCCATGATGTCGGTTGCATATCAACTGCGCCGCCGTGCCGCAACCACGCTGAATGCGGACTCACAGCTTTTGCAGGCGCATGGCGAAAAAGCCATCGAGACCGCTGAGGCTTGAGTCTTCGGGAGTGTAGTGGCACGGCAATGTCCGCAAGTCGCCATCTGCGGTGAGGCACTCCGACATGCCGCCGATTTCGGCAGGCGAACCGCCGAGGGTCGACAGAAGTTTGACCGCTTCTGTCGGACTACGGAAGAGGTATTCGAAAACCTCGGTCAAAAGTCCGAAGAGAATAATCGAAAAGCGCGGATTTCCGGCAAGCCGGGCGCCGAGTTGCGCCAACTGATCCAACAGCATGGCAAGGCGATCCGGCTGGTCAAGATGACTGAGAATCATCGGCAGTAGTTGCTGGACGAGCTTCTCGGCGCCATCCGGTTGCGACAGAAGCTGTTTGACGGATTCCAGCACCGCCGCGATGCCCGGAGCGGTTTTCCCGGTGGCCTTTTGAGCGGCGCTTACGAGCCCGGCTATCATCGCCGGGTCTGCAGGTGAGGGGGACGACTGCCCGCCCTTTGCTTCCGTCCCCGAAATCAAGGCGAGCCAATCGAGAAACTCACCGGCCGGTTTCTTGTGAGGTTCATCACTGGCTCCACCACCACGGATCGGCGCATCGTCGGCTGTCTCAGGGGCGTCCGGTGCGCCGTCGCACACCGCTGACAGGTCCGCATCGGTGAGTTCGTGGGAGGTGTTGTTGCTCAGAATATGTTTCAACAGGTCGCGCGTTGCCTGGACCTCGGTTTCCTTGAGGATGCGAAAGAACAGATAGATGGACCAGTCCCGCGTCCGGCGGGTCTGGTCACCATATTTGGCAACCCGTGCGATGTTGGCCTGAACTGAACCCAGGTTTGTATTTTCAGCGGATATGTTGGACGAAGTCATCGTTTCCGACATGGTCAATCCTCCGTTTTGAAGGGCTTGGGCTGATAGACGCCACCGGGCGCAGGAAAGCCGCTTGCGTATTGCTGGCTCTCCCGGAGGAAGTCATCGAACAGCTCGTCCATCGAGCCGATGCGTTCGCCCTTCGGCGAACGCACCCGGGCGACAAAGAGGTCAAAACGGCGCTTGAAATCTTCCAGATGTTTGATTCTAAGGAGGTTTTTTTTTAGAATTATAACGATTAGGAACAGAATCCATTCATTACACATCGTCTGATAAACCTCTTTCAATAGGAATTTTTGTGATGAAAATTGAAAAAATCCCCAAGAATTGTGTTTTAGAACAATACCGCTGTCCCATGTAGACATCTAGTAAAAAAAAAAAAAAAAAAAAAGCCGCGTTTGGCCCACAGCGACAGAAAACACTAGCTGGGTCTAGAGAGCTGTTGACTAGTGAACGTCCCACGCTTGTTTAAGCATACACAAAACAAAAACCGACAATATAACATGAATAGAACTGGATAATACTAAATGGAAAAGTAAAACCAAAGCTTTGGCGAAGTTGTAACTCGAAATTAAAAAGGTCTAATACTTGTTGGTAAGGTATCTTTCTAATTTGCAGATTTTCTTCGATAAATAGTTAAGAACTGTTCTTTTCAATGATTAAAAAACATTTATTTAGCCTATGATAGTTGACGTATAAAATGCATATCCATAATTTGCTGGTAGAATAAAAAACGGCATTAATACAATAAAGACTGTCACAATTGTTATGGCATAAAACTGATTATCGATTGATAATTTTTGCTCATGATTTATTATAAACTGGGCTACGGCAATTTTAAAAGCGTCTCCCTCAAATTAAACAACTTTGGTCGATTCCGTCAATCCATTGTCGTCTAGATCCAATATGTCCTGAGTCCGTTTTCTTCTGTATTATGTGGTAGTCCACATAATATGATATTATTTTCTAAATGTCTTAATTACTCTTTCTCAAACTCAAAATAATTTAGAATTAATTAAGTATTAAGCGAATATTACGTAATTGTAGCGCAATTATATGTATGTGTATTTTGTGTTTAATTTGTGTAACAATATATGTTTAATAATACTTTTTGTAGAGTGGGCCTCGCACGATTATATAATGAAAGTAGTGCCATCTGTGTACGAAAATTATCATGGAAGAGTATCCCTTGCATATCAATATACATACGCTCATAAGGTAATATATTTATGTTTTTATTTACCACATAACTTAATAAATAGATGTTCTTATTTACCATATAAGCTAATAAATAGATTTCTTTTTACCACATACGCTAATATGGTGATAAATAGGTATTATTATTTACCCCATTAGAAATTTTTGCAATACTAAAATTTAAGCGCCCCGGGGGAAATACCTTTGTCCTTCTAAAACCACCCGTGGACGAATCTCCTTCGGCCCGTTGATACATCATCTAACTTGTCCGATTATAGTTGGCCATGTTTTATAGCGTATACGTTTAGGTTTTAGAACATATTTACACTTCAAAAAGATGCATGAAAGATAATGTACATAAAACAATCAAAAGTATACCATAACAAAAATACATTTTTAGTTGGTTTAGATTTGTTTAAAAGAATTAAAATGTATAAAAAAAATAGATAAATTTTCTGAAGATCGATCAAATATTTTAAATTTTCTGAAGGTTTTAGGGATTCACAATAAATGTGAATTATTTTAATTTAAACAATAAAAAAAGGCAAAAACAATTTTAGAGTTTTTACCGGTGGAGCTGATCTCTGTTTCATGGCACTTCAGTCAGGAATTCTAATAGGGGGCTGGGGGCAATCCATCCTACGCTTTCGCACACGCTTCCTCTTTTACTTCCTCATATTTTCCCAGGTACCCATTTAGAGCTGGGTCAGCTCTGGCTGAGCTTAAAGGTTGTGCCGCTGATCCCCTTTGCAAATCCCAGGGATGCCAAGAATCGAATCCCCGTCCTCACGGACAAAGGATCTCAAGCCTAGCCTACAAACAATAACTAGATCTTAGTGTTAATATGATTATTATCACCATAGATTATTTAATTTAAGATTTGCTTTTAAATTCCTGAAATGAACAATAGATCCCTAAATTTGGAAGGATTTGATTTTTTTTTCTTTTTGCTGATTTGTTGCTGTCACACCTAAAGCGCGTTCTTGAGATTTTCCCACTTCCGAGATAATTGTCAAGAAAGAGTAGTTAAGCTGTTCTCAAAGGGGGATGAATAGGCCATTCTAGATCTGGAGGACTAATGTACGATTGTAAATAGCGCGTTACAAATAGATTTAACTTTTTTTGCTTTTAGGCAAAATAGTAAGTATTCATATCCATTCCATGAAAATATTAAGTCCTTTATTGGTACTGTAGTAACTGACTATAAGGGAAACCTTTACCAACAAAAAAATATTAGCTAGTGTGTATGTTCGTTTATAAATGATATTATGATGAAAAAATTGTAAGCTAAAAAACGCAAAAAGCCAATTTGTGTATCCTATAAAGTATCTTACCTATGGAAAACTCTGACCAGTAGAGTATTAGCAGCTTATAACAGACCAAGGAGATTCAAACTGCAAAGAGTACGTGAACACAATTCGCTTATCCTGCTTTTCAAGACTTCTGAGCCAAAATTTCCAGAGTTGTCAATCAGCAGAACAGAATAAATAAGCGTGATTAGGAACAGAGATCCTTTGCTCTAAGGCTACCAAATGGCTTTCAAGATTGTTAAAACTGTATTGATAGTATTATTTGAGCATTAACCAACACCAACTAGTTCAGTTTTAAAAATTTTGATTCCTTTGAAACAAGTCTTGCGTAAGCACACGCTAACATTTATTCTTTAGCCTTCAAACCTTCAAATATTGAGGACATTTCGAGACAAAATACTTACACTCGCTACTTTTGGCTGATCCGTCTTTTGTATTGGTCTTTCATTTTACAGTCTTTGGCCTTTCGTTTGTCAATGAACATTATATCGAGCAATCGACTGACCAAAAAAGAAACATAAACACTGGTATACATGGATGGAAAAAATTGAAAAGTAAATGCTTTTGTAATAGTGAATATTTAGACGATTAGAAATATAATGGACGTAGGAAACTGAAAGTGAAACTTTTTAGCATAAATGACACGTAGAAAAGACAGGAACGTTTAATTTTGATTTTACGATTGGCTGAGAAAACTTGGGCATCATTAGTCCTGTTGTGGCACAATGGGTTTGACGTTAGCTTAGTATTACGGGAACAAGAGATAGAACCATGCTTTAGTACTCCCAGTGCAAGGCTTACACAGTGACTTTAGTAGTCAATAAGCATCGCAAATTCAATTACTATACCATACTTTTGGATATTGTTTGCTAAGTTAAGACTTCCCATAACCTCCCTAGGGTATGCTGCAAGAACAACACGTACGACCATTAAAACCAATAGACGTTATTAGAAATGGAGTTTTCAAAGTATGTAACGTTAATAATTTTCGGAGCAGCTTAGGGAATCGAATTAAAACCTTTACGTTTCTACAACGTCTTGCAAATACCTTACAGTGTTTACATTAGACCCGGTTTGGAGGTCTAAGCTACGACACAATTTGAAAAGTAGAAGCTGCAATGCCTATAAAAACCTGTCAAGAAAAAAGATTATACTTCATAATATACAGAATAACTGTAGCTAATACATTTTGCATGCAGCCTGCTTTACTTCACCCCCACCTTCCTGATGTGCAAATATATGCCCCAAGATATATATTTTCAATGTATTCTGCCACACATTGCTTGGTTTTTTGGTTCTTGTTTCATCACAATTTACAAGTAGACAGGTTGAAACAAGAGAGATGCATAGGAAGAATAGATGGGAAATATATAATTTGGGCTATGTATTTGCACATTGGCTAGTAAAATATAGCAGGGTTAAATGTAAAATGTGGGAATGGGAATGCCCGAGCCTTCGGCAGCGATCGTGTTAGAGCTGTCAAAGGCTTCGTGATCTAGCTTGTTTTGGCTTGTTTGTGGCAGTTCATCCAAAATCATGATTCTGGGAGGCGCCATGGAACCCGGTAGGTGTTCGGCCAGGAACTTTGTCAATTCTCCTGAATCCAATTGCGTGTTTTTTACGATGGATACATAGGCTACCAAGCTCCGTTGCTCGGATTGACCATGAAGAACCACCGCTGCTTCCCGGACTTTGTCGTGCCGGAGGAGAACTGCCTCTATTTCACAGAGTTCCATGTCGATTTCCACGTGGCGGTGAGCGTGCCAATCTTGAGAATCCATGAGAAATGGCGAAATCTACCCCAAAGAAATTTGAGAAAACTAATATAGCTTACTAGGGTGAAGAAAAGAGAAGTTATTTTCATTTAAGAATTTTCTCATTTAATAAATTTTTGATTGATCCTTTGCTAAGAACATCAAGCGATAAAAATGTATTCTATTTTTGATTGCAAATTATTTCTTTTTGGTTGCTATTAGAATTTGGAGATAGGGAGTAAATTTAATATTTTTTCAATTTTATCCAGAGTGGGATTGGTTTTTTTCAGGGTCGGTGATCGGCAAAGTATGGGAACTAACTCCGATCCATTTTGGGGCCAAAGAGTATTTCCCTGGTTTAACGAGTATGGTCAGCCGGATCCCAGCACACATTTTTAAATGAGGATTTTGTGAAATTCAGCGAGATCTCTTGCCCAATCTTCTGCGAAGAACGGTACAATGGCCTGTCTTTTGGCACGACCAACCCATGAAGGAGTTAACATGGCAGAAATTACCATGATCAAACATTTTTAAGGAAGCCGTGGTAAGATAAATTTTAGAAACTACTGTCTTATGGTAAAGATCTCAAGTAGTCGGGTCTCAACCAAATTTAGTGGGAAGTACGAGCTTATGTCCTAATTGTGCCTTCGGGGGCCAGAGCCTCTTTTGATATATTCGAGCGGCAGGAAGAGTTGGGCAGTAGACTAGGTTGCAAATAGAGTGGGCAGTAGACGTCAGTTGGGCTTTTTATTTGGAATATGGATCCAACCTTAGTTTGGCAGAGAAGTGTATATCCTTGAAGCCTCGCAAACAGGAGATCTAACCAAATAGCCTGTTGGACAAAGTTTGGTAGAAAATAAGATTTGGTTAAGTTTTCTTTTTTTGCTTTCCGGGGGTTCATGCCTGATCCAATCTTTGTCGGGAAAAAGAATCCCTCTTTCCTTGCAATCAAAACGCATTTCCACATATCAATAAAACTTGACGGGAAGTAAAAATCAGCGTTCTAATGGTAATTTTCAGGTCCAGAGCCAATCTTAGCTCTGTGGCTAATGGAGATGGGGAGATTCATATTCTTATAATCACCCCAACTAACAGAACTGATTTGTTGGATTTCAGAGCAATTTGATGGAGAATAAGAGCTTTTTTCCACGTTTTCTCTTTTAGGGGGTTCAAACACGGCCCGATCTATGTAGCAGGGGGCGTATTTCCAGTTTTTAATCAGGTAGTCTATCATAAGATGGTTTCCAATCTCTTACAAACTTGAGAATTTTTTTCTCATTTTAGTAAAGACAGCCAGAAATAATTTATTCAGGATTGGGATATGATAGGATCGTAGGATGAGTTCGAAATCTATAAAAATGGCATCTATAGACTAAACATGTAAAATATGGACATTCTCATTTATTGTCCGAAACTTTATTTTGGAAGATAGTTTGATTCCGGAACTTCATGGAATATTCAGTTTCCTCCAATATCTCCCGAAGTTTTTCTTCCATTCAATTGCCCTATTTTTTTGGGAATTTTGCCAAACTCAAAACTCTCACGGAAATACTTTTCTGCGTTCATACCTGACATTAGGTTTTGTAACTGGCAATTTTCAAACAATTTGTGGTTATGAACTGTAATTAAGGAACGACTAGGCCAAGTAGTAACTTTAAGATATGTGTCAGAATCCGGCCCTTCATCGGACGAAAACTTATACAATCCCGGCGCTCGGATGGGCCGTGACCATGCTATACAACGATAGGACGATCCGGAAGCCGCCTTCAACCGCGACACCGCGAGGCGTATCGTCTTCCGCTTTATGGCGGCGCTATTTCCGAAGGCGTTTTGACTGATCGGACGGCGCCGCTCGCCAGCAAACCCTGGTACCCACCAGCGGATCCCGGTCACCTATTTTGGGCCATCTAGACGGCCGGACGTTGATCCGGCCTGCGCCTCAGACGGATCCAGATCTCCAGTCCAACCAGATAGGGCACATAAAAAGCAAACAGCTGGAACTGATCGAAGGGGCCACTGAAATTCGGCTCCATCCACAGTCCGCCGGTCGCCACATACCAGAGCTGGTAGTGCAGCCGGTAGAGCCAGGAACCGATCGCCAGCACGAACAGGCGCAGACCCCATTCCCGATGGCGGTCAAAGTTTCGTGCCCGCGCGAAGCGTACGGTCTGCACCGCGGCAATCAGCAGGCAGATGCCGTAGCCGGCAAAAGCAACATCCATCATGGGTCCGCCGATGGTGCGCCTTGCGACGATATAAGCGAGGCCACCCAGCCCGGCCGCGGCGGCGCCGGTGAACAGCACGTAGCCGGACCAGCGATGAACAGCGGGAAAGCGGTTGCGCAGGGGTGCCAGCAGTTGCAGAGGGGCGAGCGGGGTGATGAGGGCGCCCGCCACCATATGAGCGAAAATCGCCGCGGTTGCCGCCGGATGGCCGGGCGAGAACAGATACGACTGCACGGACAGGTCGGTCGTCAGGCCCTGCAGGCCGAACGAAAAGGCGTGAACAATGAAAGGCAGCGCCATGACCAAAGGCACCAGGGGAGCCAGCCACCATATCGCTCGCCATGTCAGGAGCCGGTTAGACAGAATTCGCTCCAATGCAATTGCGTCAAGCTCTGCCAGCTTACCGGAAGCGACGGATTTGGCAGCATCGTTCTTTCGTCGAATTGTCGCTCTGACATCTTGACAAAAATTGAAATTTTGTCAGAGTCTCCCTAAATCCACTGCCATGCTGGACTTCAGGGAGTTTCTTCCATGCAATTGACGGTGAACGGTTAGACCCACGAGGTGGATGTCGAAAAGGCAACAAAACAGGTGCAGCGAAAAAATTACTTTCAGCAAGTATTAAATCAGAGTGTGAACTTAGAATCATGTTTCATTTTAAAACTAAAATTGTCGTATCAGTATTGCCAATTTCTTGCCAAAAACGACTTCTAAAGACTTAATTTTATAAGTAGTTTGCTTTTAAATCAACTAAAGTTACGATGATATGATAAAGAGGCAAAAAAATTGAACTACTGAAAAATCTATTTTTAAAAGCCTTTTCTAAGTTTATCGTTCTTTAATTTCAAGCTCTTAATGAAGATTACTGGCCTAATTTACAGAAATTTAATTTAACCTTCAGAAAAAAGCTTAGAATCACTTTTGAGTCTTCAATGGGAATGTGAACGCAAAATACATATTTTTATTAGTAGCAATTTTGGACATATGATAAAAAGGCACAAAAATATTTGAGTTTTCTGATGGAAGACTTTGACAATAAAATTATTAAACTATATTACACAATTCAGAATGGATTTTGAGTAATTCTTTAAATGTCACCCTTAATAAACGCACTGGGCTGATAAAGAGAAAAAAGGCAAAAAAAGCGTTTTTCTTTTACATTTTTCATGCATGAAAAAAAAATAAACTATTGAAAAATCTATTCTCTAAAGCTTTTTCAAAGTTTTCCGTTCTTTAGTTTCAAGCTCGAAATGAAGAGTTCTGGTCTAGTTTACTTAAATTTAGTTGAAATTTAGAAGAAAGACTTAGAATGGCTTGTAAGAATTCAACGGGAAAGTAGGCGCAAAATATGTATTTTGTTAATAGCAATTTTGCATATATGATAAAAAGGCGCAAAAACATTTAAATTCTCTGATAAAAGACTTTGACAATAAACTTTCTTAGACAATTAAAATATTTTAGAAGGGGTTTTTAGTCTTAGGAATTTCAATCAAAGGAAAAAATTGTATGCAGCGGGTTTTCAAAAGAGCATATAAGCAATATCATAGGTAGCACCACTCTATACTTACTAGAAATATCATTGAAACTTATAAAGGAGCTAATTCGATTCAAAGCTAAAAGGTCTAGTGCCCTTAGTAAGATAAAAAAATATATTGGAGCGCAGTCAGCTTTTCTTTCAAGCCTACTCATTTTCCAAATATATCCACTCAATGTTTGGGAAGGATCCTTTGCCTATCCCGACAATACGATGCAACTCTCTCTGTCGGCCGGTTCTTACTACGTAGTGGTCGACGATGAGGCCGATACCGCCTCACCTTTCTTTCTCGTCGTTCGCTGATCACATTTCAACAGGTAAGGTTGATTAGGCGGGCTCCTTGGTCCCGCCTTTTTTTTGAGACAAGAACGATGTGCCACTTGGCCTGGACCAGAAAAATTGCGTGTTATATTGGCCTTCTAGGTCCATACCGAGGAGCAACCAAAATGCCCGACCCTGCTGAAATTACCCACCTTTTGCAGCAAAGCGAGCGAGGTGATGAAGAAGCGGCGCGGCACATTTTCGACATCCTTTATCGAGAACTCCACCAAATAGCCCAACGCCATCGCTATTCAGCCGGTGAAACGATGCGGCCCACAGTTTTGGTCAACGAGGCCTATCTAAAACTGATGGGCGGCTCTTCCCTACTCAAGAACCGCAATCAACTCTTGGCCCATGCCTCTCTGGCCATGCGACAAATTCTTCTCAACAGTGTGGAAAAAGCCAGAGCCCAAAAGCGA
>JAAAKM020073195.1:119825099-119879084 GCA_010016025.2 Alatinidae sp. Z8VKAUB7J3 | reverse complement strand
GACGCCGTAGGCCTCACCCTTCAGGATTGGGACGCCGCAAAAGAGGAGGACGTGGATCTAATGGCTTTGAATGAAGCCTTGGCCACGCTTGAACAAATTAACCCCCGTTTCGCCCAAATCATTTGCCTTCATTACTTTGCCGGATTTAAAAGCCCAGACATTGCCGCAACTCTCAACATCTCCGAACGCACCGTTTTTGGCGACCTCAAACTCGCCAAAGCCTGGCTCAAGAAAAGATTACAACAATCGTCTTAACCCAATAACTCAACCTTTTTTCCCTTCAAACCTCGATTATTGATTGATGGGTAATTGTTCGAGACTTTGAAGGCTTGCCACAGCCTTGCGATAAGCATTGGTCTCGGGCCTTAGGGATTGACGCGCAATCTTTACCGCTCGTGAAAGAAAGGGTTTGGCAGCAATCGTTTTTCCTTCATCAACGTTAAGACTCCCTAATCCAATCAACAAAGGCACCATTTGAGGGTGAGTCTCCCCAAAGGACTTTTCCAAATACTGCAAGGCAGTTTCATAGGCATCTTTGGCATCTATTTCCTGGCCCAACCGGCGGTAAAGATCACCATGGTGCATGTGCCCGACGCCTTTTTCATTCCGCGCGATCGTTTCGCGATGGACCGGACCACCAAGTCGGTGATCGCGCCGGAAATGGTCGCGACGGATTCCGACCCGGCCCTCGGCGGCTTTGGCAAGACCGTCGAAATGCTGCCGGACGGACGAAGCGTGATCGATTTCACCGACCGCGGGATAACGATACAGGGTCCGGTCATCTGTGTGTCGCCCTGGACGTCCTTCAGTGCGCGGGTCACGCAGATTCTCATGGGCATATTGCATTGCGACGATCTGCTGGGAACAACCCTGCCCATCCTCGCCCCGGACGATCTGACGGCGCGGGAGCGGGACGGGCTGGCCCTGATCGGCATCGGCGAGGACAGATTGATCAAGGTGCCCCGCAACGCGGCGGTTCGGGTGACCGACGCGATGATCCCATCGAAATCCTACGCGCGATCCATGACTCTGGCGACCAATCGGGGGATCCTGGAACTCGGCTATTTTCTCGAGCCGAACGACCTTCGCGCCTTGAACCGGCGAATCCGGGCGCGGCTGGAGCCGAGGGCGGGACAGGCGCCGGTTCTCCTTCTCGCCCGCGCCGACGCGGGAGCCCGGCGCGTCACCAACGAGTTGGAGGTCGTTGAAGCCCTGGAACGGTTCGGCGTGCGCTATATCCGAACCACGGAAACCCCGATCGAGATGACTTGCCGGGCGGTCATGGAAGCCCAGGTGGTGGTTAGCGGCCATGGCTCGGCGTTGTTGAATTTCACCGCAGCCGGTTCCGCGACTCCTCTGATAGAAATCGATCACGCCGGCAATGACTGGCTAGGCCGGGCGATTTGCCGAGTGCTCGGATCGAAATACCGGCTTGCGTCGCGCCCGGATGCCTCCACACGTGACTTCACGGACTACACGGACCGTGCCGCCGATGTCGGTGAGATCGTGCGGATGGTCGCCGAGGAACTCGGAGACCGAGCTTGACGGTACGCCCTCGATCAGCGCCTTTTGTCGAGGCCAATCACGAACGGATCCAAGGGCCATGCGCCTGCATGAACTGACCGAACAGCTATCCAGCGGCGCGAGGTTCCAGTCCTTCGCCCAAATTCTCGGGCATGCCGAACTGCACAAGCAACGCACGTCGGATCTCGACTATTCCTCCGGGCTGCGCCACAAGGACCTGCTGAAGCGGCTCCACACCAAACACATAGCGCACTTCAATGGCCTCGGCGCCGTTGCCGGCATCAGCCTCTACCCAAAACGTATCATCGCGCTCAAAAAAGCGGAACCGCTCGCCGGAAAACGTAACGGTCTGGTTGGAAAAGTCGCCAAGCACCGTTGTGTGCGAAGCCGGCTGCATGGCCTGCTGATGGTGACTGCCTTGCCAGCGCTCAAATTGACCCACATGGCATGTGCGACAGGAGTCGCTTCCTACGAATCGGTAGGTGGGTGGGGGCAAGGGCTGATCCGTTGTGTCGACGCTCTCGCCCGCGTCATCACAACCCGCCAGCAACAGGCTGACGACAATAAGCCAAAGCGCTCGATGCATGACGCAATCTTAACGGCAAAGCCTGCCGCTGTCGTTGGCGTGGCAGCGGTACAATGGTGCAAAGCGCGAGCACAAGATGAACCAGCAAGAGCCATACCTGCTCGGCGACGACGCCGACGAACTGAAGCGCCTCGCCGCCCAACACAATGTGTGGTCAGAGGTTACCCATGCCAGCTGGCGTCGCGCCGGATTCCGCAGCCAAATGGCGTTGCTCGACGTCGGCGCCGGTCCGGGGTTTTGTTCACGAGAATTGGCGCAACTCGTAGGCGAGGCCGGCAAGGTAACTGCGCTGGATCAATCTGAGAAGTTTGCCCGCTATCAGGCGCAAGAAAACGACCGTCTTGGTATTGGCAACGTTGAGGTCGTAACCCACGCGATCGAAGGCGCCCCGCTACAAGATGCACATTACGATGGCGCCTATGCTCGGTGGGTGTTTTGTTTTCTCTCTGACCCTGCAAGTGCCGTGAACTGTATTGCCGGGTGGCTTAAACCGGGCGCGCGCCTGGTCATCCTGGACTACTTCAACTACGGCGCCTTTAGGCTTTCCATTGACAGTGAAGCGATGCGCGACGTTGTGTCCGCTGTGCAGGCATCGTGGCGCGCCACGGGTGGCAGTTTGGACATTCAAGGACGGATGCCGAACCTGCTATCGGCCGCCGGCTTGGAGCTGTGCGAGCTTCGCGAGGTGACCGGTGTGGCCCGCGTCGGAACCCCTCGCTGGCATTGGCCGGAATCTTTTCTAAAGGCCTGGCTAAGTGCGTAGATAAATGCTTTGACAGGTAATCCGCCCGGGCGAAGGTTTTACCGCATGCATCGCAACGATAAGGGCGTTCCCCTGTATGTATTCTAACGTGACGATTCATATCACTTTTCCCCCCAAAAGCTCTGTGACAGTACCCACACTGAAAGGGTCTCTCGCCAGTATGCTTTCTAATATGAAGTTTCAAATTCTCTTTTGCCCTAAAACCTTTCCCACAGAAGGGACACAAATGTGGACGTCCAGGATCATAGTCTGGTGGTAAGCTACCAAATGGAGGATGACCAAATACAGCTAATTGTAGGTGAGAAGAACCTGGCGGGCCAGATGGAAAGCTAAAGTTAGGCTGTGGAAAGTTGAGAGATCGGTGAAAGCAATTCGGATCATTTTGCTGGTCTTCATTATCAGGATCAGATGTTTCCCTATCAGATATATCCATTGTTTCTTCTGGAGTACTGTCATATCTAGGAGCTATATTAGTAGCTCCACTAGGGGTACTTATAGGCGGAGGAACTGCATTTTGCTTAACCTCAGTGGATGGATTAACAGGAATTTTTGCATCCATAGCTGCCCTAGCCGCCATTAAGGCTTGTCTCCGGACAATCTCGTAAAATCCGGAGTGGTCCAGATGCGGGTGGAAACGTCTTTCTTCCGTTTGAGATCGACATGAGGCGCTATGGATCCTGAGGCTTTCTTCATTATAAAACCTGCCTTTGCAGCTTGGACAAATACACATTTGCTGTTCTAAGCTTGTCGAGTCCTGCTCTGTAGTCCGACTTGGACCTGGTGCAGGATTTGGCTGCTCAACACTTTTTGGCTGGGTCAAATCTTCTGCAACATCATCATTTTTCTTGGTAGGCGACGTTGCATCGCTTTCACAGGAAGGCAAAGATTGAGCAGAGTTTAAAGGCAGCGGCTGAGCACCAGTTGGCATCGCCATCGGGGTGGGGGTACCTGGAGCAGAACCAGTCACTAAAGGTTTTGGTTGTTCTGGCGACTGTTCTGAAGGGCTTTTCCCAAGCATATCAAGTACACTCCGTTCCTCACCGGAAGTCCGTTGGAAAGGCTGCTGCAGTCTTTCAACAGCATGGTTGAGTCTATGCTTTTTGAAAGACTTCAAGTATTTAAATTGCATACACCCCTTCTCATTCTCCTCCATAGAAAAGTTGTTGCCGATACTCTGTAAACTGGCGAACACTACACTTCGATTGTATCGTATTTAAGTATCAGCTTCGACCTATCACCTGGAAATTCCCAAAGATTTTGTCGACATTTTTATAATCTTACAAATAAACAATATATGGATAAGCAAAATCTTGCAAATAAACAATATGTGGATAAACCATCTATATAGGAAATCCATCCAGGAAATTTCACCAGGAAATCCCCAAGATTTAGTCGTGGTTTTTATAATCTTGCAAATAAACAATATAAGGATAAACAATCCATATAGGAAATCTAGTCCATCCAGGAAATTTCACCAGGAAATCCCCAAAGTTTTAGTCGAGGTTTTTACAATCTTGCTGAGAAGAAAGTTTATATGTTTTTTTTTTGTCCATTTGCAGTGAACAGTTAGCTCATCAGCTTCAGCAGGAAGAAGAGCGACGAGTAGGTACTTCTACCTCAGATTTGCCTAGTCCTAGCACAAGTACTGGTAGCCAAAGAAGGCCTTCAACTGCTACAAGAAGACAGTCAGCAAATCGAGATAATAAGTCCTCTGTAAGTAACTTAGAAAAATTTGAACATTGTTAAATATATCTGATTAGCTTATGTAATTCATTAGCTTGAATTATTACTACTACTGCTAACCATTTATCGTAGCTCCAAACCACCTACGTCCAGTCCAGCTGCACACGCTTCTCCTCTCTCCCCTCCCCGTTTTTTCAAGAATTTACTCTTTGCTCCTTTCCAGCGAAGGACGGGCAATCTTGATTAATTACTTCTACTGATTATAACTGATTACGTATACTGGTTATATCTGATTATTACTGATTATAACTTGATTCTAACTGATTTATTAATAAAGTAATAATCAATAACTAATAACTTAAAAAACTGATAAATTATCTAATTAACTAATGACCCTGACTATTTGTTTGGTAAATACAACCACCGGAATTGCCGTTCGTGGTTCGCTCTTTACTAAGCTCTCGCTAAAGAAAAATCCAGTTGCTTTTTCACTTTGTGTTTTCGGAAAGATTGCCCTTCTTTTTTTTTGGGGGGGGGGGGGGTTTATCAAGGGCGAAAGCTGTTTGCTGGGTTTTAAGTCGATGGAATCGAGACCTTCATAAATAAACTCCTTGGTTGGCTCGGCGGGCTCGGGGCCGGTGATCCCGGTGAATTGATAGACTTCGTGGGCTTCTCGCCCCAGGGTTTCTTCTTGCTCCAGGAGTTTAGCTGTGAAACTCATTTGGCTTTGAGGACTCCTGGGAGAGAGAGTAAACATTAGTTTATTGTAAGAAAATGAGGTTTTTTCACCAGGTTTGAAATCTTATTGCCGAGAGGTATAATATAAGCAGAAATTACCAAGCGAATACTTCCAGTATTGGTGGGTGCTTCCTAAAAGAAGATAGCTTGTTCCCCCTAACCACGGGGGTTTTTTTATGCCCTGATTTCAACGATATGACCTTTCTGCTTGGCCTTCTCAAACAAGGTCCTTATCTCACCTTCACTTTCAATAGCCATCCGAACAAAACCACAAAAATTGTCGGCTAACCTAACCAATGTATTGTTCTCCTCTTTTTTTACACCCCGAACTTTCCGTATATTTATGCCTCTACGACGAAGTGCAGGACCAACAATACCTTGTTGATTCTTTTGCAATCCATCAATTAACACTGTGGCCTTGTAATTGGAATAATCTTCAAAAGCCGCTGAAATTGTTTTGATCGTCAATTCCAAGTAGTCTGACTCACTAAGGTCATGGTAAATGCAAAAATTGAGTTTCCCTCTCAATATAGGTTCTCGCATGATTGCTTTGACATATGCCAGTCGTTTGGAATATCTTGACTTGATCCATTTAACTGGACCTTTTTGAGTTTCAAGTTCAATAGCCTCACAAGCCTCTATCAGCCTTTGCCTTTCCTCTCCAGTGACAACAACTGTAACAATAAAAAAATCACTCCTTTTGTCTTGACCCGTTTCGTCAACATAGCAGTAAAGTTTTCTCATAAAGACTGGCTATTTTAGAGAAACTCTTGGAAAAAGAGACCACTGTGAATAGAAAGAACTCATAAGGCCAATCTCTCAACCACCTCCCTCACCTGCCCAGGGCCGATTCTTGTGTAGACCTCCGTACTCCCAATATCTCTGTGACCCAAGAAATATTGCACTGCCCTGATGTCACACCCCCTCTGAGTCATGTAAGTAGCTCCTGCGTGTCTTAAGGAATGAGGAGTAAACGGACCCAGGCCCACTTAGCCGTCACATTCAACAATCTGCGGAAAGATATCACCATAAGCAACGCAAGATGGGCATTGATCAGCCCTCACGCCTTCGATCACGGGCTACTCATGCTGTGGGAACAAGGAACGCGAGAAGGACAAAGCGCCGCAGCGGCTCTCGCGTTAGGTTACTACGGTGGTCTGAGAGTAGGCGAAGTTAGGCGCCTCACTCTGGACAACATGGTGTTCAACGAGAATTTGCCTCAGGTAGATGTCGAAGTTCTGCGTGGAAAATCACCCTACGCACGACGCCGAATCCCATTTGAGAATCTGGCGCCACCCTTCGTTGTTGAACTTGTTAAAGAGTTCAGTACGAAGAGGTTCAATGAGTTTGCAACGACTCGCAAGCTATCGTCCGTAGCCTTGTTTGGAAAGTATGGCGATGATCGTATGTACACCTACCCATCTTTCTCTCACTTTTGCTTGCAAACCGTCAAATCGCTCTATGGCGAAGGTGCGACCTATCACATGCTACGACACAACTTTTGCAGCTTTCTTTTTTTACGATGGCACGCAAACAAACACTCTGACTTTGCGGAAGATCTACGAGATCGATCCCACCCGATCTTTCAGCCTGAAATGCAAGGGAGACTCCGAGACTACTTTCAAGTGTCGTTCGTTGAAGATGGGCGACATACGCCCTACGACCTGATCTTGATCACCAAGTTAACCGGCCACTCAACACCAGCAGTGATGTTCCAATACTACGTACATTCGTTTTCTCTAGTTCAAGCTCACACCAGCAAGAACATCACATCCTGGTTTGGAGATGTGGCATTGCGCGGGGATCAGGTTGCCAAGCTCATCCCTTGGATGAAGAGTAGTGCTACACAAGCAAAGATCCGTAAATGTATAAGACAACTAACGGTCGAGGGTCTATCAGGCTCGTTTGTGACTATCCGAAATCCTGAGGATAGGACGTCTACGTTCCACAGCAACGCCCGACTTCCACCTGAACGATATCGGTGAAGGTTGCCCCTGACTTTCTCCTTCAGGTCAGACCGTCGCAAGACACTTATCAAGCTCAGCAGTTAACCTTAAAGCCGAGCCCGGGTTAGTTCTCTTGATGTACGCTATTTTACCCCGAATCGACTCACATTCTCGATAGAACGCATTTATCTTTTTTTCTTATTCCAAAAAATGTTTCGGTACTCCCTGTTGCCATTTTCAAGTGAGGTAACATAGCTCCTTTTTTGTTTAAATACAAACTTACAAAAATTCGTGAGTAAAATTATTTGAGTGAAAAAAGATTTACCATGTAGTAACAAGATGGTTTCCAGGAAAAGTAACTTACAGAAATCTAGAAAGAATAGCAATTAAGCTAGTGAACTCGCAGAGAGACTTTAAATTCGGCAAATTCTGCCGCGAAAATGGCATGCTTCCAAAATACACTAAATCTATCTGATCGAGAAGCCATGCCTGGTTCGCTTGATTGAGTGGATCCGCTGTTTAAAGTCTGGACTAGAATTTAACCAATTCATACATTATGGTCTGAGGATCTGTAGGCACCCCGGTGAAAACTAAGGCTTTCAAAATTTTGGAATTTTATTTGAGTTTTGTTGTTTTTTTTTCGTAAGGGCTAGGAATTTTGGTATGTATGTATTATATGACACTCATTCATGTTTCCGCTGTGTAACACTCGAGAACAAACTGGTTTGATTGTTCATTTCTCTCGTTTTTAAAGTAACGAAGAAACCCGTTTGTTCTCGAGTTTTACACACCGTAAACTTTACTGAGTGGCGTAAGGATACACAAGTACCGCAATTTGTCATGCAGAGAGAGCCAGATTTCTCGGTATTATTTAAAAACGATCTGAAATGAAATTAAAAAAAACTGTTTTGTTCTTATATTCTATAAAAGAAAACTCTAGTGTAAAGAGCGAGGCCTTGAGGAGGAGGCAACCCCTTTCATATGCGCAATAATTTGATTTTGTTTTAAGGTTTGAGGCTGCTCCTTACTTTCAATTGAAAAATTGTAGTTTTTTATTTAATTACTTAAAGATAGTATTTTTTAATGGGAAACACGGAACGAGTTTTATAAAAAAAAAGTAAAGAGCTTATTAAACCAAAAATGAGCAGAAATAAAGTTAAATAATCTCAAAGTAAAAACTATATAGTCTATCAGAAAACAAAAAGATATAGAATGTTGTTTTCTATGAAAAAGACTATGTCAATAAAAAATGACCACAATTTAATTTAAAAACCTTTTGTACAAAACAAGTTTGTCAAAGAATAGTAAACAGCTACGTTAAGCCCAACAAGAATACCTTTTTGAAAACCTGTATGTATATAAGGTTTTTTATTTAGTTCAAATCACCATCATCATTCCCTGTAAGTTTCACCCTTAAACCCTAGCCTTCGTAGTAGTAGTAGCAGTAGTGGTATTGTGCATAGAATGCCTTTTGATTGGTTCAGCATTTCCTGAAAGTTTCAACTGAATACTCTTAGCCGTTTTTCAGATATTGCTGATATGCCCTTATAATAACCTACATGCGCATAGTGTATTTTGATACAGTTTAACATCTTCCTTAACATTCAAATTTGCCCTTTATAGTCTTTGCCTAATAGCAGTAGTGGTAGCAGTAGTATCCTATACACTTAGTGCTTTTTGGTTAGATCAGCATCCCCCTCAACATGCCCTGAAAGTTTTACCTTAATATTCTAAATCATTCCTGATATATTACTGATATGCTCTTTTGCCAATCTACATGCACATTTTGCGTTGTATTTCAGTTCAAATTCCCTAGAAAATACATCTCAATACCCTTTGACTTAGAAGTAGCACTACCAGCAGTGGTAGGAATAGTAGCAGTAGAAGTATGCACATAAGGCATTCTGCTTAGTTCATCATCCCTCTCAACATGCCTTGAAAGTTTCAACCAAATATTCTTAGTTGTTCCTGGAATATTGCTGATAAGAAGATAGTGTTGATTTTACAATCTGCATGTACATTGTGTATGGATTGAGTTTCCCATCCCCTCAACATTTAATTTTCCATCCCCTCAACATTCCCTGAAAGTTTCACCTTAATACCTTTAGCCTTAACAGTAATAGTTCATATTTCACAAATATCAGACACGCTTCATCTAGTTGGAATCAAAGTCTGGGACTAAATCTTTCCAATTCACTATCCAGGCGAATTTGTAAAATAAACTGCCAACTCTGCAATGCAAGCAAAAAATCACCAGATGCCAGACGAAGACGAAGAAAATATGATATCCAAAGATTTTAACGCTAAATAAAAGTTTGAAATAAAAAATATAAAACTCAAGGGACTACACCCATACTGAGTCTAAACGTTTTTTCAAGAAACGTACGTATCTGCAGCCTAAATAAAACAGAGGTTTTGAAGGTTCAAAATCACAGCCTCAGCACAATAAAAAATCACAGCTTTAATCTACAGTACCGATTTTGTGGCAAGAATTGTGCCACGAAATATTCTTTTTGGTGCAACTATAGTATTCTACGTCAGTTTCCATGTCACAGATAAAGAAAAAAGAAGAATAAACTAAAAATTAAGCTATCTTTTTTGTTTTAATCATAACTTCTTCCTCGGTAAGATACTAATTTTGAGTGTTGTATTCTTGCACAGAGATTCTATTAATTCGTGGAAACTTCATTTTAGTCCCGTTTTGTATTCAACAAAATCATTTTTGTTTCTCTTACTTCCCTAAGAGATGACCGGAAGAGTTTTGAAAAGTATAAATCTTAACCAAGCAAATTAAATCTGAATGTTGTAGCAATTATGGATTGTACTATAAATTATACTGCAATGTCCGAGGAATTCTAAATTCTAAAAAAAAAATGATACAATTGTACCTTATTGGCAGCGCTGGTCTTCTCTGTTAAAAAATTTGGGGACATACTGATAACGGACACTTCTCTTTGGCTCCGCCTTTATGTCAATCCAATTCTTTCGGTCGAAATTCAGTCAAAACTCGGCTGGTCAGAAATTGGCTGATTGGATATACGTAATTTTTGAAACAAATTTTATTGATAAATGTACACGTATATTTATGCTGTTGACCTGACTGACCTCTGCTAACCGGGGAAACTGCTCTTCTAGCTTTTCAAGTGTATCATGTCAAAGTTTTCGGAGGCAATCTCACACATGGATCCTTTCTGGGGACCAGTGATTTTGTATTTGCTGTACGATATCTGTGTGAAAATTCTGTTAGCTGGCTGAATCTCTCCACACTCCCTTTTTTCCATTTACAGTTAAAATTAAATGAAAATATAATGACAAGTAAAACTTTTAATAATATAACGAACGTAAAGAAAAAACTGTTTTTCTAGATGAATACCAATTAAAGGAGAAAAAAACGTGTGGAATCAAGGAACAAAGTCTCTCAAACCCCGTCTAGATCTTTTAAAGGATACAAGAATAATTTATTTGACAAAAAATCTTCGCTTTTTAATGAACGTCAAGTAAAGAAAAATAACCAACATGGAATCAGGGAACAAACTCTCTCAAATCTCGTAAAGCTCTTTTAAGAAAGACAGGAATTTTTTATTTGATAAAAAATCTTCGTCTATTAATTTGCTTGTATTTTGTTTGGTGTATGGTTTTCTGCATATTGACGATATTAATATGGATTTTTTTTTTATACATCTAGTAATAGATTTCTGAAACATTCAAAATTTCACATACCAGTTTAGATTCAGTAAAAGATGGGTATAAACCAATGTTCGTAAGACAGAACGTTCGGTCGTAAAAATCTGGAACTTGGGTAACTTAAAAATACGTTCCTAGCTCTAGTTTTCTCTTTAGGAGTTTCTCTTTAAAACTAATTCCTCTAACACCATATGGCTACTGATATCCCCAGAATGCTCATACTACATTAGAAAAAAAAATCAAGATGATCATTACAATCGGAACCATCCAAGGTAAGAAATGCACCTCCAGAAGAGTCACAATAAAAGCAATCCCAGGACAAGGGTCTTAATTTTTCAAATAACATTTAATAAAAAAGCCTTGTAATAGTTTTTTTAAAAAGATCAATGTATTAGAAATTGACAGAATTATAGCAAAATAGGGGCTTACAATCTCAAACATCGAAGGGTCCAGGATGAATTCCTTTGGCCCGTTTTCTCTCCTCCTCTCCTCGTGATAAGTCACAAATATGAGCCTACTTTGCTTTTTTTTGCAGAAAATGATTCTCGGGTGCTTTGGTAAAGTGTGAATATAATCCATTTTCAACACCCTTTTAGCTATAGCAAACAACATTTGTAAACAGTGTGCAGTCTCCGTCTTCTATCCCTTTTGTCAAGAGTAAGTGCGTTCTATTTCAAACCCCTTTGTTCAACAGTCCATACGCTCTGTCTCTGATCCCTCTTTTGTCAATAGTTTGTCCGTTCCGTTTTGAAATCCTTCGGCTTACAGAATAAATGGTTCATCTATAACCCCTTGATGATGATTTTTATTAAGTGATTAAACTTTTACAAGCATTTCGCTGCTAAATGTCTACAAACTAACACTACAAAGAAAAAAAAACTAGAATAAATGAAACTAATAAATGCTACAATCAAAGGGAACAATCAGCTATAAATATCAAATATTAACATCAAACCAGTCTTCTAGTTGAATACCAAAATCGGTTAAAACATTTCCTTAATACTTTATCAGAAATCACTGAACTAGGACAAAATGGGAAATTAATTCCTAAAGAATGGAGTTCTAGTTCCATTCGGTACGAGCGCGTGTGGCAGCGTGTGAGCGGCCTTTCCTGTCTGCATCATGGCTCTGCTTGTCGTGGGGGGGGCTAAACGCCGGCCACCTGATAATTGAATTATGCTGGCCTTTCGGTAAATTTGCAATTTACAACCTAATTTAGCCGGGATGAACTTGATTATATCGCTTGATGCCTTTTTTATGCTCTTTCATAATTCAATAATTGATTCTGTGGGAATTACATTTTTGAACCCTTACAGGGCTAAAAGGGCTCAAAACATCCCATTCTAACCGAAGTTTAAAACCATGTCTAAAAAAAATGGTTAGTCCGAATAAATATAATTTGTTGCTGAATGAGGAATGGTAACTGTTATTTTTCTTAGTCTTAATATGTAAACGTTATTTAGAAAAAAAAAAAAAATGAGTGAGAAAGAGCTAGAAACCCCTCAAAAATGACGACAGCTTTGTGACGTCAACTTCAAGGAGTTTCACGCATTTCAAAATTCTTACAAATTCAGTTTTGATATAACATTTACTATTGAGACTACAGAAAATGACAATTATCATTCCTGAATGAGTTACATATGGTAATTTTTTCTCACAAGCCTTTATTTTAAAGAAATATCCCTCTCTATTAGATTCCTCCTTCATAACGAATTACCCCCTTGGGTGTAAAGACGGTGGCTTTGGATAGATTGAGATGGAACAAAATCGAAAAACAACAAAATTGCTCTTTCCTAAGTTTCAAAGTCCACTTTGTTTTGTATTTTAATTTTTAAAAGATTAATTGTTTGGGATCCAAATTGCACCGGTTTTGCCATCTGATTCTTTTTTAAAAATTGAAATATTACCTTTCCATGCTTTGAACTGTCCATTTTTAAAATAAATCATCGCATCTATTTAATGCTGAATTAACAAGCGGATGTAAATCAGCCACTAAAGTTCCATTGTCCAAAGTAAGTACATAGATTCCTGGAAGAATCATCTAGTGAAAGTCCTTGAGATTGACTGTGGGTAAAGCTGCCCTTTCTGTCCAAGGGTATCGTGGTTCAATCCCGTGTTTCGCAAGGAAGCATATCCAGATGAAATAGGTTTTAATATTTTTAATATAAGGTTCAAATGTTTTTTTAGCTATATGTTTCAGTGTTCATATCGTATGATTCTAAAAAGGAAATCAGGATTATACTATCAAATTAAGAACACTAAAACGAAGTTTTTTAACTTTCAAGAAAGATAAAAGAATTTAGTACTTACCTTGATAAGGATCGTTAGGTGATTACTTAGAAATAATAAAAACAGATTAGTATTTGACTCATTCACAAGAAAATAGTGAATTCAAGGTCCCTTTTCCAAGTTTTAAAGTCCTTCACTACCATTTAGTGAAACAGAGCCACAATTTGGACCCAAATAAATGCCAATCCTTAAAAACCACTATACTACATATTCTTAGCAGTGTTAGGCCTCCTGAGACAAAAACTCTGGTGAAGACTGGCCTCTCTATTTCGAAATTTCAAAACAAAGATGTTGTAAATCCATGTAAGCTCTACTGCACAATAAATTCTTAGTTTTTCTACAAAACACAACTTTCGGGACCTTCAGTAATTTAAAAAAAAAAGAGGCAAATAGCTTACCCATTACAAATATACATAGTAAAATGACCACATTTGAGTTTTGTTTCTATTCTGCCGCCACAATTTATCAATGAAGCTTCTCCACAACTCCCCACTCCAATATGACCACACTTAAAAGTAGTCTTTATTTTGACGCGGCAACGCTGTGTAGTTACAGTTTGTCCACATGATGCATTTATCTCGTGGCCACACAACAGTTTGGTAACTATCTCTTGATTACATTTATGGGAGTAATGAGGGGTTTCACAAGGAAACTCACATTGATGTTTGCGACAATCCTTAAGTTTCTCACAAAGTTCTTGACATCTAGACTGTCCATAAGGCACAAAATGGTTTTTGTGACAATACCTTCCACTTTCTAAAAGACAAAAAAAAATCGCTTTTCAATATTTCCAATGGAAAGGAAAGAGGAACAAAAAGGTTTCAATGAGGTTAGTTTTTTGGGTTTTTCTTGTCACATAATGAGTTTACTTTTTTACACAGATTTTTTTTAGTAGATTGTGCCCACTTTTGCAGTGCATCTAACTTTACATGGACCACTGCTACTTATTTTACACTATTTATTTGTGACATTGAAAAAACTCAAACAAGTCACGTTCATAACTATAAATCAATACAATAAAAAAAAACTCTAAATAAACTTAAGTAAAACTAAAGACCAAACTTCTCCGCCGTTACACCCAGTTCGCGTTCGAGCAATTCGCGGCACTCTTCATACTGAGCCAGCGCCAGACCGAAGCGTCCCGTCGCGCCATAGCTCATGATCAGGGCACGATGGGCCCCTTCGTGCAGGGGATCTATGGCAAGAGCCTTGTGCGCCACGTTTATCGCGTCATCATGCCTGCTAACGCCAAGATAGTGCTTGAGCAGCTTCGCCATCGATGACAAGGCAGCATTGTCCAGGCGCGCCCGCTCGGCCGAAACCCAGGAATCAAATCCGTCTTCACGCAGCGTGAAACCTTGAAGGAATGCTCCCCGATAAAGCGCGAAGGCCTTTTCATGGTTCGCTATAGACCCGCCAGCCGTCGCAATCTCGAAGTCGGAGGCATCACACAGGATCCGCTCCGGCTCTAGACGCAGGTCATCGCCCACAGCGACGGGACCCAGGTCTGCCGGCAACGATTCCCGAATGGCGAACAGGGCCTGGCGGAGACTGCCTCGGGCCTGGGCTTCGCCCGTCCTTCCCCAAAGCAGTGCACACACTTCATCCCGGGAGCGGACCTTTCCGGCGGGCATGGCGAGATAGGCAAGCAGTGCTTTGGCCTTGTTCCGGGAAACAACAACAGGTGCTCCGTCGATCCTGGCGTCGAAGGGTCCAAGCAAACTGAGACGCAATTGCGACATCGGGATCGCTCCAGCAGCATACGCTGCCCATCCTAGGCGCGCGGTGGTCCGTATCGCAATCGCCCAGTAGAAATTGTAACGCACAAATAACGGCGCATGGGACGACCCGTAACGGCGGTGTAACGGGCAGCGCCTACGTTCGGCGTTGTCATGTCCACGCTCATCAGAACTGTCATTACCTGGATTTCCGCACTGATCTTGATTGGCCTATCTGGAGGCACATGGGCCAACGAGATCGGCAGGGGTCATTGGTCCATGTCCAACAACGTCCTTGCTCTGGAAGGCGAGATATTGCCCAAAAGCCCGCGGCAGTTCCATCGCCTGTTCTCATCGGCCTTGCTGTCGACCCCCTATCCGGAACCGGTACGCATCGAACTGGACAGCCCGGGCGGAGACCTGAATGCCGCACTGAAAATCGTGCGGATCATCAATTCGGCGCAAGTGCAGAAAACAACCGTGAGCGTCACTTTGTCGAAAATGAACTAATTAGTGAGAAAAATTCCTTTAGTTCAACCTATCCACTGGTTGTATTTGCCTCTGGGAGATCTCAGAGTTAACACTACTAACATACATGGTTTCCTCCACAAACAAATTAAAAGTTTCTGCAAATAAACTTAAACCTTGGCAACCTATTTTCTTGAAAACTCTTAAAAGGTTGCTTTCGCATTATTTAGGCGTGAAAATATGCCCGACTTTGGTACTTGACAGTGCTGTTTTGCTTGGATACTTGCCAGTAGCCCCCCTCTATATGTGTAGCAGGTTTGACTATTGATTCTATTTTTAGTTCGTTGTCCAACTTAACGAGTGGTCGTGGAAGTCAATCTAGTAACAATCAATCAAACCCCAACCAGCCGTCAAGTGAATCGGCGTCTCAGTCCCGTGAATCGCCTGAGAACCGTAGGGTGACGCGGTCACAAACTCGTTCTCGTCAAGATGATCAGTTGGATTTAGATTGAGGTTGCAAAAAAATTTATTTGCTCAGTATCGGCTTAAGTTTGTGTCATATTCAAGCTATTATATGAATGGTTATTATAAGATTGCTTAGTTTTGTAAATTTTTGCGGCTATCAAAGACATGAAAGCGTGGTAAATTTCGTTCAACTGTGAGAAATCGAAGAAACATTTTATCAGTAAAAACAAAGCTTTATGGAGTCACTCAACGTGGTTTAATTGGTTGCGTGAAGTTGTGGCCCGATCAGGTGTAGAGGAAAATTTTGCGACTGTGATTTTTTACGTCTTCTGATAAACAATAAACCGTTTGCTATTCTGATTTTACTTTTATCTTTTTTAGATTGATGCTATAGTGATGTTGTTACCCCATCTGTTTTGCATTCATTATAAGCAGAAAGCTATCATCAAACAATATATACATTTTTGTACGATATGCATGTGAAATATATGCAACTGTTAGTTTTTGCAGACTATAATTCTGACGGTTAAGGAAATTTAAAGTGTAGTATAAGGAACGAGGATCGAGGAGGGCGGCAGTCCCACTCATACAGAAGATACATTCTCTTTTGATCTAAATTTTTATGTTGCTCTCTCAGGTTCATTTGAAAAAAACGTACTTTTAATTTCATTTCTGTTCATTAGTAACATTATGCTCACGGTCAGGACCAAATACTGTCTGGTTCCGAAAATGAGACCTTTTGGTTTTTATTTGCAGTATATGGTATACAAAGCTGACATCTCGTTTTTTGTTGCTCCGAAATATTGTGTTAATTTAAGATGGATTAGTACGATCTGCTATATTTACTCTATCGAATCAAAAGCCAGTTTAGGAAAGAAATACAAGTTTTTTTATTGTTATGACTTAACAACCACAAAGTTTTTTTTTTTTACTTTCGCAAATCTGAAAACGTTAATTGATACTTGGACAAATGACCATAGTCGCAATTGAAACAGTTTAACAGAACAGCTGAAGGAAACATATAAGAAAACAAGTATCGGTTTTGCTATTCAAGTTATAAAAAAGAAAATATAGCTAGGAATCTCATCCTTTTGTCTGCAACTTTTTCTCACCTTTTGGTGTTAGATAGTTTTTGGTTTTAAGACTAATTTTTACTAGTTCGTGGTTTATCTTTCTTTTGTTTATTTCCTTTTTATTTTTGCTTTTTGTTTCCGTAAAATATATTAAATTTCCTTAGTCTCACTGTCGATGGATTAGCGGATTTCCCCAATGAAAATCCGAAATAAGAAAGAAAAATCAATGACTTGAAAAAAGTAAGGAAAAGACGTTTTAATATTTGAGTGGAAATATATGTACTGGTTCGTCGTTAAGTCCAGCTAACATGAAATTCTTGACATCCAAATTTTATGGTTTATGCTGTAAATTTTTCTAGATTGCCAGAAGTTAATACTCGTCTCTGAATGTGTAACTTCGCTTCTTGCACCGTTTTCATGGCCACACGTATATGTGCCAGTTTTGCCGGCATCTATGGATCACTTCCTGGATGCTCCAGTTCCATTTGTAATGGGCTTAGTGATGACTACGGCTGAAAAACCTCAAATAAATCAGGTAAGAGAAAATCCCGTTTTCTTCGTTTTATCGACAATATATCCGCAGATATTTTTGTGTTTACATTTTTAGTGCCTCTTCCTGTGAAGTTCACTGGGGGAAGGGAAAAGACTGATCTTTCTTTTTCCGAAAGACGCCTGGCTATCCAAAACGAGGAGAAAGGAAAAATAAGGTTCCAAAATATAAAATACACTTGAACTGGAGGAAATCAGTTACGGAGGCAAATGGGGGGGCAATAATTATATAATAAACAGTATCCTTTCGTCATATTACATGAAACAGGCACAATTAAGCTATACTTAGAAAGGTCCTTGTGTTTTTTTTCAGTATTTTCACTTTGCCTTTAAAAATCGAATTTTTGATCGTTTTTTTCTTTATGGGAAAGACCTCCAAAAAGGCAGAAATCTTGATAAAGATTATGCCAACACATTCACAATATCTGAGAGCCCTATTGCAGAGGTTTTTAGATCCCGCGTAAAAAAAAACAACAAAATTCTGAACTTTTCTGGAGAAATTTCATAGCCAATGTGTGTTTATCGTTTTTTGTTTGTTTTTTCCCCTCTGGGAGCGGTCACACGAAACTAGTTGTCGTAATATATAGGGAGGGAGGTTATTTAAACAGAATCCAAAAGCAGTAGCGAAAGAGATGGTACCATAGAAAAGTGCCAATTCCCATTGTTTTATAGATGTTCCAGAAACCTATTATCATTAACGATCTTTAACTGTTTATTCTTAACTTCAGCTTCCAATGACATATCACAAAAATTAGCCTGTTGAAGCAAAAATAATTAATTGTCATTAATGACAATTGAGTTAAAATAAATAAGCGAACAAAAATAAAAATAACTTAAAATTATTGGAGTCTAATGCACTAAAAACCCTGATGTATACATGAATCAGAGCTTACCAGAATTTCAGGACTCCAGGCAGGTGATTTGTACATTGGTCCAAGTAAATCTCTGCATATGCTCCGAAGACGATGCTCCATGGCTAAAAAGCAAAGAATCCTACATTTTTAAAAGATCGAAACATAGTACATCTTCGAATGAGACAGTAACAATAGATAAATTAAAATTTTATCTATTCTAATTTCAACTTAGAAGCGCAAAAATTTACCAGCGCAAAAAAAGTTAATTGGTTTATACTCATGAGCCGTGGAACAAAACTTTTAGCCCCTATCTATTGTGTGGAAGTTCAGATAGATAAACATGAAATTCCAAAAAGTTTATAACACCATTTGCGCTACAGTGGATTCAATTCAAACGGAGAGACTAACTGAATTGTGTTACAAAACCAGTACAAAATGACAAACAATTATTGTTAATTAAACTAGTTGGTCTGAGCGAGGCATGACCACAGGGCGGAGAAGAGGAGTAGAGAGAGAGAGAGAGAGAGAGAGAGAAAGAGAGAGAGAGAGAGAATATACACACAAGCACACATAGACAGACAAACATACGCTCAGATACACAGCCTTGGAGAGAGAGAGAGAGAGAGAGAGAGAGAGAGAGAGAGAGAGAGAGACAAAAACACACATAATAAACACAATAAACACAAAAACACGTAGCTAAGTGCGTTTTTTATCTCTATTTCTCTCTCTCTCTCTCTTTCTTACCGTGCCTGTTTGTCTTACTGTGTTTCTTTGCCTATCTCTTTGTCTGCCTTTGTATGTTTATGTGCCTGACTGTGTGTGCTTATGTGTGTTTTTTCTCTCTCTCTCTCTATATCTCTCTCTATCTCTCTCTCTCTTTCTTACCATTTCTGTATGTCTGACTGTATGTTGCCTGTCTTTGTGTTCTTGTTTGTCTAAATCTTTGTATTTGTGTGTCTTTGTCTCTCTCTTATTGTGTTTCTGACTGTATGTTTGCCTGTCTCTATGTCTGTCTTTTTGTGTTTGTGTCTCTGACTTTATGTGTTTATACTTGCATTTGTCTCCCGCTCTCTCTCCAAGACTGTGTATCTAAACGTCGGTTTGTCTGTCTTTGTGTGTTTATGGGATGTTTTGGTTTCTCTTACCATTCCTGTGTGTCCGAGCGTCTCTTTGCTGGTCTTTTTGTCTGTCTTTATGTGTTTTGTGTCGGAATCTGTGGGTTCGTTTGTGCATTTGACTCTTTCTCTCTCACATTGTCTGTGTCTATGAGCGTCTGTTTGCCTGTCTTTCTGTGTGTTTCTTTGTCTTACTCTTTGTGTTTGCCTATGTTTTGGTCTCTCTCTCTGTATGTCTCTCTCTCTTTCTTTCTCTCTTTCTCTCTCTCTCTTTGGGCTTATCTGTCAGAGCGTCTGTTCTCCTGACTCTCTGTTTACCCTCGTGTGTTCGTTTGTATGATTCTGTGTGTTTGTGTGGGTGTTTTTGTCTCTCTCTCTCTCTGTCTATAGGTATAAACATCTGATTGCCTTTTCTTTTGTTTGTCTTTGTATATTTTTACGCCTGACTCTGTTTTTTCGTATGTATTTTTTGTCTCTCTTTCCCCATGCCTGTGTGTCTGAGTGTCTTTTTGTCGGCATCTATGTCTTTTTTGTAAACCTGATGCGAGTACACTGGAAGGCTTTAAAGATCTCTCCATCGCAGCGGTGTCATTTTTAGTCGCCTCCTTTGTACCGAGAGTCGGTTATAAAATCGCGTTGATGGTGGCATTATCAGCAGTTGCTTTGGTGTGCTTTTTCACTCCAATGATGCAGAGCTTTTGGTTTATTAAATTTCTGTTTGCCGCAATAGGTTGTTCTTTCGCTTTAGTAAAGGTCAGTGTCTATTCTGTTATAGGCCAACTTACCCACGATACCAAAAGCCACTCAGCCCTTTTAAATACTATAGAAGGCATATTTATGCTGGGTATGTTGTCTGGTTACTGGGTGTTTGGCGCTTTTATAGACCCCGAATTTCCCCAGTCACTAGCTTGGTTAAATGTGTATTATCTATTGGCTGCAATCGCGTTGTTCGCTCTTGTGGTAGTGGTTTTTGCCCCTATCAATAAGCCTGCTATAAAACATCAAGATACCAGTTTAAGTACGGATTTCATCGATATGCTTAAGCTGGCTTATCAGCCTCTGGTTTTAATATTTGTCATCTCGATATTTTTATACGTTTTAATCGAGCAAGGCATTGGCACCTGGTTACCAACATTCAACAGTGAAGTGCTTAACTTACCCGCCGATGTCAGCGTTCAGATAGCGAGCGTATTTGCCGGTTGCCTTGCAATTGGACGACTACTGGCTGGTCAACTACTCAAATACATAAACTGGTATCTGTTTCTGAATGTCTCATAGATAGCAATTGCAATACTCATTGCCGTGAGCCTGCCAATGACAGAAAACTTGCCAGATACACAAGTAACAAGTGCCTTCAATGCGCCATTTGCTGCTTACTTACTGCCTTTGGTAGGCCTATTGATGGCTCCTGTTTATCCCGTTCTCAATTCCGTTATGTTGACCGCTTTGGATAAGTCACAACATGCCGCAATGACCGGACTTATCGTTGTTTTCTCTGCACTTGGTGGAACAACGGGATCGATTATTACCGGGTTCGTCTTTGATTCTATGGGAGGACAAAAAGCCTTTTACATGTCTTTGATTCCTATTGTCGCGATAATTGCAGCCTTGTTCTTTTTTCATAAGGCTGCCTCACACAAAGCTTCGACAAACCTGTCAGCAAATAGTTAACCTCTGTAGGTGTGTGAATCCGTAGCTATGTCATTGATTCGTGATTGTATGCGGAACGAGCAGTTTGATATTATTTCCACCATATCTTAATTTTCCAATGGCCTAAGCAACAGAACTCATAGTCTATTTTTTTTTGTACATGAAGCATTGCCGAGGTTAGAGAGACTGTTACATCAGGTGCAGTGGCAACTACTTTTTGGAAAATAAAATTGGACGGAACGAGTCGTTACTTGATAGTTGTATCTTAATATTGGGAGGCAACCATTGAGGTATATTAAATATTTCATAGTTCATTTTCCCAACCAAGTGTATTTCTTTAGTTGTCACATCTGTAAGCATGTTCGTAGTGTCAGTGTCCGTTCTACAATCATATCAAATGGCTAAATCTCTCAATTTCAGTGTCAGTGTGAGTGTAGTGACACACAGATCAACAGTTTCTGCATTGAAACGATTTAAACATGAGGTGATAAAGAGATGAAATTCTTTGTGTTGTAAATATCCCATTTCTAGGAAAAGAAATGGATCTTAATTTTTTCGATCTAACAATTTTCACTCTTGGTTTCTTTTTCTTCTTTATCAAAAATGAATTTTTTTTTCGCTTCTCACCTGAGCTGATGGGTGACGAGGTTTTTCTCGGCCTTTTTAAGCCTTTTTCCACTTTGTCATGATTTCAGTCACTCACCGAGGGATCGCGCGCCACACCTGAGATTTCGTCAAACACTTTCTTTAAAATATTTCCCAAAGACCTATTTTTGTACTACAGAGGATGCAAATCCGTAGCGGCTGGTACAATATACTTTTTAGCAAGGATAATGCAGAGTAAAACAACTTAGCAAACTAATTGCCAAGACCATAACCCGACATTGACGAAAGACCTCTGTAATAGTCCATTTTGTGACCCAATTGTAGTGGTCTAAGAGCAGCAACATAGCAATCAATATCAGGACAAATAAAGCTATTTTCCTATTAACCTTCACACTAAATGGGTCAAAATGACATGTAATCACAGCCGAACCTTTTGTTATTGCTAAAGAATCTTCCAATTCACTTCCTAATGTTAACTGACAGAGTTCCAAATATGAAGTGTTTACTGGAATATATTTTAGGTGCTTTATATTGTAGTGGTGAATGTGTTAATGAGTAGTTTGCCCCGCGCGGCACCTTGCGGATCAACGCATCGGTTGCCTTTACCAAGATGCAGGTCGTGCCGCTGATCCCGGAATTCCTCGCGCGCTATCCCGATGTGCGGATCGAACTGACGCTTGATGACAAATTTGCACATTTAACTTCTTATTATAAAAACATCATTCATATTAACCTCACATAGTAAAGAAGAATTCAGTTTTCGTTCTCCAGCCAATTTCTTAAGGGCGAAAGAACTTACTATCGACTAGGACTTTAAGTCATGAGCATGTATGTGCATAGCCAAAACTTCACGAGACATGTACATGAGACCCTTTAGATGGTATGCTGTGTGCATACTACCGAAAAGAATATAATTTTAAATCAGCAGAACAGTATTTTCTAAGAAATTTTTCATCTAATACTATAATAAATGCATGGTTTTAGAGTTGCCAAATAAAAAAGAGGCAAATAAAATAATACGCAGTTCATCTTCAATGGCATTATTTTATTCCACAAGGATCAAAGATATTGTCAATCATATACTCAATTTTAGGCATATAAAATAACAAGCAGTTCACCTCCACTGACATTTTTTTCAGTCCCCAAGGACTAAAAATGTTATTCGTCATATACGAAATTTTGAGCCCGTCATTTTGATAACTAACATATAACAAAAGTTATGTTCTTAACATATACTTTGTTCTGCCCTTGTATTCTTCATGAAATTGCTGATTGATGTTTTTAAGCCACACTTAGCTGCCGTTATCTCTCTCGTTTTGATTATCCACTTATTTTTCTACTCAAACGAATGCCATCTTTAGAAATGCCTCAACCTCTCAAGAAATGCTTGAAGATTCCACGCCATTTTTCAAAATTTCTTCTCAGCTTATTCTGGGGCCATCTAGCCTTTCTCTTGCCTCTTTGCGGTCTCTTCAGTAAAACCTTATAACGACGCGTTCTTTGAGCATCTAGGGAACATATCCTAAACATCGTTTCATATCCTTCGCATCCGTTGGTCTGACATCTCAGCACCAATACTAAGTTGAACGCTTAGGATTTTTGTAAGCGTTTCTCTCAAAGAGCACAAGCTCTGAAATTTTTTCAAATCATCCTATAAAGTTATGGGAAACAGCATAAAAGTTTTTCCTGGAACCTTTTTGCTACGCTAAGTCCTGTAAGTATATACATTATTGATTTTCTTTCTTTGAATTGAAAATTGATATCATGATGTCATGGTACAGGACCATTATATTCTGGAAAATAATTGATGAAATCCGAAAGCTTGATCTTTTCTTGAAGAAGATCGGTTTTATTTAAGAACAGGATGACAGAGGAATTTTTGAACCATCTACAATTTATTATTGCTTTGAATAAGTCTAATGATTCCTTCATTCTATTCACACCATCGGATTTGAAGAGAACTTGATCATAATCGGAAAGAGATGCTAGGAAAATGACTGAAGTGATGTTCTTAAAACAGTGTAGCAACTTCCATCGCTCTGATTTCCGGCCACAGACATCAAATATTTTAAATGTGACTCCTTTTGAAACAAATATGTATTCAATAATTCCAGATGTTTGCACTCGGACTCGTAGTATGTCTTGCTCTGTAGGCAAATAGTTTGGAGCCGCAATACGATCTAAATGTTTGAGGTAATATTCAGCTGAATCCATTAACTGGTACTCCCGCCTTCTCTCATAGACTTTCTTAACTCCAAGGTCATTCCAGAGCTCTTTAATATATTTCACATAGGGACTTTTAAACGTGGTCACTTTTTCACTCTCCACCTCGATAACAGCCCTTGCTTTATCAATAGACCCTGAGTCTTCATACTCAATTTGGAGGGACTCCATGGCTTTAATCATAGATTGAATCACAATAAATATGTTTTGAAATACAAACACTTTATAACGTCTTTTATCTTCATCTGAATATCCTTTCCCATGGATGATTCTCATCTGTTTGATAAACGTTGACTTACCAGACCCACTTGTCCCTAATAATAGCAATTTTACTGCTTCCCTTGGGTGTTTCTGATCTCTTTTGAGTTGCCTCTCGATCTCTTGATAAACCCTTTTCAGTTCCTTTGCATCATCAGATAAACTTTCCAGTTCCTTTGCTTCATCAGATAAACGTTTCTGTTCCTTTGCTTCATCAGATAAACGTTTCTGTTCCTTTGCTTCATCAGATAAACGGGTCTGTTCCTTTGCTTCATCAGATAAACGTTTCTGTTCCTTTGCTGTATCAGATCAACGTTTCTGTTCCTTTGCTTCAACAGATAAACGTTTCTGTTCCTTTGCTTCATTGCTGCAATTATTGCAATCATTGGCTTGTTATCTTTATTGGCATATAGGAGAATCAAGATGTACAGAGAGAAATCAAAAAATTTCTTTATTGAAGAGTCCTGAACTAAAACAATAATTTCATTTTGAGGATCCAATACTCGGTAAACTCTATTTGGTATACAGACCAATTAATGAAGATTGTTTTTTACCGCATAAAACAGGTGTCTATATAACACTACGAAATAGACTGGAATTAAACATATTTTCTATCAAGAATATTCAACGTGGAAGAAACTCAGTAAAAAATATTAGAGCATTTTAGTCAAAAACAATAATAAAAAATTAACACATTAGTTTCATATCTAGTATAATCAATCAACTATTAAGAAAAGGATAATGTGATGATTTGTGAAAGGTAAGACTATTGTTGGATTATTTGTATTATATGGAATTATAATTGCTGTAGTATATCATATAGATAATCAACCAGGACATCCAAGCAATTGTACCATTTTAATTACATAGTTGAAATAAACATAATTCCAGCGATTGATCTTCATTATACAAAGAGGTTCGTAGCCAGATAACGGAGGATAAACTTCTTTTCTTGAGAATGATTCTGAGTGTTGCATTCTGGGGGGGGAATATCTGCTATTTATGTTGGTTGGTGGGTAACTAAAACCCTCACATTGTTAAAAACAAAATGATAGAAGTACCAATATGTCTTTTACTTGTGTAGTTCAATGTAGAAGACTAGTTTTCATGTTAAGATTCAATACTTGGAACTAGATTTAAAATATTAAAAACGAATACTATGATTGAAAAGCAAAAAACTAGAATATTCTAAACAGATTATCTAAAACTCCAATCTCATAAATGATGTTTATGCCAATTACAAAACTAAAAGAACCTGCCACAAATCGGAATATTTTATGGATTGTATTGATTCTAGAAACAAAAGCAATAGGCAACCCCATAATGCAACTGACAAATGACATGCCTACAATAGAACCAATGCCAAAAACAAGGATAAAGCCAAGAATCAACACAGGACTCTCCATAGCAGTTGCATTCAGAACAACAAGGCTTCCACTTCCTGCAAGACCATGTACCAACCCTATGAGATATGATTTGTGTCCATGAGAATGGTTTGAATCGTTATCAACGCGCTGGTACTGCCGCATTTCCAGTATACCCATCCCATCCTGCACGCATCCGGCGTCAAAGTGACGCCTCACGCATCGGGTGCGCTTCTTCCGCACCTGATGACGCGCAACTAGACACGAGACAACAGACGGGGCGGCTGGGCCGCCCCGTCCTACTTTTCGCCCATGCTTTTCCGTCAGATCCTCGTTCGACTGGCTACCATGCTGGCGACGCTTGTCGGCGTCGCCATCATCGTCTTTTTTGTCATCCGAATTGTACCCGGCAATCCCATCGCCATGATGCTGCCACCTGGCGCGAGCGAAGCGGACATCGCCCGCCTGAAAGCACTCTACGGACTCGACAAGTCGATCCCGCAACAATTCCTGATCTGGGTCTGGGGCGTATTGCAAGGCGATTTCGGAACCTCGATCACCACTGAACAACCCGTCGCCGGGCTGGTGCTCGGCCGTCTCCCGGCAACCCTTGAGCTATCGATATTCGCGCTTCTCATCGCCATTGCATTCGGCGGCATGCTGGCGCTGGTCGGCACTCGCATGCGCGGCACACGAACCGAGGCGGCCATCGATGTGACCAACGGGGTCGCACTCTCCGTGCCTGACTTTCTGTGGGGCCTGATTCTCATCCTTCTGTTCGGCGTGCTGGTCCCGATCTTTCACATATCAGGGCGCGTCTCACCCTCCCTCGACTTGCCCTTTGCCACCAATTTCTACCTGTTTGAGAGCCTGGTGCGGTTTCGCTTCGACATCACCGCCGACCTGATTTCACACATGTTCATGCCGGCGGTCGCTCTCGCCATTCCGCTGGCCGCAATCATCGCCCAGTTGCTCAAACAGTCGCTGAAAGAGACCATGCATCTCGACTACGTGACATTGGCACGCACCAAAGGCTATCCCGAATCCAGCGTCATCGTCCGCGAGGCACTGCCCAATGCGGTCCTGCCGACGATGACACTGATCGGGGTGCAATTCACCTTCCTCATTGGTGGCACTGTGATCATCGAGCGCCTGTTTTCCTACGAGGGCCTCGGCAACATGGCAATCGACGCCGTCATCTGGTATAAAAAAATCATATGTGCCTAGATAAATATTTGTTGACTTGGGGTTTTTCATGCTATTATGTTATTTTTGGGTATCTTAAAGAAAATACTGTATTCAAACTTGGAGCAATGACTAAAGCAGTTGATTCCTCAGTCCCAAGAATTACCTATGATGAACTTGGTGGTCTGAAACATGAAGTACAAAAAATTCGTGAAATGGTTGAATTACCTATGAGACATCCAGAATTGTTTGATAAAATAGGCGTAGAGGCACCAAAGGGAGTATTACTATACGGCCCACCGGGAACTGGTAAGACTCTTCTTGCAAAAGCAGTAGCTGGAGAGACAAATGCTCATTTCATTTCCCTTAGCGGACCCGAAATTATGGGCAAACATTATGGAGAAAGTGAAGAGAGAATCAGAGAAATCTTTACACAAGCAGAAGAGAATTCTCCAAGTATAATCTTCATTGACGAGATTGACTCGATTGCTCCAAAAAGAGATGAAGTTTCAGGTGAATTAGAGAAAAGAATAGTTTCACAACTCTTGACTCTTATGGATGGAATGAACTCTAGAGGCAAAGTTGTAGTGATTGCAGCTACTAACAGACCAGATTCAATTGATCCTGCACTTAGAAGACCAGGTAGATTTGACAGAGAAATTGAAATCGGAATTCCTGATGATGAAGGAAGATTAGACATTCTCTCAATTCATACACGTGGTATGCCAATTCATGAAAAAGTAGATCTCAAACAAATCTCAAAAACCACACATGGATTTGTAGGAGCTGATTTGGAGATATTATCTAAAGAAGCTGCAATGAGATCATTACGAAGAATTCTTCCAGAAATTGATCTTGATGAAGAAAAAATTTCATCAGAGATTCTTCAAAAGATCCAAATCACCGATGAAGACTTTAGAGATGCGTTAAAAGAAGTCAGACCTAGTGCTCTCAGAGAAGTTCAAGTACAAATCCCAAATGTAAAATGGGAAGATATTGGTGGTTTGAACGAACTAAAAGAAGAACTCAAAGAAGCAGTAGAATGGCCAATCAAATACAAAGATGCATATGATTATGTGGATGTAGATACTCCAAAAGGAATTCTACTTCATGGCCCACCGGGAACTGGCAAGACACTAATCGCAAAGGCTCTTGCAAAGATGACAGAATCTAATTTCATCAGCATTAAAGGTCCAGAATTACTCTCAAAATGGGTTGGGGAATCTGAGAAAGGTGTTAGAGACAAATAAACACGCATCGGTGATCTGCCTTCTGGCAAAAAATAAAAAATTCCATATTTTTGTAGATAGGAGCTTGAAACTTCTACAGTAGGGGTCTCTGATACGATGAATCTGATGGTGTGATTTTTGTTAAGATTCTATGGCTTTTGGGGGATGTTTCCCCCCTTTTCTAAAATAAGGCAAATTTTCACAGGCTCGTAACTTTTGATGGGTAAGGCTATACTTGATGAAACTTAAATATTTAAAATCAGCATTAAAATGCCATTCTTTGGATGTAGCTATTGGTATCGAACTCCGTTTTTTAGAGTTTTGCTTACTATTGATCCGGGTCGCTCCTTACTACAGTTCGTTACCAGGAACTGTTTGATTGAAACTTTGTTTAGACAAAAGTTCTACAAAAACTTCCTCAATGGAAATTATGGCTTCCGTTAATTCAATTTCACTAAGAAGATTTTTATTTCTCAGTTTGAGGATCGCATGCTCGGTGTCACATGTCTTCTCTTCATTTTCATTTTTGACACGCTCTAATTCTCGTTTTCGTTTATCTTCTAACCGCCCCTGTCTTTACTCTTCATTTTCATTTTGACACGTTTTGATACCGACCGTTGCATATCTTCTAACCGTATTTGTCAATTTTCTTCATTTTTGCTTTGCTTACTTCAGTCAATTTAGCAATGTCCTTTGCTTTAGCTGCCCGTATTGGTGTTGTCGTAACTGATGGTCTAGGTTGTTCATTTTCACATCTTATCATGTTTGATAGTTCAGGTTTTCGCTCCAAAAAATTATCACTTATAGTAACTGTGACTGCAAATTTTCGTTGTTTGGGGCCTTCTTTAGTATATGAGATCATCGAGGAAGGGGCTTTGGAAAAATATTAAATAGCCCGTCCCCTTGACTATCTGGATATAAGCCCCTCTTGTCCCCCCTTTAAAATGCTAGAGATTCGCTCCTGGTTTTGGGAGTAGAAATGTCAAATAAAGAAAATGACATGAAAACAGAATATAAATAAAACTTATGAAACTTATCATGCTATCATTATTTTTTTTCTGAAAAATCTAGCCTGAAGAAAGTGGGTCAAGTTCACACAAAAACCCACACAAGTCCGCAATAATTCATGTTGTTGTGTGCAGCAAAATTTCAACACAAATGGTGTCGACAGTTTTTTGATTTAAACTAGCGCCAATTTCATCTCTTGTAAGTTACACAACTCTTTGATTCCAAGGTCCTCAAAATAAAACCGCGTATTCCCCCGGGATACATAATAGGTCTATTTGTACCTGAAAACCGTGGTTTTTAAGGCTCAAAGCTATGAATCTATTATGCAAACATCAGATTTTAGTCGGTGTTGCCCCGTTGAATCTTGAATAAATAAGTAAAACTAATTACTTAAATTTGGCAATGCTTTTCGTCTCTAAATATTCAAATGCTAACAACCTGTTGATTCCTTCATATAATTACACCTTCGAATTGCTTCCAAAGACAACTCCACCTTCAAATCAAAGCTGTATCTTCTTAAGCTGATTGGTGGCACATGTTTTTACATTATTTTTCTTCTGGTTTTTCATCCACGTTTTATTTATTATTTGGCAGCCGCTACCACGCTTCATAACTGCATTTGGGGGTGTTTTTCATTAAAAAATTTGTCCTTTTAATTTTTCCAGATGTATAGGGTTGCGTTTCGATTGTTTCCACTTAACTGATTCCAGCAGTCAAAAATTTATTTCTACTGTTCTTGGTACTTCACTTTTTCTTGTTGTTCTTTTACTTGTTCTTTGTTGTTTTTACTTGTTCTTGTACTGTTCTTGGTACTTCAAACAACAATGTCTAGAAAATATTACCGTCCTAAATCCGTAGAAATATCTTAATGTTACCTTTTTTTTGTAACATCGAGGAATATTCACTTTTTTCAAGTGACTTGAATTTTTTGATGAAAACAATAACAAATAATTAATAGGTGTCAATGACAATTAATGCACCTTTAGAATCTTTTAGATTCTGAAGGTGGCAGAAGTTCAGAAGTCAAGGAATTGTATGCTGTCGTAGTATTTTTCATCTTCATCTTTTAGTAGTATTACTTCTTATTTTTAGGCTGTTGAATTTTTTACTCTTACTCTTAGGTTGTTTCATTTTTTAAGTCTTTGTGGTTTGGTTTATCTTTTTCGTATTGTCACATGGCACTGAAAAGTTTAATGAACATTGGCTCAAAATATCTGCCGTATTCTTGTTCTATTATTGGCATTATCCCATTGACTCTTATGTAAAATCTTGGACTTTTATTCATCTTCCTCTCTGTATCGATTCTGTTTTATTTGGTCAAGAGCAGATACTAGTGTTTCAAACGAAGTAAATGATGCTTGTTTGGCTTCAGCACTTGCAATCTACTGGGTTTGAGGTGAGTTTTGAAGATTGATGCTGTATTCAGTGGAAGAGAAGTTGAACAAATTGAACAGAGTTTCTGACTGAACTCATTTTGCAATCGAGCTTTTTTTATTGTTCTTTTTGTACTTGCTTCGAAGATTTCACGCGACTCTTGTCCTTTGAATTCTGATCGAATTTGTGTTTTAGATTTATACTTTCTTATCCACTCGTGGCCAAAGTTTGGCCCACATTCCACGCGCATAACCTAATCTCTCGCTTTTGGCTATTCATGTTATCTAGTCAGACTTCACTTAGGAATAACCTGTAATAGTTAAGGCAGACAAAATATGAAGGAACTAATTAATACAGACACAAATTGTATACTAGCGAAAACAGGTTCTGTAACCAGGTGAGTTGCTGCAAAGGCAGTCCCTTCAGGAATTATGTGAATATTGAGAGAGTTAAGGGCCTTATGACATTCGGTTTAATTTTAACGAGTTGGCTTGTCAGTGACTGGAATTAATTAAAAACAAACTTTTTTCACAAAATAACTTTTTCAAAAAAAAGTAAAGAGCTCCATTAAACCAAAAATCAGCAAAAAAAGAATGAAGTAATCTACCAAGCGTAAAACTATCACAAATCAGCATCGATAAATAAATGGAGCCCAAAACGAACAAGAATTGCAATAAATAACCAAGTAAAACTCAAAACGAGCAGAAATTAATATGAGTAGGGCTCAAAACCCCTATGCCTTCCCAAGGTCAGAACATAATTTGCACTAACTGAAAAAAAATTGAATATTTTCACTTTTATAACTTTAGTAAGTCAAATATTATTAACATTTTAAGGAATAAATATCAGCATATGTATATAAAACTGACAATGCACATTCATTTGTATTTTTTTCAGTAAAGTGCAAATTTATGTCCTGGCCTTGGGAAGGCATAGGTTTTGAGCCCTACTCATGTTAATTTCTGCTATTTTTGAGTTTTGATCGCTTTTTATGGTAATCTGTGTTCGTTTTGGGTTTTCATTTAATTATCGATGCTGATTTGTGGTAGTTTCACACGTCTTTGTTCGTGAGTGATTAAGATTTTGTCAATCTGGTCGGCTTCGACAAAACATATAATTAAAAAGAGATAGTTCAGACCAATAATAAAACAAAATTCTGGCTAGGCATGACCAGGGCACAATCAAATTGCTAATATTTTGTCAACATAAGGTGTAAGGTCTTCTCAGTGATACAAGAAATACTAGAATAAAATAAAAAGCTAAAAAACAGCAAAGCCCAAGAATGATGCAGAATAAAAATAAAATGAAAAAAGGAAGAAATTTTCTAGTATTTCACCGAACGGCCAAGGATTTCTGGCTTTAAATTTAGTTTTCCTTCTTTTCAATTTTACATTATTGTTCGGATATTGTTGTTTTCGGCCGTAATTTTACTCTGAAATGTTCTTCTCTGCCGCACTAAAAACATTTAGTTATTAATGTTGGTGAAATCTTCACAAAGTATTTTTTTTCATCTGTTACGACTAGCCTGGCGTCGTTTCCTGTCTTTTATCATTGACATCTTTTTCATTGAATATTTTTAGACTGTCCACCCAGTCTTCAAACTCCTTATGGTAATAGCAGTGGAACTTTTAAATTGGTCAGTCGCAAGTTCAAAAAGCCGTATTCAACGGGTAGTGTCGAGTGGTTTTATCTAAAGACAAAGCAGAAAGAAAAAAGTTTACTGATGGCAACTACTCTTAATGACGTTGAAAAAGTTTCAGCATTGCTGGAAGAAGGTGTGGATCCGTCTTGTATTGATGAGCGTTTCAGAACTCCACTTCATATTTCTGCTTCTAGAGGATATCTGGACATAGTCAGGTAAAAATTGAATCGGACATTTTTAACCTAATATGTATTTTCAATTTCGATATGCGTGTATCCTAAATAATTTCATCCTTGACAATTACTGTTACGATAACGAGCTAAGAGTATTCCAATGGATAATATTGTTGGAAGAATGAAAGTTTATTATATTTTCAATAATATTTCCACTAATTATGATAATTTTCGAGTTTTTAGCGGGAATGGCATACTAGTTAAGATACCTAGACTGCGAAACCTCCATAAATCCCAAATGATTTTGAAATGCTGGAATTTAGATCCGTGTAGATATGAGGTTTTTTTTAGATATGAAGTCTCTGAAATGACCAGGCCTACTCCGACTTTACGGCTCCGAAGGTCGAAGATCCGGGCGACAAGATCTATGTGACGACCGGCGGTTTTGACTGTTCGGGCCCGCTGGAAATTCCTGGCTTGGAATACGAAGACAACTGCTCGGATGAAGTGAGTATCGTAGCGACGGTATACAAAGGTTCGGAAGTAGACGTGGTAGACCGCTACGGCCGGCCGACGGGCGAGACAACTACAGAATATGAAGAGGTAGGCGATTACGCCGTGGGAGCTACGGTAGGCTCCGTCGAGGTGGGTTCTATTTATAAGATCGTCTACCATGTAGAAGATAATTGCGGGAACAAAACTAAAGTGGATCTGTTGGTGGAGGCCAAAGACGATACGGAACCAGTAGCGGTCTGCGACGACGATCTGCACATTTCCATCGGCGGCGAGGGTATCGCTAAAGTGACGGCGGAAGACGTGGACGAAGGCAGCTGGGATAATTGCGAACTGAAAGGCGTATACGTAAGCCGCAAACTGGCTACGGAGGCGATTCGGGACGCTTACCTGGCCGAGGTTTACGATTTGAGCTTTGACGATCTGGTGGCCAGCGGCCTGAGCGATAAGGACAATAGCTCCGATGCGACGATTTATGTGCTGGATGAAGACGGCGACGACGCCTGGGATTCAGGTGAAATCTTTGAAGTACTGCGCTACAAAGACGAGATGTGGTTCACCTGGTGGAGAGAGCATATCAAGTTCATCTGCGACGATATGAATGATGAAGTGACCATCGAATTGCTGGCGGTGGATACCTACCACAATACGAACGTATGCTGGTTAGACGTATTGATCGAAGATAAGATCGCGCCTTATTGCGAGGCTCCGGACGATGTGGAAATCTACTGCACAGAACTTCCCTATGGTTTTGATCCGGAAGATAACGATCAGTTGTCGGATATGTTTGGCGACGCTACGGGCATAGACAATTGCCCGCGCGCGGTTACCAGACAAACGGGTCGCAGCGTAGACTGGACTTGCAACGCCGGTACGATCGTGCGTAGCTTTGAGGCTACGGACCTCAAAGGACTGACTTCGCTGAATAGCTGTACGCAAACGATTATCGTACATCCGGTGCACAATTACGAGATCAAATTCCCGAGAGACGCGGAAGCGGATTGCGGCGTGCCAAACTTCGGGTATTCAATAAAAAAAAATCATGAATATAAATCTCAGTAGCACCAGCTGCGTTTAAAATCGATTCTTTTTGTGCATGAAGGATTTGCTTGTTGGGAGCTCCATCAAAACATTCCCAAATTCAAAACAAAGCTAATAAAATTACTTTTTCTTACCATAATTAAAAAAGACAGACAGGATCCACAGCTAGTACGTAAGGTACTGTTAGGCTATTAGGTAGCTGAAAATGGTTTTGCCCTACTTATATACAAAATGTTTAAGACCAAGAATGCATACACAGCACAGACCTTAAGAGCATAAATTTCAGTCCCAGGTAAATAGCACTACTAGCAGAATGAACTTCAGTGCCAGATTGTCTTGCTGAACATCTGTTTCCTTTATAGTCAAAACGTGGAACAAGTGTTTTATTAGTGTTAAAATTAAGGCAGAGTAGATATGTTCATACTCTTTTTGGAGACGCTCAAAATTCACAAAGCGTCGTTGGGAAATGTCAAACTCATTAAATCATCCGGAAACATAATTAGTGACCCCTTGAAGATATATACCCTTGAAAATATACCCCTTGAAGAAGATATACCCCTTGAAAATCCACCCCTTTGAAGATACAGTTTAAGTTTACGTTTACGTTATTACGTTTACGTAATTGTAAACAGTTTACAGTTTACGTTATCCTGAGCAACAGTAATACAATTCATCGTGCACACATTTCAGGATTCAAAATAGCAAACTATCATCTTCAATTTTAGATTATAGACCTGTCTAAATATCCTAGACAAATAATTATTGCGGAATCGACATCTTTTGTTTGAGCTGTAAGCAAAACCTACGTGAAAATAAATAAGTCAGAACTGCTTGCGACATCAGCCACACGTCAAATCAAAAATCCATCTCTTATTTAATGTCCTTTAGCAGATTTGTAAGTAGAAAGATAGCGTGCTCTTACCTAAAACTTGTTTTTACGTAAATTGGTAGGGAGCGACGGAACAATTTTCTTTGCATTACATATGTATTCTGGTTTTCAAAAAGGAATAAAGTAATATTATAGGTAGCGCTACTGTACCATAGCTAGTAATATCTTGAAACTTTTGAAGATGCTAATTCGTTTGGAATTAAAAGTTCGTGTGTCTTTTTTAAGGGTTTTAAGTATTAATATCACTCCTTATTTTTCAATTAATATCGCTCCTTACCTTACGCATGTTTTGATTTTGGCTCTCCACACATGAATAATTAAAAAAAATTGCATGTTAATTAAATTTTTTGGCTAAATGGCTTTCTCATAGTTTCGGCAATTATAAAATGTTTTTTTTATTAAAGTAATCAAATCGAAAAATTTTGAGAAAAAGAAGCGAGGGAAGAGGTAAAAAGTTTGAAAAACCTTTTCCACATTTTTTCCCTTTTTTTAATTCTAGAAAATCCTGTGCCCCCTTCATGTAAATTCTCTTCCCTCATGATAAATTACTCCATGAAAAGCTCCCTCATATAATCCCTTCCCCTAAACCCCTCACTCAACCAAACGAATCCCCCTGAAAACGTTTGTACGATTCCTGATAATCATAAACACTGGTCAAAGTTTGTGACTTGCAACCCCATGCACGGGGACTGTGGGGGAGTAAGTTGTCCCCAAAGACATGGCTATTAGATTTTTTGACTATGCTGACTAAAATGGCTGTCTTAGAATTTTGGTCCGGTAACTTTGGGAAAAATTACTCCGTATATGAAAGGGGCTATTCCCTACTCAACGCCCCTCTCTTTACGCTAAAGTTTGACTCTTTCTTTAAACTTTTGTTTTTAATAAGTTATAAACTTTAGAGTAAAGAGTGGGGCTTTGAGGAGGGAACAGCCCCTTTCATATACGGAGCAACTTCTGTTCGTTTTAAGCTTTAATTGTCGCTCCTTACTAAATACCTAAAACATACTAAACATACTAAAACATAATACCTATATTTAGAAGTAAAGAAAGATTGACCACAAGCGTTTCAGTGGCAGAATACTTTTTTTTTCTAATCTCAATTTGTTTTCGAAAAGGCAAAAATCACCTTTGTATCGTAAAAACTTGTTTGCGTCGTTAGGAGACAAACATAGACGATATTGTGACATTTTATCCCTGGGCTGCATTAAGTCATGTTTGCCGACAAGAAACCAAATTTTATCAAACAGTTCGTGGTAACGAACTGTAGTAAGGAGCGACCGTGCTCAATAGTAACCAAAACTCTAAAAAACAGAATTTTTGATCATCAAAAGAAATACATTTTAATGCTTATCTTAACAATAGAAGCAAGCTTGTTGGATACCCTCAAAAAGAAAACAAAAATTTGAAAAGAAAATAGATAATTTAAATATAAAAATCCTCCAGAGCCATTGCTAGTGAATAGGGTGTCGAATTGATGATTCAGTTGCTGTGTGTTTATAGGGACAAGTAGCTAGCTTGTTGTCCAAACTTGCTGTTGCAGGTATTGAACCCTGGGCCTTGTATTGCCAAGCAGAGATATGAAATAACACGACTTTATTAATGCAATTTGAAATTTATTATGAAAAATAATTAAAAGGGTTTCAAATTTATCAGTGCAGGTGTACAAACTGATTCCAATCATAGTTTACACACCTTTGAAATCTGCCTTTTTTTGGAAGATTTGGCAGACAATTATTTTAGCACAAGCCTGCAGAGGGATTTTTGAAATGCATCCCTAATTTATTTAGGAATAACGGTTCAAACCGTCTCGATTGCCATCACTTGACTATTTAGCTTGTCTTGGATACCCTCGAAATGAAAAAAGAATTATCAGATGTAAATCCAGTGGACATGCCAACCAATCAGTTAGGCATCTTTGTCCAATATATTTCACAGGAAATGATTCATCACAATGATCACTGAAAGGTCTTTCAATAATGTAATGGGGTCCAATCTTCTAGAAAGTAAAGATCACGTGAATTAGACTGTTCTGCAACAAGGGAACAACTTGATTCTTTAGCTTTTTGAGACATTTATCTCTGTAGCTTGAAATATCATTTCAAACATTGAAATTTGGCTGATGTAGCTGTTGCCTTTATGTTAAGTGTATGTTCTCATCATACCAGTAAGCACAGTGATGTTGGTTAATATCAACTGGCAGATCAAAAAATGCTGCATTACTACACACAATGTTATCCAAAATTGCTATATCATATATATAACCAGTATATAAACCTATTACATATACGATCTGCCTACTTTTCAATTACCCCGTACATTATCTATGGGTATATCTGGCCCCATTGGGAGGGAAGATTGGGTGAAATTATTGTGGTAGCAACCATTGACAAAGATTATTAAGTTGGGGATTGAATGTTACTACTCTTTTGTTATTACTGTGTTTCTTTCCGAGGAGACAATTGAACAGATTGTTATTTAAAACCGTGCCAGTTTCTTGGTCATATATTTGGAATCGTTAACTTGTTTGTTTTTTTTTCAAATTAAACCTTTAAGTCTTTTAATTTTTAAATTAAGGGATGAAGCGAACTTCATATTTAAAGGATCGCCATCTACAATTTTTGAACAAATATTTTTTATATTTTTCTCTCTTCTTCTTCTTCTTTGTCTTCTTCTTCTTCTTTGGACTATCATATAGACACTTTAGCATAAAATCATCGTCGAAACTAAATTCTGGGCCTTGTGGCGGGTTGTTGCAGATGAGATCATACTCCAGGCTCCATATACCAGGATCAGATCATTTCCACTGCACCACCACACGACCAAATTCAACTTCCAATTGAGATTTTTCTATCTGGGTAGTGCTCAAATAGAAAATTTATTATTCAATTTTTTTAGTTGTTGGCAGGGGCGCAGCTTAGAAGGGTTGACTCCCCCACCCTAAGTTACAAGGTGTCGGCACACAGTCAAAGTTTGGGCGTCTTTGACGTCTTACTTTAGCTTAAATGTCCCGATTTGTCGGTACCCTGGGAGATTTTGTCGGTACGTTCTTTGTATTCCACCTCCAAACTCGTAACCCTAGCTTCACTCCTGGTTGTTGGTAAATTTTATTGAACTGAAGTAGCTTACAATTTAGTGTATTTAATGTCAAAGCTGGGATTAACTCCAAATTCTATCAGAAAAATAAAAAAATTCTCTTTTATCCACAAGTTAGAGTTTGGTAGTGCTTACATTCTGACGGGTGACTGATGAACTGTGCAGGGAAAAAAATATCTGCTTTCAATTAAAACTTTCTATTTTTTGCCCTAAGGATTCTTCATCATTCACTTGGACCAAGGTCGAAAAGGCTCTCTAAAAGTTGACTGGATTTTATAAAAAGGAACGAATAGATTATCTCCCTTTCCTCTAACTAAGCTTTTCATTCTGAAAACTTGTTTGTATGAACTGGCTTTGAAAATTATGAAACTTTGTATTAGTTTGTTAGCTCATAAAGACTAGGAGGCGGGGGGGGTCCGATTAATAAACCATTTAAACAAACGTGAATTTTTTGTATAAAAGATAAAAATAATGGGTATTCAAGTATGGTTATGTCAAAAAGATTCCTTAGGAGAAGGCGAGTGGATAGATACCCCAATCTTAGAAGAACTAAACCTGTGAAAATTTTGCGCAAGATTAGAAAGAGAAAGTAATAGTTAGTATCTATAACACTTAGTATTTATTACACAAAATAACAAATGACTCTGAACAGCTAAAGAGAAGCATGAAACAAGAAACATTAATAAATCACACTGAATTGCAAGAAAAAATTTGACTTAAACTAAAGAATAAGACGATAATTGCGGTATTACGGAGTTCAGGTATTTCAGAAAATTATAATTGAATAAGGAACGTGTTAAACAGGAAGGAGGAATGGAAGTCACGACATAATTTCGTAGTTCAACCAAAATTGCTGATTTCCCACCCTATTACTTGAAACTGAAGAATAAAACGATGATCATGCTAATTTTAGATATTTCAGAGGGCATAGGCATTGAAAACATGATTTTGAATTTAGCCGATTAGCTAAAGTGAAAGGCATGAAAAAAAATTCTGCATGAAAAAAAAAGGTAATGATGCACAAAAATGAAGAACAAGTCAGACCTGCTGCTAGAAGACATTTGACAACAAGTATCACAACGAATGCACTAAATTGTAAATGAAATCTACGCTTTGAAGAAAAGAAACAGTGAGAACCACATCGAGTTCCAGATGAAATAAAATCTTATAAATTGGATTATTCTTTCATGCACTAGCAGGAAGGAGAAATTGAACTCACACGAGACTTTCTTAACTCAATTGATATTGCTTATTTGACACCTCATGACTTAAAACAAAAGAAAAACGAATATATATGCATACAATCCTTTTAAACGAACAACTGTGTATTTATTTCAAACTTGTTTTTGTTACAATTATGTGCCTGTTTACATTTTCACAGGATGGTTGCAGCAAACCTAACTTGAAGCATGACATCAAGAAGTAGTTCATATTAGCTGTAGTTACTAGACAAGTGACAATGAGAATCAATATGTATACAAGCCTACCACGTGCTAAGTGTCGGGACCCGGCCTAGAAATCGACTTTTTTTTCTTAAAACTGGCAGATTGACATTTCTAGCAACTAAAACGATCTAAATAGGTCACAACTTCAAAGAATAATTCGTATTTTCCCAGGGAGGTTTTCTATAACCTATGGTGACGACATGATATCAGAAAGAGGCTCACATTGTCTGCAGTTAGAAGACAAGTGACAATGAGACGCCGGAGATGGGCCGGAAGGTCTGGCGCGCGCAGACTACCATGCGAGGCGGGCGATAGAGTTGCGCCCGGATCTAGGATTGGTTCATGCGGCGATGGGGTTCTTGCTTGGCGCCCAGCAGGATCGCGAAGGGGCATGGGCTGCCTTTGGGCGGGCACTGGGTCGCGAAGGCTCGGACGGGTTTACGCATTACTTGTGCGCCCGGACATTGTTCTCGCTTGGCGATCATGGTGCAGCAACGGCGATTGCGGAACGGGCGGCTGTTTTATGCCCCGAAGATTTTCGCCCATTGTGCGTTGCTGCGCGCGCCTGCGCGAAGATCGACCGGCGGCGTGCCGCTCGCAATGCCGCATCCGGGCTCGAACGGGTCGAATGCCGGTTGGCGCAGGATCCCAGCGAATATCGTGCGTTGGCCATGCGTATACTCTTATTAAGCCAGCTTGGCCGGCAGGAAGAGGCCTATGCCGCGCTCGAAACGGATTGGGCTCGCGGATCACAACTCGACTACTACCGGTTTGTCGCGGCGGCTGCCCTAGGCGAAAGGGCATTGGCCCTGGACATATTCGAAGCTGTGACCGATCTCGGTTGGCGCCATCCTGGATGGCTTGCCGCCGAGGAAATCCCCGAGGACCTGGCGGCGGAGCCTCGTTTTCTGAAACGGGCGCAGTCAATCGGGCTCAATTGAGACGGGTACTGGAGCACACATTTCGGCGTCCATCAGAAAAATATCAGGAAACCTTCAGGTCTTGACTGAACGGTCTCTCTAAACATTGGGACAGACAGGCAGAACGGTGGCGGGGCTTGACGACGACGTCGCCCCTTCCATCGCAACTGACCGTCTTCTGTTCAACATCCAATGTTTCAGGAGAGACGATCATGGCCCTTTCCCTTGGCGCCATCGCCCCGGACTTCTATGCGGAAACCACGCAGGGTCCCATCCGATTCCACGAATGGATCGACGGATCCTGGTGTGTGCTGTTCTCGCACCCCAAAGACTTTACGCCCGTATGCACGACCGAATTGGGCAGCATGGCGCGGCTTTCCCCGGAATTCGAAAAACGTGGCGTTCGCATCGTTGGGCTTTCGGCCGATGCGATCGAAAGTCACGAAGATTGGTTGGACGACATCGAAGAGGTGACGGGATGGGATATTGTATCCCAAGCTATTCAATTGGCAGCCGGCAGGCCACATGCGGCCCACAACACTCGAGTGGCCCAGCTCCTTTTTCGTCCACAAAGGAAACAAAAGCACAGACTGACTTCAATACGCATTACGAGAGTGACTCCAGTACTCGATACGCTACGGAACCACAAGCTAGAACGGTCTTGGTAACAAGGTGACAACGACATGCTCCACAAAGTATTTTCTACGAGATGCTTATGATACTCCTACGGTTTTTGAGCTCTCGGGTCCTCTGTACCAATAAAACTTGAAAGGTCAATTGATCTATCAAAAATCTTTAACGCATCTCGCCTGATAGTTCCTATAATGTAGACATTTTTGCAGCGGTAGTAAGAAACACTATTAAAAAATGTCGTTGCCACCATGTAACCTAGGTCGTTATGTGCTAACGAGAATTTCCGGTTTAGTCGCGTGTGATTTTGTCTTGGATTTGTGAAAGTAAAGAACCAAGGTACTGTTTCTATTGGGTTCTTTCATCCCATGTTTGTCTGTTTATATTTACGTGTGCTTTTATAAAATTTGGCGTTACCTTTTTCCTTATTGGCACCAGATTTGTGTGGCCTGGCTTATGGTCTCACTTGTCCAATGCGAGCCAACTGAGTCTTCTCGGTCATTTGTCTAGGATCATCTGTTGTATCTCTTCTCATTGATGATACATTGAAGGCAGGTTCTGTCCATGGTCTGTGAGAGGCGGTCCTACTGGGCAGTGGAGCCTGCCTCATGGCTTGCTTCTCTGTCCGGTAGCCTAAATTGAGAGGTGTTGCCCCTGGATACCTCAGCTGCCCTTTATTTATTAGTTAGCCTGTTTGGTGCTTTTTCTGTTTATTTAGGGTAGATCCATTGTTGGGCCAACTGCTGATCAGGGGTCTTTGATCGAGAGACTGCCTACTGAGTCTTTAATTCAGTTAGCTTGCTGTATATTTTAGTACCCTGTGTACTACAACGATGCTGCGTAACATTTACAAAATGTACACTGGGTTGTTGCAAATAGGTTTATAGGCGTGTTTACAGGGCTTGTTAAGGTTTTCGAAGATAATGACTTTTCCAGCCTCACGGCTTTTTATTCGCGAGGAAGAGTTGCTTAGTGTTTCTGGTGCCATTGGAATCGGTCTACCAAGTCCATTAATTCTGGCATACACTGCCGAAGGAGGTGAGAATTGCTTTTGCTTTCTTTTATAACAAGCTATAAGAGTCAAGCCATGATAAATAGTGTACTTCAGGGATTTAATTTATGAGTCCTATTGGTTAAAGAATCATCAAAAATGTTTATCACTATACTCCAAATGTGTTTAACAACCGTGATTTGTGAACCTCCGAGTAAAGCAACATTTTGAGGCACAATTAAAAGTGTTTATGTCTGTCGGAAACCGACCCTGGAGTAATGCTATTGCCTGTCACGGTCATAAAATGCCAAGACGTTGCTAATCACGCTAGCTTACTATTTGTTAAAGTAATCTAATAAAAAAGATGGCTAACTCGTTTCATTAAATAGACGATGAAACCCACATGTCACTGCAACGCAATTTTTCTATAAATTGCGGGAAAATATAGCGGGAAAACTATCAGGATGCTGTCCCTGAGGTTGAATAATTATATTTGTATTGACGCATGAAGTCACGATAAAATATTTTGCAAATAAATGGAACGGAATGTACATTTCTGAAGCTCTTCGAAAAACTTTCCATTTATTTTTTCTTACAACGGATATACTATAACTTCATCTACTAAGGAACCTTACATGTTCAGAAACTCCAATAAAAAGATAAATATTCAGGACCTTTTAGGAAAAATATAAATACCCAGGACCATCCTGGTAAGTCTCTTGTTGCTCTTGTATACTGTCAATATGTCAACAAATTAGGCCGACAGTTTTTTGGATTTTGGAATTCTTACACAAACAAATTGCACCGTAAATAAGGTATCAAATTATATCATCTGTTGAAAGTAACCGTGAAGTAAGAATTAACATGTATTGTGACACAAGAAGACGAAACAGACAACAAAAACCTCTCAGTTCCAAGAATACATTGTGATTAACTTCTCTAGATGAATGATAATAGTCATAAAAGTAGTCTATTCGGTTTTCCGGGTTTTTTTAATACTTTTTAAAAAACGATGTGATATTATTTAAAATTGAAAGTTGTTTGACAATAAAAGTACACCAGCACTACTACTACTACTACTACTACTACTACTACTACTACTACTACTGCTACTACTACTACTACTACTACTACTACTACACTGAATAATGAAAAAGGATAATAAAAATCAGAATACATTAAATCAGGATAAATGAAACTGCCATAAAATTGCTTTAAAGTTCAGTCTAAAGCGTCTAATCGTCTATCGTTAATTCAACTCAGTATTGATGAATGCAAGATAAGTTCCCAGCTAGAACACACCCATAATTACGAATTTTTTTTAGTCATTTTCTAGTAAAGTGCTACTAAAAAATGCATGTTCCTCATTTTTCTAATAGAGTGAGTTCTCTTGTAAGATTGTTTTCAATCATTTCTATATTCATAGCGAAAGGGTGGTGGCTAGAAAACGACTTGATAACTGTCAGTGAAAAAATTGATACAGACTTATTGTGAATTATCAAGCAGTCCAGGATTATAATTTACAGGTCCAGGCAGTGGATTTTTTGCTTATTTCTAGTGTTTCAAGGTTAAAACGAACAATCTTTAAATAAATGTTTTTTTTTATCATTGAAAATTGGATTTTTAGCTTGAATTTTTCATTTTTTTTGTTTCACTTAATTTTTTTGGCAGACAACAGAAAATAATTACAAAACTAAATATAATAGAGCAAAATGAAATAAATCATTCAAAGAAGAAACAAGATCTATTTAAAACCAACAATGTGTAACCTCGTTCTTATAAATCAAGGAAAAGAACATTTTCTGGAGAGCAGAGCATTGGTATTGAGTTAAACACTTTTGCATATAGTTTTAGGGTAATTGTTAAAAATGAAAACATAAGCATAGATACTTGGACACTGATTTTAGTTTAGAATTTGAAAATGAGTTAAATTTACATGTAACTAAAGAGATTAATAAATATTATTAAGTAAAACCAAATAAATACGAAGAAAAAAAGTATTCAACTAAGTTCTTGGGTGCAGAAGGTCTGTTGCAAAATCATATACGGTAAAACAAAGCCATTTTTTTTTTTTTGGCTCCCGGGTCAGGTCTCTATGGATCTGGAGTTGGGTCTTGCTAATTCCGGTAAGAATTTCAAAGGTATCTAAATTTGCTGATACTGATTTCTAATTTCTGTAAAAATTAATAGGGTACTGCAAATGAAATAATTTAAAATTTCGATGAGCAGCATTGGGATTATTACTTGATTTGTCAGGGAAACAGGAGTCTAAAATATTGATGTGATTCTATTAAACATATTTGTTGGATACAGGATGCTGGTCATGGAAATTCGGTCGCTTCATTTTCTAGTAGTGATATTATTTATAGCTTATTTCCGCAGTGGTTAGATAAGATTTTAGATCCCAATTGTAAAAAAGATTGGCTTATGCCTGGATTTGCAGAAAATATCTATAAGCCTAAAAAGTCAGTTACTTATTTTTCTGACTTTGGCTTTGCTGGATTTATCCCGCCGCAGCTAACAGAAGCCCTGAATAATATGGTTATTATGGAATATCAAGGGCGAAAAATTACCTTAAGAAGATTTTATTTAAAATTTAAAGAGTATCTATTAAAGTCTCAGCCAACAGCAGATGAATATGTTAATGGAGGTATTAAAATTTTAAGTGAGATGGTCAATGCTGAGTCATTTGTTAATTTTCGTCTTGATCCAAATATGCAAAAAATATGGGAAGGTAATCTTTTTAGAATGGCCTTTAGAGAGCACTTAATTGATGAGGCATTAGCAGTATCATATTCTGTAAGAATTGTCGGACATAAAAATTGGATAACTTGGGAGAAATTTAAACCTTTTTATAATGGCCACATTCACAACTCACATGAGCTTTGCCGTTTTTACCAATCGTCTCGAATTAACCTTCATCGAGCTTGGTATAATCTTCATTTTCGAACAATAGACTGTTTGGGTTCTGGGGCTTGCTTGTGTGTGAAGAGATTAGATGAAGATGATAGGTATGGGGGGATCAACTGTTGTTTTGAACCCAATCGGCATTTTATTTCTTATGAAAGTGATGATGAATTCAAAAGTAAATCGAGATATTATTTAGATCATCCTGAGAAAATCAAAAAAATGTCACAAGAGGCCTCTGAAATTGCTCATCAAAAATATACTTGGTATCATCAAGCTAAAAAAATTATGAAAGATCTAAGTGAAATTTGAATCGATTTAGACAAAAGCCATATGCTTTTTATCTGTATTTACATAATCTAAGATTAATTTATTTTTTGAATTGACGACACAATGGTGATTACAATCTCTTGAAGGATCAGTTTTGAAGAAATTATTTTTATCAGAAAACCAAAAATCTTTAAATCGCTGATTTTTTATTGATCCGAGGACTCCTGTATCTAGATTATAAGCTTTAGCCTCGAAAAGCTGCTCGGTAAAGGCGGCTGGGGCGACAAGGTGCAGGCCAAAGCTCTGAAGCCAGGCGCGTCAGGCGGACCCGTTGTGCAGATGCGTAACCGTTTGATCCGCATGGGATATATGCGCAAATCGGCGACGCAAACCTATGATGCAAAGATGCAGGCCGCGGTGCAGCAGTTCCAGATCTCCCATGGTCTGGCCGCCGATGGCGTGGCCGGGCCGGGCACCATTGCCGAGATCAACAAGGGTGTGTCGGATCGCCTGCAGCAGGTCATCGTGTCGATGGAGCGGCGGCGCTGGAACAATCGCCCGCTGGAGAAAAAGCACGTCTGGGTGAACATTCCCGATTTCCATGTCGACATCATGCAGAATGGCAAATCAACCTTCCGCTCGCGCGTCGTGGTGGGCAAGAACACCTCTGATCGGCGCACACCGGAATTTTCCGACACGATGGAGTTCATGGTCATCAACCCAAGCTGGTACGTGCCGCGCTCGATTGTGACGAAAGAATATCTGCCGATGATGAAGCGCAACCCGAATGCGCAAGGCCAATTGCAGATCATCGGCTCGAACGGACGGCCCGTGCCGCGCTCGGCCATCAATTTCGCCGCCTATAACGAGAAGACCTTCCCCTATTCGATGAAGCAGCCGCCCTCGCGCGGCAACGCGTTGGGTCTGGTGAAGTTCATGTTCCCGAACAAATACAACATCTACCTGCACGACACGCCGTCGAAATCCCTGTTCGGACGGGAGAAGCGCGATTTCAGCCATGGCTGCGTGCGGGTGCACAAACCCTTCGAGTTCGCCTATGCGCTGCTCAAGCCGCAGCAATCCGACCCGGAGGGCTATTTCCAAAGCGTGCTCGGCACCCGGGCGGAGCGTCGTGTCGACCTCAAGCAGCCGCTTCCGGTGCATATCGCCTATTACACGGCTTGGGTGGATGCGAAGGGGCGGCCGCAATACCGCCGCGACGTCTATAGCCGTGACCGGGCCATTTTCAGCGCGTTGAGCAAAGCCGGGGTTTCTCTGCGCTCGGTTCAAAGCTAAGACCTTAAGCGTGTTCGACGTGCTGCATGGGGCGCGTCGTTTGCGAAAGGTTGAGATGTGAGCGGAACATTCTCCATTGAAGAGATCGCAACCACTCGCTATTCTAAAGAAAAATAAGTTATATAGCCTACATAAAAGGCACGCATCTCTTTTTTTAATGGAAAAAGTAGAATTTCGCGAAGTCAGTACTATTATGCCATGCAATCTACGCACTAACGTAAATTTCCCCTTTGCAATACAACTGTCGGAAAAACAAGAATTAATCTCGTTCAATTATTCACGCATTTCTCATTCTCACAGAAAAGCACGTAGTAAGCATTCCTAAGAATATAAACCGAACTTAACCTAATCCCACGATTTCAAACATGATCACGCTCACGGAAATATTAAAGAATTTCACTACTTACAAATATCGTAATCCCAACAGTCTTGAAAAGACTTTCGGCGGCAGATCTGTTATTTTATTCCCTTGCAGCTCCCTAAAAGAAAAAGGAATTGAATAAGCGTAAATAACAAAGCTGCAAATCACTTGGTTAGAAAAGCACAAGACAAAAAACGCCATTTCAGCTTTCTTGGGCCTGGTGTGGTGAGTGGGGACAAGAATCTGTCAAGAGGTACCACAAGGCTTCAGGTAAATTATGCTGTCAATCCTACTTTTAGGGAATATTCTGCTTTTAGTTAACGTCATGAATTTGTGGACCACAAAGGAGCCTGGCCCTCCTTAGATAGGTAGGTAGGTTTTATTTTTTATCCACAATATAAACATAAATAAATGGTAACACTAATAAAGTATTGCAGCAAAAAGAAAGTCCTAAGGACTTGCGTTGCCAATTTATGTTATGATTTATATCTTATAAATAAATATCTAAACATAACATCTCATGATTATCCACCTAGCCTATCTTATATATAAAAAACAACAACACATACACATGAACACAATGCAACAAAATAATCCTATTAAATATTATTTACCGGTTTCAGCCCCCCGCCCCACTCCAAAATACTGCGAAAAAATATCAAAAACCTCCCGCCCTTCAAGATCTGTTAGTTAAATAAAATGTTTTCAATTTATTTTTAAACCCATATAAAGTGACAGACTCCCTGATGCTAGCTGGCAGATTATTCCAAAACAGAAGGCCCCAAATTATGAACCACAAATGATGATATGACTGTTTTTCTTTTTTCATGGCTTAAAAGTTGTGAATTTCTTGTATCATAATTATGGTGCTCCTGAGCCATGTGAATTCCGCCTTCGCGAAATGCACGTGGGTCAGAAACGCCGCGCCGGAGAATCGCCGGCACATATCGCAATGGCAATTGACAACCCGTAGAGGCCCAGCGGTCGCCCGATATCGAATGGCGCCGCACAGACAGCCACCTTGCCAGATCATTGAACGCTCCTGCAGATTGGGAACCAACTTCTTGGGGCGAGTTCGTAACGGCCGCCCTCTTTTGTCTCGAGAAACTTTTCGGCGGAAACAAATGAAACCGCCAGATCTTCTTTAAGCGTCTTACGCTGAGCTCCACCAGCAGGCTTTCCGACGCGTCACCGTGAACACTCATGGCCTTTAGTATTCGCTCCCCCCAAGCCTCTCCCACAATCGTAGCCACTTCGCCCTGCGGTACGACCGCCGAGCCGACGTTTTCCTCTCCGCGGTCTGTCTCGCTGCCGTAGTCAGCTACTGGTAATGGTTCTGAGCCTCAGTCGCTGAAGCAGCAACACAGGAAGGGCGCTCGGTCTATTGAGGATTCAACGCTGCAAGCTTTGCTGCATTTGCCATAAGCGGGATGAGCTTTCTGTACTTTTGATAGATCAATGCAAGTCCCGCCTCACGCTCTACCTCAAATTTCATCCAAGGATAGGCCTCTTGGAATTTCGGGATCGTGCTTAGGTCAACGGTCGGGTCTTCATCGCCAATGAAAATCCGTACGGGCATGTGGCGGGTTGCCAATACGCTGTCGCTCCAATCCTCCTGGAAGGCGATATATTCGATAGCGAAAGCGCGCCCGGCATTGGTGGATTTTCCGGCCATCAAGCTGATATTTGCCACAAGGACCTGCCTCATCTCTTCAGTTTCGAGAATTGCCAGGTCGGAGGGTGAGTCTTTGCAAAGTTGGCGCAACATAGCTTCAGGGCCGATTCTTTTGGACATTGCCATTACGGCCTTCGATGCAAATTGGACCAAGTGGGGGGCATTTCGCGCCGTCGATACGAAAAATCTCTGCCAACGCCCGGAGCCAACGACGTTCAAGCCCCCAGGCAAACAGGGCCGTGCACCGATCCCGATTAACTCAGAGATGAGGTCGGGGTATTTTGAGATAAGATCAGCGGCGATGGGAAAGTCGGTTCCCTGAACAGCATAAGGAAGCCGAGCTTTGCGCTATTTGTAAGTTTAGATTGATCTTATTATATTTTGCTATAACAATCTAGCAGTAAAGTCATATATAAAAATATATATTAGACTATTAAGAGCCTTCTTTTAATGTAGGCCCAAACATGGAACTCTAGGTTAAATTTATGAAAATTACTTTTAGGCATATATTTTGTAGTTCCGCATCTGTTACTAAGACATTCGCTTTAAGTATATTACTATAGTCAATAAGAAATGCGTTTTAAATAATTTCTTTTTAGCAGTATGTTTTATAAAGTAAATTTTTAACAAGGAGAAATAATTTTCGAATACACCAAAAGTCTCTTATGCACTTAGGCAATAATAATTATTATACATAGAAATACTAATAATAGTATAAAATAGAATAAGATTTTTTAGTAGCTTTTACTGATATAGATTAAAAAATATAAATCCTTATTACTGTAATCAAGTTTTTTACCATTGCTTTATAAATTCTATTACATAAAGGTGTTGATATCTGTTCTATCTTAGTAACCATAAAAAGAGACAAATGATTATTTAAGGCACTTTGATGTTATCTAACCTGATGCCATCGAATTAGTACCCATTGCCCTGAGTAAAGACTGTCGCTTTCCTTGCTCATTTGTTCTAGATTGCGCAAACACGTTTCAAGTTATACCACACTCACACACACACACATACAAATACGCTCACACAAACACACATACACAACACACAGTCGGGCTACATATCATCACTATTCCTTAGACCAGAGAAAAACTATACAATGGAATATTAATCAATGTTTTTGCACTTCTCCTTACATATGAAGGAAGAAGAGATGGTCGACCGCAGTCGGAGACAACATGAATGCTCCTCTTTAGCTTCTATCACTACAGTGGTAGGGGTGGGCGCTACTCCTTTCCCAAGTCAAGTTTTTGACCATTTCTCCCAGCATAGCTGCTACTCACTTCACCGACCCCGTAAGGATGGAAGGCTGAGTGAACCTGGCACCATTGTCTCGAATCGAACTCCGGTCGCTCGATTTGTAATGCAAGTCCAGTATCACTGGACAACAATGCCTTATAGTTAATTATTAACATCATTTCAACACAAGAAAGAACGAGCTCTGGATTGGCAACTTTTGTAATTTCTTATTTTGACTTAAAAAGTCCTCAGTATGATCTTAATCCTATAAGATGTTTGCTGACATTTGTTTTACAATGGTTGTTTGCATTCAGTTGTTTGCCAACGGTTGTTAGCCAATGGTTACTTGCCAACGGTTGTTTGCCAACGGCTGTTTGCCTATGGTTGTTTGCCCACGGTTCTTTTACAATGGTTGTTTGCATTCCGCTGTTTACCAACCGTTGTTTGCCAACAGTTTTTTGCAAACTATTGTTTGCCGACAGTTGTTTTACAGTGGTTGTTTGCATTCGGTTGTTTGCCAATGGTTGTTTGCCAATGGTTGTTTGCCAACGGTTGTTTGCCAACAGTTTTTAGCAAACTGTTATCTGCCGGCAAATGTTCTACAATGGTAGTTTGCCAACGATTGGTTGCCAATATTTGTTTGCCAACGGTTGTTTGCCAACGGTTGTTTTAAAATGGTTGTTTGCATTTGGTTGTTTGCATTCGGTTGTTTGCCAACAGTTCTTTGCAAACTATTGTTTGCTGACAGTTTTTTACAATGGTTGTTTGCATTCGGTGGTTTTCATTTTGTTGTTTCCATTCGGTTGTTTGCCAACATTTGTTTGCCAACATTTGTTTACCAAAATTTGTTTACCAACATTTGTTTGCCAAAATTTGTTTGCCAACATTTCCTTCCCATGGTTTGTGTGTATTCTGTTGTTTGCCAACCTTTGTTTGCCAATGGCTGTTTCATAATGGTAGTTTGCCAACGATTGGTTGCCAACATATTTTTGCCAACGGTTGTTTGCCAACAGTTGTTTTACATTGGTTGTTTGCATTCAATTGTTTGCATTCGGTTGTTTGCCAACAGTTCTTTGCAAACTGTTGCTTGCTGACAGTTGTTTTACAATGGTTGTTTGCATTCGGTGGTTTTCATTTGGTTGTTTGCATTCGGTTGTTTGCCAATATTTGCCTTCAACAATTGTTTACCAATGGTTGTTTGCCAACGGTTATTTTAAAATGGTTGTTTGCCAACATTTGTTTGCCAATGGTTGTTTGGCAACAGTTGTTTGCCAACGGTTGTTTTACAATTGTTGTTTGACAACGGTAGTTTGCCAACAATTGTTTGCCAACAGTTGTTTCCAATGGTTGTTTGCCAACGTTTGTTTGCAAACATTTTGTATGTATGCATGTATGTATGTATGTATGTATGTATGTATGTATGTATGTATGTTGTTCTTATTCTGCTACACTGATTGACCATATACACCCAATCTTTGTAGACTTGAAGTTGGAACCCATGGGCAGGTTTTTGGCCGGTTGTTACCCCCTCGGGTGGACCTGGGGCATCAAAAACTTTGCAACTGTCTCCATTTAGAGGCTACCGGGCATTTTACTGTAAGACTGAAATATCCTTTTTACCACCTTTCTATATCATTTTTACTCTCATTATTCATTTCTTATGAATCAACAATCTTGGGCAGCATTAAAAGAACAACATTTTTAAAAAAGTCAAGGCTAAAATGTTTCTATTTTGTCATCTTCACAGCCCAACATTTCAAAGTCTGATGCTGTTGGTATTTTGGCATGTTTATGTGTTTATTGAGCTATATTTAGAACATGACTTATTGTAACCAGTCTGAAGGTGGATAGAAACATAAATGTCTTTATTGACACACAACAAGTCTTCCTGTACATTGATATTTGTGGCAAATGTCATCATTCACATAATCTGCTGAAGATTTAGTAAAGCTAGGGTATCAGTACAGAAGCAGCACTACCAAATGAATAGTGGGGGCTGAGAGAGAACCAAAAGTTCCTCTTTTCATTCTAATTGATTGTCAGAGAAGACTTTGCATCCCTTTAAGAGGTAACATGGGATTCGCTTTTGCCTTCAGTGGCAGGCCTCCCCCTCCTGACAATTAAGTTGCAGTCCTTAGGGTGAGGCATTAGCTCCAAATTCCTGGGACCATAGGCTGTTCCTCCTCCAGACAAACTCTGCTGACTGGCGAACACAAAGCCATTCCTGCAATCCCTTTTTATGAGCTTTGTCCTTGCTTCCTGGGTTCTGGATATCCCACTTCTGACACCAAATGTAAGGAAGGCAGAGGTTGGTGGGTATGTCAGAAGGAATATGTTTCAATGAGCTGTCTGTATCACTGGATGTTTTATTCAAGTAAATAGCAATGTAAAAAATGGGATCACGCGATCCAAATAACAATGACTAGACCACAGCAAAGAAAATACTATTGATGCAGACTCACAAACACAGCATCATGTCGATTCAGCAGTGATTATCACCACTGACTGAGTGTTGACTGTGCGCGGGCGTGAGTATGGGCATGTTTGCAGGGATATGCCGTTTTGCAATATTTTTTCACCAAAGAAAATTCAAAAATGTACGGAACAAGCAAAGAGATACAATGCACCCCGAAATTTTGTCTGCCTCTAATTTTCGCCCCTGGGGGGCGAAAATTAAAGGGAGCCAAACCAAGGATCAGGGGGCAAAAATTAAAGGGACGAAAATTATAGGGAGGCAAAATTTGAAAGGAATAAGGTATATCTGTCATGAAGGTAGTATGAAATATTTAAAAGATTAAGGAAGCGTTGAAAATGGAATAATGTCAACAATCTTTTAGTAATTTAGGAAGTTCATATCAAAGCATCCATTTTCCTCAAAAGTATAGCAGAACATATATGCCCTGAAACTAAATCTGGAGCAGAGTTCAAAAGTAGAAAAGTGAATGTGATCAAACTGTTAGCAACACTGATTTACAGTGCCTTGGATAGGCAAAAATTAAAATAGTAGGGTGTAAACACAATATTATATGAGTAAGAAATATGATATATAATTAAACTGCTTGAAATGTCCAACACAACATAACACAACACTGATTTACTGCTTGAAATGTCCAACACAATATAACACAACACTGATTTACAGTGCCTTAGATAGGCAAAAACTAAAATAGTAGGGTGTAAACACAAGATTATATGAGTAAGAAAATATGATATATAATTAAACTGCTTGAAATGTCTAATTAGAATTAGAAACGCGTACTGCAGACATACTGTGATTAAAAGTAGTTACGTCATCATTGTAAAATCTAGTTAGTGTCCAGGCCCTTATGGTTGTATAAATGCGATGTAATTGAGTCATCATGTTACCTTTTGAACGTTTCACATTAAGCTAAAGAGACAGACATATCTCGTATACAGATACGAAGTGAAGATCAAGTTGTTCTCTCTTATCGTGATACCAAGTGTGGCTACCCTTATGCGTCCGGACATAACATAGTGGACCAGAAGAGTTCTTTCTACAGTTTTTAAGTTAAAGATAAAATGGCAACGGAACCTTCCAGCAGTGGTATTAATCTGTACAAGATAGTTATTAATAAGCCAGTTGCATACGATGGTGACAGCGATATCAAGGATTATCTCAATGGCTTTGAAGTATTCCTTCAGTAATCACAATTTCACTTGCAATCTCATTAACTGTAATTCAAAGACTATTGAAACATGCATGCTTTTATTGGATTTTATTGTATCTATAAAAGATGAAGCAAATTGTTGGCAGCGGTAGATCATTTATCAAAATACCTAGAACTACTTTTCCTTCGTTCGGCCACGCGTGCTTTTGAAATCAACTACTAATTACAAACTGATCAAATAAAGTATATACTTTAGTGTCTAGAATACAGAAGCTTCTAGACAACCACGTGACTTCCACACTTGCTAATATCATAACAACGCACACTTGTAATATTCTGAAGCAAATCGTGTGGGTGGCAGTTTCCGGGAGGGAGTTTTCCGGGTGGGAATTTTTGAGAGGGAGTTTTCCGGGTGGGAGATTTTCTAGGTGGGAATTTTTCTGGAGGGAATTATACGGTGGAAATTTTCCGGGAGGGAATTTTTGAGAGGAAGTTTTCCGGGTGGGAGATTTCCCAGGGGGGAATTTTCCTGGAGGGAATTATACGGTTTTCCGGGAGGGGGGTTTCTGGGAGGGCATGTTCCGGAACCCAATCATTCCATCGCCTAATTGTACCTGTTCTTTGAATTACTTATCTTACCATCTTTCTTGAAGCAAAGGAAAATGATAATACCTTAGACTGTGTTCCCTATTATTTGCTGCTACCAGACATGGCCTAATTATTACCTCGTACGATGATTGTAATTCGAATTTCGTTTTTACCCGAGGATCGCAACAGGTTTAAAACTACTAGTTTAATCATATACTTTTCTTTGCTGTCAATCTCTTCTTTAAGAGCTGTCAGTCTCTACGTTTACATGTTAAATATATTTAAAAGCCAACGTGATTTTAAATTTGTTGCCTCTCGCGTG
>JAAAKM020073195.1:119709133-119825089 GCA_010016025.2 Alatinidae sp. Z8VKAUB7J3 | reverse complement strand
CATTACCACAATAACTTGCAATTCAAGGGCGCTGACCGCATTCGAATCCACGACCTCACGGTTACTAAAACAACGCCTATATATGTATATATATATATATATATATTATATATATATTTATATATACATATATGTATTTAAAAGTTTCTGTATTTGTCTTAGTAATTGTATTCCTTTTCACGAGACCTAAGGGTAGGTAGGAGTTGTATTGGGACTTCATTTTTTAGTTCCTTTTTTAAAATTATTTCAAATCTAAATAATCTGATAATTAGATCCATAGCTACGTTAAAAAGCACTTGCGTCTTGCTTTGTGTTGTGCAAAAGATTCAATGACTGAGGAGAAATCAATGGTTCTCAACAACTGACTTTCTATTGAAAGAACTGCCAATGATGTCAGACTCGTCTGCCCCGTTGAGTTTCTCAAGTAATTCAATATCAGCTTGAGCTTTGAAAATGAACGCTCTGCTTCCAATTTGTGACGAACATACACACGTATAATTTTAGTAAGATCAACACATTGGCAATTCACGGACACGGGCAATTCAGTAATTTTGCCGTCGGAAAGAGGTCCCACGTAAACTTTTCAAAAATGCATTGAAATGCACTAGTTCATCCTCAAATTAGACATGTATTTAAAATTCTTGCTGACTTTATTCACATCTTTATGCGTATGCGCAATAATAACCTTTCACTGCATAAAAATACTCCGAAACGTCGGCTTATTCTTACGCACGTAAAAGTTATTTATTCCTTTTGTTGTGGTGGGAATAGAGAAAAACAAGTATGGCTATAGTAGGTATATGAGGCAGTTATCACCTAAACTACTTACATTTTGAATTTAACTTTCCAGCTCTTTTCAAAATAAAAGTTTCTAAAAAGTGCGTGATATTTACCCTCCGTGACTATAATTCAAGGCGTGGAGGACTTGAGAGGATGAATAAAGTATGTATTGCAAGTAAAAACCGCATCAAAACAAAAGCATAGGGTGCATTAATACTTTTCTACGATACAATTTCTTTGAATTTCTGGGTACTTCTTGCTAAACGCTACCGAATCTGAGTACAACTAACATCATTATATTTCTGAGTACTATTTATATTATTGTATTATTGAGAACCGCTTATATCATTATATTTCTGAGAACCACTAATATCATTGAATTTCTGAGTACTACTGAGTTTTACTTTTTCTTCTCATCCGCGGGGCCCCCTTCTGGGCACGAAAAGCGCGGGACCTGAGGCCATGGCCTCTCTGCCCCCCTTAAAACCGCCACTGCACGCTGCCCACACTATCTAATCTTTCTCTTTGGAAAAAAATCGATAACAAGCAATGCTATTCTTGCTTAAGCACTCAAACCCTTCAGCACGTAGTTTCTGGCTGCTCTACACATTTAAATATCATGACGTAAAAAGATACTACTTGGTGGTTATGGAGTAGGTATAGCCGATAATTCATTCACGGAAATGCCGTCATCAGTAGAAACATATATTATTATCGTGCATCAACTTTTCCTCTTTTTTACCTTTAAACAAACTCATATTGCTGTAGTTACTGTAGTTAAGTAACTGTTTAGTATATGTTCATACAGGACATGGATTATTTGTTGTTGGCAGAAGGAACCCACAAAAGCTTGTAATTGAAGGGAGTGAAATCGTGCAAGGCCTGCCGCACATGAAAGGGCGCTTTTCCGCCGATGTTACTCCGTGATTACGCCCTGTTCCTATCACCAGGGATCTATGGCACATAGGTCTTGGAATCTGAAGGGGGGGGGGGGGGGGGATCGACTGTGGTTTGCAACGGAGGATAAATAAGTTTGCCTATACCTATGACAGACGCTGAAGGGACAAGAATGGCAGCAATTGGTATGATTGTTGTAAGTGGGAAATAGTAATACAACTACGTCAAGGTTTCTTATGGCTTACCTAATACGCAATTTAAGAAGATGCAAAGCAGAGTAACGGAATTTTCAGATTGAAAATGGTTATCACGATCAATTAACACAAGCTAAAATTCAAAGTCAATTGAAGATCGGAGAAACTAAATTATTCCGTCATCAAAATCTGGTGGTAGGAGACCCGTCAGTTTTATTTCGTAATTATCCTGACAGCAATGGATTGCCATATTTCACCATTTCAATTTGTCTCTGACAAGGCGGGGACCCTGTTTTGAGGTTGTTTTGTTGAGTAGAAGGCTTCTTTGATAGCGTAACTAATCATTATTGGCAAGAAATGTAAGTAGATTATTGACATCTCAGATATAAACACCGCGACGTTTACTACAAGCCCTAGCTTTTGGGTGCAGCGTTTATTACAAAAGGAAAAATGAAAAATGAATAAAACTTGCCAAACTTCTTCATGACAAACTATGAAATCGGAAAAAGCACAATTTGTTGATGGAAACATGTTAAACTCGTATAAACTATTTCTCATTTCTTCTTTGGTCTTCTTTCCAATAAATGCCACTCTTCAGGGTAGCGTTTTTCAGAGGGCGGCGTTTATTACAAATGTTCCGTTAGAAATGCGGTGTTCAATAGAGGGCTTTGGTAAGCTTGATTGCTATTCGCTCAAGTTCTCTGAACGTTATGCGTCCGTTGAAGAGTTTTCTCAACACAGTAAAAGACATCCGTTTCGTTATATAAAATTTTGAAATTGCACGCGACGTTTCGGCACTCGCTATTGCCATTCTGAAGTGAAATAAAATGATTGGTTACAATGTTTATATATTATATATTTTAAATACTTGTATATAAACAAAGAATGACGGGACGATTCAAGAAGTTACTTATTTCCTTCCAAATGCGTAAGGTTGGTCCCCTCTCCCCACTTTGGGCGACTATTGCCGAGTGTTTTGTTCATCATTAAATTCTCCTTCACATTTTGTCACACGCAAGATTTTCGTATCAGTGAATAAGCATCGAATAAGTATATTACGTTTCATAAAAACAAGATTCCACCTGAGAAAAGAGGGTCCGAAATGATAACTTTCGAAAGCTAAACGAAACAATAAAGAAGTTAGTGACCGGAATTCGAACCCAGATCCCACGCTGTCGCACAGGTTTACGCTAGTTACTGAGTTATTGAATCCGATAACATGATGAATTCCTCTAGTCGCCATGTTAGTTTCTAGCCTCTCATCGGTGTACATCAATATTCTGTTCTTATGCAGTCATGGAGATCAGAATCTGCATCATATAACCTCAAAAGTGCTTGATACTTTCTGAAAAGCGTTGTGTCTCTCTTTGTTCATACCATGGTCTTTCAATAGAAAGACCATGTTCATACTGTCAAGACATGTCTTTGTTGTGAAGTTTCGGGCGTCCTATTCGGGAGTGCTTTTTATTTGTAGTATTGCGTTATGCTACGGTTACAGCAGTCTCTCAATAAGAGACCCATGATGAGCAGTAGGCCCGATATTGAAACGACCCTAAATAAACAGAAAAATCACCCCAAAGAGGCTAACTAATAAATAAAGGACAGATGGGGTGTCCAAGGGCAACGCCCCTCAATTTAAACTACCGGGCAGAGAGGTAAGCCATGTGGCAGGCTCAACCGTCCGGTAGGACCGCCTCAATTAGGGAAGAATCTGCCATTAATTGGAACAGATACTACAATAATAATAATAATAATAATAATAATAATAATAATAATAATAATAATAATAATAATAATAATAATAATAATAACATGGCCTTTAAAACAAGCTGCAAAGGATCCAAGCCCATTGTAGCTTGGTAGCGGGTCAGACAATTTGATAGCAAAACCAAGTAGTTGTTTATGTTCTTTCTTGTTTTCAGTGTCATATTTCCAATTTTTGTTATGGACCATTCAAAAATATGTACACCCAATTTTGGTAGTTTTGAACCCCCCTCTCCATGTTCCCTTTCAAGCAAAATAAGTCTATATATGATCAAAACAATAACTTTTCATTCTGGTCTCACCTCACAGGCTCACATACACACTCAGTTCATACATAAAATGTACAGAGAGTGAGCATAAAATAGTCTTGGAATGGTTCCCACTTAACATCTTTGTGTTCCATTGAGAAGTAGCCAAAATACCCTAAGCATGATTGTAGAATACAGAAATTGCTGGTGCTTATCTATTGTAGATTTTTGGCATTGCTACATATTGCAATATCATTAATACTATTTAAATTTATGCATTCACACACCTATACGCATGCATATATTAATGCATACACGCATTCACACATCTGCCCTCAATTGTTGACACACTGTCATAGACATACACACATCTGCCCACCAGAGCTGATATATACAGACATGTACGCATCTTTTTTCCATAGCTAACACACCCACAGACCCACACCTTCCCTTCAGAGCTGAGACTCATACATCTGCCCACCAAAGCTGACACAAACATCTACGCTCATCTTTGCACAAGAGCTGACACACACAAATGCAAACATCTTCCCGCCAGAGCTGAGACTCATTATAGACATCTGCCTCCCAGAGCTGACACGTTCACACACATAAACATCTGTCCTCCAGAGCTGACACATATTCACAAATACGTATCAACACTCCAAAGCTGACACATAACACATCAGCCCTCTAAATCTGAGACACACATCTAGACACATCTTTCCACTAGAGCTATGATATACATATCTGCCCTTTAGAGCTGGCACATACACACACACGCACGCACGCAAGCACGCACGCGCACACACACACACACACACACACACACACACACACACACACTCACACAATCTGACACATACACACATCTGAAGTGTTATCTCATATAAACTGCCAAATGTGTTAGTGTCTTGACCTTCCATTTGTTTTGGGATTTTAAGCAAATGTGGAACAATCATTAACGTGACTGGCTATTATCTAACAAATAAAATGGGGTTGGGGGAGGGGGGAGGAGAGGATGGGAACTTATAAGTTTGATAAACTACCGGAGATAAAGAAACCCTGGTGATGCCACATCGAGTACATTTACAAAAATGTCCCAAGGTCAAAAACTAGCTTATTTGGAGACGACATAAACTAAGATGAAGGGCTGCTGCTGAATATTAGTGCATATGCCCTGTGGATGCCTAACCTACTGCCTGTGTATTACTCGTTGATTTGCATTGCAACTGCAAAACTAAAGGCTATAGATTTTGAAGTTGACCGAAGCGTTGGCAATTGATGGCAAATTTACTGGATCAAGGTAACTATAGCACCCAATTGCTACCGGCCAGAAGATTGCGATGTTAACAGTGGTAGTAACGTGACCGGTGAGAGAAGAATAGTAAAACTGCCGGGGAACAGAGTACCATAAGATCTACACTTTTCTTTGCTTGGAGTCAAACAATCTTTTTCGCGTCCAAGGTAAGGCAAAAACTACCAGACATACTCTTCTCGCATCTTGACGACTGTACGTAATATTTTGTTGAGCGTTTCATGCGCCCAAATTCACACTCACAACTTCAGAAGACGCCTTTCTTTCATCACAATGCAGAACTTGAGAAACGTCAAACGACTGACAGAGCGGACAAGTGTTTTCCTGGGAGAAAACGAGAGTTATCGAAGATATAGATGTGATGAAGTTGTACCTACGTTGTTAAAATTTGCATGCTCTTGTTTCAGAAAAGTAGTTCCATTAAAATACTTACGACAATAGCATTTAAAAAATCGCATCCATGAAAAACTTAGACGTAACTTAAGCATTAAATTTGGTACCTGCGAAGGTATGATATCCACAGGGAGCCAAGCATATGGTCAATTTTGTAGTAACACCGTCCACTGGGTTTGAAATCTTCACATGCCTCGATCTTCATCTCTGAAAACGTGGTGGTAACGCAAATCTTCAAACTAGGCCCTAGCTGATGAACACCACATATTAAACCTGCACAAAAATACCAGTAAAATACAAAATAACATACGTACCCGCTGCCTTTTGACATGCCACCGTGTGCAGTGACTCTTCTGCAGGGATGCCGAAAAGAATATGTTCCGCTGCAGTTGCTGCTGCGAGATCATGTTTAAAGATTGAACCTCGTTGGCCAGAGCGATTGGTTGAAGCGACGTCTTATCAATACAGTACGCTGGCGACTTGTGTGGATTCGCTTCTAAGGTGAGTTTGCAGGACGTCGATGTTAATTTTTATAAAGATGGAGGAATCTAAGAAATTCAAAGCGGAGGGATTTTCGAATTACCTAGTCAGTTTGTATTTATCTACTTGAGGTAGATTGAATTGCTAGATATCGTTTTTTCAGTGTTCATCGATGATGTAAAGAAAATTTAATTGTTTTTCTGCAATTTTTTACCTTACGACGGGATCGCAACAATTATTGCTGGTGCATCATCGTTGTTCAAGTTAATTGAAACAAAATGTCATGTTACCATACTGTGAGTATTGCGGTCGGTATAAGTATTGGCGCCCAAAAATTACAGAGACTTGTTAAGTGTTTGATTTGACGACAGAGCGGATAACAAACATCTGGAAAATATGGATGGTCATGTCAATTATTAAAGTACGAGTACAAATGAAAGGAGTACAAACTTAAGATGTGGACATTTTTTGCATTGTTTTAACTTCTTACAAATAATTTGCTGAAGAGGGCAAGTAACCAGTTTTTTTCAGCCATAGCTTTTTATGCTTTTATCATCTGATAACTAGAGTAAGCCCTGCAGTTATAAATTCATAACGCTAGCAAAACATTCGTGATTTTAACCCCTCACCCTGGTCGGCAGTTTTCAAAATGCCCAGTATCCTACTGACGCCTCTTTCACATTGTCCCCGTCCCTTGCCAATGTTAGGACATTGAACGGTAAAAAGGGAAGAAGACTACCACTCCATGAGAGCGTCTTTTTTAGTTAGGTTGTAGATGATTATCTCTGAAACATGAATACTACATAGCATTACAAAACTGTAACTCAATGGAGTACTAAGGTGATGAAGTCACAAAAACCTTTTTTCGAGGAATCGCAATTATAAATACATCACGTGGTCACTAAATGCCCATACACAAAATATCGCGTACAAATCTCATATTAGCTGCGAGAAATGGCTGCTTTGATATGAAAAAGGCCTTAAGTAAACTCTGTTAATTTTGCTTAGTTCAAAAAAATTGTGAACAGGGTTCATGAATTAAGACATACTTCGGCGTAACAATATCCAGAACACAATGATTTTTGGGATATCCAATACTGGGTGCTTGAGGCGTTAAAGCGAAGTGATCCAGAAACCCTGTTTGAATAGGTGATAGCATCATCTGTAACGATTGCTGGGTCAGTGATTCTTGCAGACACCCATGGCTCTAAATAGAAAAAAGATGCATAACAATAAACATTATCTTTTAGAATACATTAATGTTATTATCAAAAGTGTGTCAGGTAACGGATTTCTTCCACTAACGAAGTTTACGCTGTTTGAAACAAGCATGTCAAAACATAGTAATCGATTTACTAAGATACACGAGTATTGAAATTAGGGAAAAGATAGATCGATCGATCGGTAGATAGACAGATGAATAGATAAACCAATTGATAGAAAGATAGATTGATGCACATTGTATTACTTTCAAAATTAGTTCTTCCACAAGTGGATACAATTTTCCAAACTTTGGGAAAACCCCTCCGTTTTCAAGAATATCGGGATACGTGTGAACAGGGCCTAGCGTGCAATGTTAAATTGCTTGTGCTTTTCAAAAGCTAAATTTTACACAGGACAGTGACTGAATTTGCTACCACAAATTATGGATCTTACTTACCCTTCTAAGGCCCAACAAGTGATATGAGTCATTTGAATATGAAAATACCGTCTGTAAAAGCACCGTCTTAAAATACCGTCTTATGATCACTAGAATACCTACAACCTAAGAATAATGGTTCTTATAGGATGAATTTGTAAGTTCAATTTTGTTTTTAATCACAGCATGGAGGCCTTATAATAACCAAATATTATTCTTTTCAAGACAAAAACTGATGAAACAGTAAAGTCAGTATTTATCCCCTTTTCAAGTGGTGTGGTTGTTTGACACCAACTGTCAGCAATCAATCAATGTACTTTGAGGTTGTAATGTGGGTAGAATGATAAAGTCACTCTAAAATATTAAGGATGAAAAACGTTTCTTTGTTAGTTCCCATACAGCGATATCGACTTAATATACAATATTTATATCATCACAAATAGATTAATAGAGAGACAAGCAGACTGATAGATAGATAGATAGATAGATAGATAGATAGATAGATAGATAGATAGATAGATAGATAGATAGATAGATAGAATATCAGATGTTTGATAATATTTTGCACTGGTTTTATTCTTGTCGATATCGGTAATCTGTCCAAATGTGAGAACGATATCTTGAGCAATCATGAAGATGCGCCCTTTCAAACTTTGAATCATGCCTATCAAAACCTTGTTATTTGAACACAGTATATAATGTTATGAACTTTGTGCAGTCAATAGCGTTTCCTTAAGGACTCCTACAAATTCAAATAGCCGTTTCTCGCGGTTGATACGAGACTTCAACGCCGTATTTTGTATACATGTATTTGATAGCAAATTTATCAGTTTGATTTAGTTTCGGTAGAGATCCCTGGGGACACGACGGTTTTGTGACATCATCACTTTAGTACTCTATTTATCAGGAAATTTTTGGCTAATGGAATTTGTTTACAAACAGCAGAACTCATTGCTGCCTATTTACGTAGTTTTTTCTTTGTGTTAAGAACATAATGATAATAGGTACTCAATATTTATTTAGGCATGCGTTCCTCTCGTTCGGGAAAGGTGAGGCGTTACTGCAGAATATCGCCCCTGCGTCGCTGTGATGTAGTACTGTTCCTAGTTCGACAAAATTGGTTGTACTAGATGTCATATTCGACTTTTGTAAGTTGAGTAACCAATCGTTCCAAGTTTCCAAAGATTTTATTGCACTTCGAAAATTCAGTAAGAATGCAAATGATAACCAATTTTTTGCCTAATGATATTTTATTTCATTAAACGACATTTCGGTATCCTCTGTTGCCATTTTCAAGAGAAATGAAAATAATTACAACCGCTGCTGATGTCCACATGTTCATATTTCACATTGCGCAGGAGTACATCGATAGAAAATGATATTAATTGAATTAGTTTGTTGGGAAAGAGTGTTAATTGATGTCTGTTGACATGAGTAAGACATCTTCACTTGTTTTTTTAGTATGGCATGACTTGTCCGACAATGATTTGTCCAACGATGACTTGTCCAACGATGACTTGTCCAACGATGACTTATCCAACGATGATTTGTCCCATGGTTACTTATCTAACGGTGACTTATCGAACTATAACTTATCCAACGATGGCTTATCCAACGATGACTTACCAACGATGACTTGTCCAACGACGACTTGTCAGCGATAACTTGTCCAACTATGACGAGATGTTTCAACGACGAGCATTTATTTCCATATTTCAGCATACCACCTTTAGCATATGTAGAGTTGCCTGACTCGATGGACCGTTCTTTGCAGAAGAAAATCACAAATATGTGAGACATTTTACGTGCTAGTGAAGGACTAAAAGTGTGACACTTCGTTTTTTGATCACGGGTGATGCACAAACTACAATTGCAGTTAGCTACAGGATTAGCTCAGCGAACATTTATACGGACAGTAATTGGTGAAATACGGTATCCGAAAGTATTTGAAACGTTGAAAAATCTCGGTTTTCTTCATGCAGTGAATGTGTAGGAGTCTGAGTGGAGCAATATCGACAGAGGCTTTAACAGAGCAGAATGGAATTTCCCGACTGCAAATGCCGGCGGAACCATCATCGATGACAAACATGTTGTCTCGCAGGCCTCGCTGGGTCTTCATTTTGTTATCTTTAAGAGGACTAGTAGCATCGTATAAATGGCGATCAGCAAACTACGAACACTTAAATACCATTTTGATTTCATTGGCTAGGTTTCAGACCTGTACTACAATCTACTGTAACAAATATCTTCACAGCACGAAATGTGCTTTGGTGATAAGAAATGAGTTTGTGTCATGTTTCATTGCTTATCTTTCTTATTTCGTAATCTTCAATTGTTTTCATTGGTCGCTTGCTGCGGCGACTTTCTTTTCTTTTTTAATTTGTTTTTTTTCTTTTCTTTTTTTTTAGCGCGAAGAGAATTTTTTTGCTGTGACCGAGAGTTGATTTTATACTGCGCAAGCCTAAGGGCGAATAAATTCGATACACGCTAACAAATTCGTCTGGTGGAAATTACGCTTTAGGCTCGCTTTATTCGTAAGTAGCTTACTGCGGATTACCAGTAAAGTCCTCATTTGGTTTAACTGGAATATTTCAGTTCTCTAATCGTGGTAAAGCAGGTAAAGCTCAAACGAGTTCAAAATGCTTTAATTTGTCAGGTACTGGGCGTGGACGTCGGTTTGTGCAAAATTTAAAAAGCTATGTAAACTTCTCACAACGGACATTTCGACAAACACTTAAAATAAGGTTTCTTTACCCGTAGGAGAAGAACTCTTCAGGATGACTCTGCGGCCGATAAAAAGGTGCAACGATGAAACTAAAAGTTCGTTGATGATAGTAAGAGTGATTTGTGTACGTCATTCTCCGACCAAGTGTATTAATGTACGGAATTAAAGGGTCATGTCATTAATGTTACCGTTGAAAAGGCTAAAAAACGAGGCCAGGAAGTATAACCTAACAATTAAGTGTTTGCCCTTTTCTAATCTTGTGCCATAAGACCGTGAAGCCTCGAGGCTAGAAAAGGTTTCAGCTACAAAAATAATCTCATTCACTCCACGGGCCCCGCTAATAAATGTTGCTTATTTTAACTCCACGGTAAGTTGGCATGCATGCATGCATGGTGTCCGTGGCATGCATGAAATCCATGGTATGCATGAAATTCGTTGCATGCATCGTATCCGTGGCTTGCATAGTAGGCCTATCAATGGAATACAGTATCCATGGTATGCAGATTATCTATGGCATCAGGGACAGTAGAGAAGAAGAGTTTTCTTACGTCTCTGGTGGCATTCAAAATAACCTTGGAATGCAAGTTAACTGTGGCCCGCAATTTAACTGTGGCACGCGGGACAACCGTGGCCTGCGGAAAACCGTGGCCTGCAGGACAAACGTAGCCTGCTGAATAACTGTGGCATGAAGTTTAACCGTGGCATGCAGAATAATAGAGGCTTTTAGCAGGATAGACATGATCTGCTGGATAACCATTGATTGTAGGATCAACAAGGCCTGAGGGATAATTGTAGATTGCATTTAGGTAATGCCCGACCTACAAATTTTGAGTGAGCCATTTTCTACATGGAATTGCTAGACGTTCGCAGGGAGACAATTAAGATGAAAAGTAGTTTAGGGGGCCGCTAATTCCAACCTACTTCTCTGATCGATGAATATGAAATGACGACCACCTAAGGTGCTATGTTCTGTAAACCCTCTAAACCGTGAGGTCCGTTAATCACTTGCAGATCATGGAGGTTAACAATTTCCTTTTGAAAAACACTCATATGTTTCTATCCTTGTTGCTATTTTCTATTTAGATCTTAATATGACACAACCGAGGAACAATAATTTCTATTTCTCTAGTGTTCTTTTCCAAACTAACATTTCAAATCCTCCCTTCTCGATGATACTCTCTAACTTTAATGGGCTTTGGATTGATGACGGGCCGGAGGGCAGTTCTTCCTTGGTCAAGTCCTCTCTCCTCGCCCAGGCAGAATTGGCAGGCTACGCAATCATTCAACGGCACGCTTACTTTATCTTCTGTATTAAATCATTTAAGATACAAACTTTAAGTAGTTGTATAATACAAGAGATAGAAAATTCAACTAGTTGTATAACATTATTCAAAAGTTACATTAATTTCTCTTCTGGCTGCAAAAAACCGGATTCAAAAGCTTTATTGCTGTATCAGCTGAACCTAAATTTGTAAGATTTCGAGCATTTGAAACCTTATCTAAAGTCTGTCCTAAAATGGCATTAGAAATATTGTCTTTATCTCCCGTTTAATGCAGTACACTGTTATTAATGGTGCAATACCCAATACCAATTTTGATCGACAAAGCCTAAGTAAAAGGAATCAGTTCAGGACTACTTTTTCTTACCAAGGACAGACCTGCCTTTTTTGCTATGAAAGACGCAGCTTCCCGAGCGGTATTGTGAAAACGAAATTCCCTACACGAACCCAATGAAAATTGTTAGATGCTCGCCGACTTCTTTGTCTATAGAAGCTACAGAAACAACTGCATTATTGTTGTTTGGACGACTTCGCATGTTTCATGAAACTCATAGTCTAATTAACATGACCCTGTCCTTCTATACTAACAATAATTCTGTGAAGTGAAATTTACAACGTGACGATGGCATTGCCGAATTGTGTGAAATCGTCAATGTCATCATATTTCTCTAACATCTTAAAACCTACAATGTGTCCAGGGGTCATTGACATAGGATGTCTGCATCTCGTGGGTTCGGGGTTCAACAAAAAGGAGGCAACTGCGAGCGTAGGGGGCGGGAGTTCTCGTCAAAGGCGAATGGTCATACAGGCAACTCTGTCCTTGCGGCCACCTTCCTTTTAAGGGCAGCTTTGAAATGCGGGCGCAAAATCAAAGTCCCAGCTAAAATTTGTAGTAAACTCTGCATTTAAACTCTGTATTTAACGGGCAGCTTTGAATTGCCAACTACGGGTAGTGATCTGTAGTCCGTGGCCCATGAAAACACTGTGTAATACGGGCAAACAATGACATTCTCCCCGGACCAGGAGTGTCATCAACATGACGCAACGACCGATGGACCCGTGTACCGCACCCTTGTTAGAGTGACTGCAATGAGTTGCTTAATTAGCGAGACAATATTAATAAATGCTACGGGCAAGAACTGTGTCTTTGTCTTTAATTCACATATCTTAAGATGAGGGGAAATTGGCGCAGTTTACATCGCAGGGTGAAGTGGCATTTTGATAATATGCAGTAGAACTATACAAGTACTTGAATGTCTATCGGCCAGTGTCAGATCTATAAATGCGTAGCGTTAAGGTTACGCCAATGCTCTCGGAAAACTGTGTCCGCTGTACCAACTTGCATGAGATATTTTATGTATTACAGTATTTGACTAAAAGTATTCCCATGTTCGCACGTTCTTTACCACGCGATTAAAATAGCGTTGATTTTTGATAGTCTTTAATTAATTGGTCGTTCCAAGAGCTCCGGCCCCCTTTGAAAACAGTAGCCAGTTCAAAAAGCCAGACAAACATTAGCAAAAGTTGCCTGTCAGAAAGGCTCTAGTGCGGAAAACATGGGTCAATATGAATTGTTGTATCTGCCCCTATTCCATATAGAAACCGTATATGATTTAAACGAAGAACGGGAATAAGACCTACTCTTCACCTCTGCCAGAAAAGTTAGTAGCAAATGAAAGTAAAAGAATGAAAAAAAACCATGCGTAAATCTCTTGTTTATGACCCGTCATTCCAGACCAGCATGTCATAGGCCGTTCGTCAGACTACAGGCGCACTTTACTTGAAAGTAAAAGACATGTTTGAATTAAACCTTGATCATTTAAAGAAACTTAACTATATCACACAAGTATTGTTGAACAAAATGCGAGTGTGGCTAACAAGATCAAGTTGCACGCTAATATAATCGTACCTTACCGCTTTGTGGTAAACAAATCGCAATTTGTTCATTCAAGCCGCCTTAACTGGGACGCAAGGTAGTAAATCGTGCTCCACATGGCCTCTGTTAACTGTGACAATGGAAAGTGTTAAAACTGGATTCTAGGTACACTTAATCATAATTCCAGAATCACAATAAACCACAATACCTACGTTTGAAGTTGTGCCTCGTGCACTGTAGCTGTAAACCTAGCCATGTCACTTTGGTGACCGACAACAATTTGTTGAGAATGTGATTTCAGAAACAGATAATGATTCAAGTGATTAAGGCTTTTACGAATTGCTTTTCATTACCGTCAGGTGTTGAAAAAGTGGATATTGAATTATCAGCAGCTGGAGTACCCAGTTTTGGTGCCACTAAGTATCCTAACTGGCCAAAAGAGATTCCATATGCCATTCATTCTAACTTGGGTGAGTTTGTTGACGGGCATTTTTATCCATACAACCTAGCTCCTGATGCATCAGGCAGAGAGTTTCAGTTAAATGTTTCCTTTTACTATTGAGGCTCAGTTTACTTTAAAAAAATCAATTCTAAGGAGTGATCCTCGCTCTCTTCAAGTCTGCATCCCAAATTAAATAGCTTTGAATTTAAGTTGTTTGGCACTCAATTCTTAATTGAATACACCAAAAACTAAAACTTTTAATTTCTGAGAAGGAGGTTGGTGAATGCGCATGATTCAGAAGAATAATATGGAAAAGTTTGGAATCGATCAGTCTGTAGGAAAGTAATTTTAGAGGATGTGGCTGTAAGAGAAGCACAGGTAATAGAACATGTTGCAGCTAATCGATAGGCCCGAAAAAATGGAACTTTTGTAAAACTCTAAGGAGGTCCAGCGTTGAACCATAAGCATAACAAACCCCCAGCATTAGGGCCGAGTGCACGGAAATGGGTAGAGGTCACAAGGGCCAAAACAAATTCCTAAAAAATGGTTAAAAGAAAGTACAATCGACCTGAATTGAGTACGTTTTAAGTAGTTTTCAGCGGGTAAAAAGCATCAGTCTTAATCAATTTTTTCATGTTTTATATGTCACGTTTCTTATCTTTTTGCGTTATCCTTCTGCTATTCAAAGTTTTCCCTATTTTCATTTCAGCCCGAGAATCACGCGCTGTTTCCGCAATCAAAGCAGCAATTGCCGATTATCACAGCTACACGTGCCTTAAATTCAGGCCATACAGAAGAGGAGAAAAGGCCTACCTTTATTTCGTACCCGGAAGCGGGTAAGTAAAGTACTAACACAGCCGGGCAAAGCCAATTTTATAGTATGCGAGGAATTGGAAATGATTTTTTATTTGGTTTAAAAAATTTGTTAAATGACAACGTGGCGGAAATGACGTCAAGGTTTTTAAGTTTCTCTTAATAGATAAGAGTGCTTTAAATGACTCATAATTTTTATGTCTTTTGAGACAATACCAATATTAAATCGTCTGACAGGAAGTAAGAAAATTAGATAAATAGTGTACTATATTAGATAAAAATGTTTGACATCATAGAGAACCAGCACTGACATTTTCAAAGTAGTGGGTCAAGGCATCGCTTATGCCAGATCACTGATTTGCCAAAGGGGGTTATTTATCTGTTATTTTAAATCTGTATATCTTTGATTCTGTTCCATTGGGGTGACAATGGTTCATTGGACCCCCTGTTTGTTCTTAATTCATTTAATTTATCGTAATTGGCTTTTATACATGGACTCTTACTTAAATTATATCAATATATTACTTCTTTGTTGTATTCATGTCAAACTATGCTTTCTATTGAATGTCAGTAACAGATTTTAAAGAGATTGATTTGATTTTGTCTTCTGTGCTATTTTAGCCCTTCCTGCTATTGCAATAAGCCCTCTTCATGGCTATGTTTTGGGGAACTGTTGGGAAGTTGCACTTGACAAAGATGATGCATTCATGCGTGTCATGGAGTCTTGAGTAGTATTAGGAATTTTGCTTTTGTTTAAGAGACTGAATGCCACATAGTTGTGCATCGTTTGCCTAGGGTAAAGGTGAAACTAGGTAAGGTTACCTTCAGGGTCAAGTTGTAAGATTGAACAGTTCAAACTTGTATTGATGGGCCTAGTTTAAAAATTGTGCTGACAACAGAGGGATCTTTCAAAAGGAAAATAGTTAAAGCTAGAGCATATAAAGGTATTGCTGATTGAAATATAGTAGAAATGAATATATCAGACTGAAAAATTAGGGAAATGGGAGCAAAACTTAATATTAGTTGCTACAGTTTACCACTTCATGCTGAAATATTATCTGACTTTTGGGGCTTCCTCTCCTGCCTTTTGTCCAATGGAGTTTGTGCTGCAAAATGGTTAATTGGATAACTTAGCTGTTATCTTTTATTGGTGTTTTCCATTTGGCTTACTAGCAGTACACTTTTGAGCCTACTTTATTTAGAGGCTGAACATGTAATTTCTAAGAATTTTTGCGATGATTTAATTCCTTTGGTCTGTTATATTAGTGAAAAGTTGGTGCTAATGTGGCACTTTGGAAGACGTAGTGCCTGTTAACTGGTCACTTCTCGGCCTTTTGGCAAGGAATGGATGTAGTATCTGTTCTCATTGATGACAGATGCTTTCCATAATCCGCGATGTGTATTTTGCCATATAGAACAAAAAGTAGTTACAAAAACAACGAAAAAGAAAAATAAGTCAAAATTACAATTTTCAAGACATTAATTACTTTACAAAATTAAACAAAAATATTTAAGTCGCTCTAAAGAATAAAATACAAAATATAAGTAATGAAAAACAAAGAAATTGTTCTCAGTAAACCCCTATTGATAATGTTGGCAGGGATAGCATTAAAAAGGTTCAGAGGACCTTGTTTCCATAATGGTCCCTTAATAAACGTACCCTCTCCACCATTTCCACCGGGTCCACCAATACCTGGATCCCCTGCACACCCCTCCAGAGAAAATTGTGCTCCATTGTTAAAGGAATTTGTGATGAAAAGAAACTGTCCACCAGATCCGGAGGCGCCTATAATTGAAAAGGGTAAAAGAAATGATAACGTTGATTGCAAAAATGTACTCGACTTTATAAGAACTGGTAAGATCAAGGTTGCAAGGTATGCAGAACTCTTTCTTCTTCGAGATAGAAGCTTCTCCCATCTTAATGCTATTAAAAATGAACTGCGTCGCTGTTTATAAACATTTATACAACAGAGACACAATCCAATTTCAGTAGCCTAAAAATTGGAGAAGCTGGACCGAAGCTATTCAAACCAATATTCTAATATATGGAAATGAAGGGGAAGAAATAATAAAGCATGTTTGTATATGCTATTTGGCAAAACATTTCTGTCGCACTTGAACTCCGCTCCACTATATTCATTTCGATTTACTAACAGCTATTTCCATGATATTCATAAAGTCAAACGCAAACAATATCTTCCTATCTCCTCTATCTATCCAAGAAACACGCCCTCGAAAAAAACCAGGGTAGTGTATTTCCAATTTTACAGATCTGTTGAATTATCAGCATACCTTAACATCCCGAATATAAGCCCTGGGCTTACAGAGGCTCGTAAGCACTTTTGACAGGCTAATGTTGTATACAGTGGGGTTGCATTCGAGGTCTTTTGGGTTAAGAAGTGACTTGTATATTCAAAAAAAATCACCATACATTGTCCAAACAGGGAGACTAATAACAACTTTTAATGCGTAAAATCTCACAAAAGAACAAAAGTAAATACAGATGCTCTCTATATACTCTGCCCATGTTCATTCAGTTTTAATCAGTACTATGGAGCTTTTAAGAGAAAGTATTTATTTTAAGACGTGAAACTCTTCTGGTTCTCCTGAAGACTTTTGATAAATGTGAAAAATCGTATTTATGCCTTCACGAACAAAGTTCACGATCTTTGTGTCAACTTTTTTTTCAAATTTCGCATGAAATAAAAAAATATATAGACGTGCTGGGGGCCCCATTATATCACAATCTGGTAGGGGCCCCTAGAATGTGCATTCCCTGAACCCCACCTGTTACGAGCTTGATGAGCCCCAACTTGCTTACCAGATTTAAAACGACGATATGAGTAATTTCGAAATAAATGGAGACACTATTTATTTATCCTTTTGTTTGCTTTCGCATTTTTATGTAAGACAAACAATGGAATATGCTACAAGTTGGTGGACCCCTAGCTGTAAGTTGGACCCCTAATACCCCTTCTTTCAATTTCAGCCCTGTAAAACTCAAATACTCTCCAAGGGGGTCCCTGGATCACGGATGAGAAACACCGTATTAAGAACAGTCAGGACGAGATCACAACAATATCAATCTTAGTTTAGAAATGAGGCGTATATTGATTTAGTACTTCCACTCCATAATTTAGAATACAAAAGCTTTTAATGTAAGGAACACAACGTCTTTTTTTTCAATGGACGAAGTACCATACAAGGCTAACAAAAGCTGCTAAGTTTATGGACCAGAAGAGAGGTAAGCAACGTCGAAAGTGAGCAGAGAGAGAGAGTGAGAGAGAGAGAGGGAGAGAGAGGAACAACTAACCTGAAAGAAAGGAATTCACGTTTGATTTAAAAAACGTCCAAGTCGCAGGAACAGGATAACGGATCAGACGCAAGCGAGTTCCACAGCTTAACGGTTCGCGGAAAGAAACTGGTCTCATAGAAAGACTTCTTGGCACAGTGGACAACAACGGCATAAGGATGAAGATGTTGGAAAAACCGGGTCATCTGAGATGGAACAAACCGGGCTGGAACCAGTGACAACAGCTCATTGGAACACTTCCTATGGTAATATCTGTTACTAAGTTAAGTTAGGCTAAGTTATTATTATAGTTATTAACGATGCTTCTCAATGATTTGTTTAGTAAAGCCCAAAGCGCTTCTTAATTTGCTCTTGAAAATGTAAAATCAACAAACCATATTGGTAATTATCGGCACATGTCAGATTTTTGCAAAAACTGTACGATTTATGACTAACGTATAAATAAATAAAATATACTTGTTTTGCTTGAATGAGCCATAGTTTCATACTGTACTGTGTTTGCTTATGATGCCAGGTACATGTTGCATAACTTTGTATTGCAAGCTGTGCAACGCATGACTTACATACTTGCTTGCAAAGTGGGAACACAGTTAGGTAGTTTAATAAGGGTTTTGCGTGTGTTAGGATTCCAGGTCAACAAATATTCTTTGGATTCCAGGTCAACAAATATTGGTTACATTACACAACATCGAGTTTAGTTGTGTTCAAACTTTAAGTCACGGCTGTTCCTAAATTACGTAGGAGTGTAAAGATGCGATAATGCGTCAGCCATGCCTAGGACAAGGTGCGAATCCGAACTTCTCAATAAACATCTCCCGCTTGTGAGTATACCACATACTCACTGCACAGCGCATAAGCTGGGCTTGATGAGCAAGAACATTCTTAACCCAAACCCTACTATCATTAGGCTTTTGGGGATATTTCTAGACATCTTTTCTCGCCTGCAAATTCTAATGGGTGGAATCCAAATCTTCCGTCGTTAGAAGGAATTCGTGAGAAGTAATTGACACATCATTGCCAGGATCTAGTTAAACTTCTTTCTAAATTATTAGTTCATAAATAACATTCTGATGCTTGTCAAACTAATTAAGATTATGCTTAAACTGAAAGGTAGAAGCAAGTTGTAGCGAAAAGATTAGGTATGCGACTTGACGCTTCCCTATGACATGTACATGACTACACTAACATTGAGTGCAAACTTTTATATATGATTCTCTTTCATTGAATTGTCTGTCAGCTTTTTCTTCAGCAACCTTTCATGATCCCTCAGCTTTACCTCAACAGCAATGCTAATAAAAGATGCGTCTTGACTAATGGATAACTGTTGCAGACAATATACTGCTACTGCACCATATCTCGTTATCAATTCTTTGGTTAAATTGCATCTTATTCCTACTATATCAAAATCTTCTTTTACAACTTCTCTGCGAATTTTTATTCGTGTGCAATATGAGTACCATCGTTCCTGCACTGATAGCCGCTCTGTAAGTCATCCCAGATCAATATTCTGTGATTGATGTTCTTTGAATTTGACTTTGTTTGCCAGCTGTCCTGACCAAATCTGTAAGGCTGGTGGTTTTCTCGCCAAGTTTTGGCTTCATTTCGAGACAACTACTGTTTTTGCTCTGCTGTTCACAGATAGTAAGCTTTTTTTCGCGATTTGGAATGATGTTTTTGGAGTTTAGGAGTTGGGCACGGGGAGTGGGGGACAAGGAGGGTGACTACCCGGTTTGCTATTGAAATCTGATTGGTTGCCGATTTTTAATACCATGACCCAGAGTCAAAATCTTGTTGATGTAGCTGTGAGGTCACTTAGAACCAATGGCATCCTAATTTTCCCTGGGTCGATGGTACAGGGACATTGGTGTAATGAGTAGCACATTGGAGTTGCAACGATGAAGGCCTAGGTTCGATTACTTGTGGTCTTTTGTTTTCACCATGACGATTTTAACATATGTCACCCTACAATTACGTAAATGTGATACAGGGTCAGGACTTATTCGATGTTGGACGAAAGGAATCTTAATTATAACTTTTTACAAAACTTAATAACAATCTTGACGTGATTGGATGATAATACAGGATGAAAAGCTCAATGGTGAAAACGTAGGACCACGAGGAATCGAACCCCGTCCTTCAGTGTTGCAACGTGATGTGCCACACCATGGTTTCTTGCCATTGAAGCGTAGAAATTTGGGATGTCATTTGCTCCGATTGACGTCACTACAGCCTCTTTACCAAATTCCTCTAGTTACGTAACGCGACGGCCCGATCCAGGCTTCCAGGAATTTTTTTGTGCTATACATGTGGAAAATAGTCTTAACGTAAGTACAGATTTGAAGTGGAAATTAAGTTATATACATCATTACCTTCATATTCAGAATACGTATCTCCCTTGTCAGAGGAAACATGAAGATTGATCAAAAGTCAGTTTAAAGAACCCTTATCGGCTCTTGAAAAAACCTGGATTAAGTTTTTACCACATAAAATCGAATTTCAGGTATTATTACAGGAAATACAGAAAGAGTAGAGAAGGACTGGCGAAGCGACAGAAGGAGCTGCGCACAAACCCTACGTATTCTGAACACAGGATCCTGATCGAAGCGTGCCTCGACTTGGTTTGTGAATCCGCCTTTTTCTGGTCACAGATTTCTGAAATGTGAAACGTTCTTTAAAAGTGTTTTAATGCCTGAACTAGTAGGGAAATATTTTAGCAATGCACCTACTCGGAAAGCATTTGAACACATTGCCATAGAACATGACTACACAAAGCCCATGGCATCTAAATAGCCCGTTTTAGAAGTACTCATACCAAACTGCCTAACAAAAGGGGATTTGTAGCCTTGAGTAATGATTTAATGAAAGATTCCAAGTTTCACCACGCCAGAAATTTACATCTGTAAATATAACGTTTCTTTGTGCTCTCTCTTAGCTTTCCACGCTTTCATTGATAGACAGCATGAGATCACATCTTTTATTCATCACTGCTAAAAGATGATGGAACTGACAAGGAAGCTTGACCTGCTTATTAAATTATAGATAAACATTTATTATCACTGTCTTTTGTAAGGCAGTATGGTATGTTTGAGTATTTTACATATCCAAGTTTTTGTTAGACCAGATCTTAATTTCAATAGACATGGGATTCTTTAGGCTGCATTTCTAGTTAAATTAATAGGCTTTAGGTATTTTAAGTCCAGCTTTGCATGTGTGAAATGTTCATTTAGAACAATATTACAATGTTCCTCAAAATTTAGTATCAATAAAGGCACATTTGGTATAGCTACACATCATGTACTACCTTTGATACTGCTAACAATACAAAAGAAACTGAGTAACTGGAAAGTTATTGTACAACATTTTACAGTTTCCGTGATAAGTATTCATAATATCACTATATTTACTTTCATTATAATTGACATGGATTATTTTAATTGTATTCAAGTTATGAAAAGCCCTAAATATGCATTTGAATTTCTAGTAACTGGATTTTGTGGTAGTACTTGTGATACGCCTAAAATGTTCTCTGTCACTTTAACAAGTTATCTTAAGAAACAATAGTATACATAACAAAACAGCCAATTGATGTATCATGACCACAGTTCTTTATGTGTATAATTGTTATACATATATATACCAGATACCTGACGATTGCGTTGGTGTGACACTGGGAGCTGTATAAAAAATCCAAACTATTTCTTGGCTCTCAATTATAAATATGTATATATAAAGAGGAAGAGTTCTGTACTACGATCTTTATGTAGTACACAAATACCAAAAAAGAAATCAAAACGACAACCACCAAAAGATTGGTCCAGGTGAAGACAGCACTGCAGATGCGAGAATAAAACATGTAAGTTACTCGAAGAACACTTAACAGCGGCTGCCAACAACGTGATGACGGGAAATCGTTAGATATTATACTATCCCTTTTGGTTCATAAAATATCACACATACGTTTAGGGAATCTGAATTCGACAAATTTTCGTTCGCACAATTCTTTAAGTTCAAATGGCAAATGTGTAATCTCGAAGTATCAACAAACTTTACCCCCGTGCAAATGTATCCGTTACTCATCTAGTTTGTCCTCCAGGTATTATGACCACAGTAAATTTTTCCGGAAATATGAGTCCTATTTAATTTTCCGATAAATGTAAACGAGCATAGTTATTATTTTGGGAATATCATTTCACAACTGGTCAAGATTCGTACCTTTCCTCCAGTCTTTCCTGTACATCTGACCTCAAGAACACGGAAGCACCAGGCTGTATGGCCTGCCTTCATCTATTTTCTGTTTCTTTCAACATTTCCCCTAACATTGTATCAAGCTTTTATGGGCGGCGCACGCTGATACAGTCATCGAATATCGTGACTCTTTTTGTTTAGAGGATGTCCTTTTCCTATCACTCGATTTTCATGAACACAAAATGAGACCGAGGAAATTAACTTCACAACCAGAAGCGGCTGTTACACTATAGCATATTGCGCTAATCTGGTATACCTCTTTACAAGAAGGCAAAAAATGACAGTTACCACTGACATTCGTAGAGAAACGCAGTCTCGTCAGAAGGTGGCTCTAATCAGAACACTTTCCGGTCTAACACTATTAAGCAGAATATCGTTCATTAAGTTGGTGTCAAATGAACACTATTAACATAAGGAACAGAAGAACTGAAAACAGAGAAAGACATTCTGGATGGAATAGTAAATAAAAGCTGAGTGGACATTTACAGATTGGCATAGAAAAAAATCAGCTAGGGCTTAGGGATCATTGACGTCACGGGCTTGCCCGTAGAAGGCACAAAAATATGGGGCTAAAAAGTAGCACATTTATTCAGAAGCGTTTCAGTGGTATCTTTCGATGGAATCTTACACTGTTCATTTGTGGCACATAGACAATGCCTACAACATTGGAACACTTTCGTAATGTAATGCATTTTCGTCCTTGTTTTGACACGTTTAACCACAATTTCCTATTGTTTATATTTCAACCGTTGCCACATATCACAGCTAGTAGGACAATCCAGCAAACCGTTGACTTGCTAAGTGGATTAGCATGCAGAGTTCTGGATCTAAATGCATCTGATTCCCTTTCTAGGGTGTTTCTACCGGATCGATTTGGATCCGTACCAGTTTAGATCCGTACCAGTTTAGATCCGTACCAGTTTAGATCCGTACCAGTTTAGATCCGTACCAGTTTGGATCCGTACCCGCGTAAACAGCGTCTTATACGTTCTCATTGTTTTTCCGGATCCTCTCCTAGGCAACTGTAAATACGTAGATACAGTATTGCCATTGTAACCATGTCCATATTCTAGTCCATGGCTCTATAGACGGTACTGTTCATATCTTGCTCAAGGGTACTATAGAAAGACCACATCCTGAATCTCTGAATCTCACAATCCAAGGATTATGAGTAAGCCGCTGCATTAACCATTTGGCCATACTGCGCCCAAAATATGCAAATGGATACTTAAACATGATTTGTTTTAACGTCACCTTCCACTCCCGTAATTCTAAAACTTTCTTTGCACTAAGATGTCTTTGTTGTAAGTAATATACAATACCTTAGAGAGATGAAGAGGGGGGAGGTCGGTTTTTAAGGCAGTAGCTAACTAAGGTTGGGGTAAGATAACCTCTTGTTTCACATTACTTAAGCTACCTCTGAACTCTTACCAAATCATAGCTTTTAGGTATTACTGTCGCATGTTTTAGCGTCCCAGGTAACATCTGGTATTGGAATTTCTTGTTCGAGAAACGCCTCATCTTAATATTTATGTACAAACATTTCCAGTAGTGCCCAACTTAGACCAAGTTTGGTGTAAGATGATTATACATTTAAGGAAGACTCGCTTATAATGAAACCATGGTCTAAAAATACCAGTGAAGTTTACAATACTGCGCTTCAAAACAGTGTTATGCATTTCCTCTGAAAAAGTGAAATATAGTAAAAACATATTAGACATTGCTAGTGGTTTTAGTGAAATGTATTAGAAAGAAATATGTATATTGCACGAAATAGCGAAAACATTGTGTACTTAAAAGCTTTTTTCGTCTGACACTCCTCAGAGTACTAACATTTTCGCTTTTCTGTTATTGTCCATAACATGATAGGTGTAGTGGTCATTACTTGCCTAGCACACACCAATACCAAGATATTCATCCTTGGCCATCAAGCAGAGCCATTAATCAGGTCGGTCTCTCCTTAAGAAGGGTTGTCTATAACCTGCCCTTGAAATCAGTACTTTTGCAATGGCCCGTAAGATAGACTTCAGGTCTAATTACAATTAGGAAAACAACAATTGTTGCCCCACTTCATGTTTATTAGTGACAGAATAACAAATTTGGATCGTGGTTGAGTACCCAGGATACAATTGCAAGATGCGGGTAAGGAATGTGGTGTGGGTGATAGAATACAACCTTCTTCCCTAACGAGAGAAGCCGCTTAGGCGAGAAACGACTCTACAGGATGCGCTATCCGACCATATGGATTCGAGAGTAGGTACCACCGATTTTAAAATGAACCAGCTGTGCATAGTGCAAGTAAGAGGTTAAGATTAAATGGGCGTCGATGTGTGGTATTTTCTAATATTCCAAGGGCAAATTCTTGCAGTGTACATGACTTAATTTCTTTTTATTAGTTGTCAACGAAAGAGAAAGCTCTTGAAACAGCAACCCACACGATTAATGAAGTCAGATCGACACAAGAAAACGCGGTAAGTACGCGAAGATTTGTAGTGCTATAAGGAGCAGACAATTGTAGGTTGACGATGATTATAAGGCGTCAGTTTAGATTGCTGTATAAAGTTCAGTAGAAAGCAGTAAAAGAGAAAAACACGAAGTCGGTTCACGTTGAACTGGAAATGCTTTACTCTGAATAGCTTAGAAAGAGCTTAATGCCTGATTTTGAGAGACATATGGCGATATAATAGCTTTTGAAGAACCAATCAGTGCCTTTGATACCCAGCATCTAATTCCACTTCACACTTAATATTGGATGACTTTGCATTTCTGCTGTCGTAGGCTTCATCAAAGGATGCGGAATTAGTAACTCTTCGAGAGGAAATCGTTCGGTTGAATGAGAGGTTAGAAGAACAGGTATGGTTTTCGCTTTATTATGTAGAAATTAAGTGACTCTCATGGGGCAACATTGAAATTACCGAATTAAGGCATACCTGGGGGGGGGGGGGGGGGGGAAATTTTTTTTTTTTAAAAAAAAAAAGGGCAAGTTAATTGGTGACGTAAAGGAAGCACAAGGTTTTCTATTTTACAATAGACTAATTTTTATCTTTAATAGTTTCTCTAATAATGTTACTTTCTACTGTTCAATCCTCCCCCATTTGTTATGTCACTCTAGGTGACTACAGTGAACACTGTCCGGCAAAAACCTTAAGCAAAATAAATTCGTTACTAAATTCATTATTTAATTTTTGTACCACAGAACAACTTTTTGAATTACTAAATTACTAATTTTGGTCATTTTCCGTGCTCTTGAGAAATGGTTCAGTACACTTAAACTCTAACTCTTTCAAACACCTGTTTCATTTGTTTCATTTTGTTCCTTTCTTACGCTTCTTCTCTAAGGAGTGCCAGACGATAAAGCTATAAAGTATACAAATTTCTGTTAATCATTGTTCGGGGACGAATACTTTGGCAAAACAAAGACTGCAAGTTTTAAAGCTGCCCCGTTTATTTCCTCATGTTTGTGACAGTCGCATCAATGTAGTGTTGTCTTTCCAAGTCGTTTAACCTATCGCTTCCTTTTCAGAGTAAAAAGAGGTAATGTTTGTAATAGTAACGACGGTAATGTCAAAGTATTTTACACATTACCTGCAACATCTTGGATAGTTAGGACGGGAGTTAATTTTTCCACTGCAGCAAATGTGCGTCTTAGAATTGTAAATGTCCGATCCACCTTGAAATGGAACAAAAAATAGATACAAAATCAAGGTACCCTTTCTTGCACTTCAGTACATAAGAATAATAGTTTAATCCCACCAAAACAGGGCGGGGGGTAGTTACTTATTCATGAATAACATTTTCCGAGGACTCAATTATTTAATATTGTGTCAAAAATGTACATGAAACTTCCTTGGGCACATTAACAAAAAGTCGAATAGAGTTTTCGACCTGTTTCTTCATCATCGCTTACGACGAAATAAAACGAAAAATTGTGTAAATATGTCAGAGTGCCTTTTTCCCTTTGAACTGTATCATATTTCTTTACAAGTATTTGCATGTATCTCCTATCAGCCACTCCAATAAACGTTGTTTACATTGTTTTTGAAGTTTTAAGATACTTGATACTGCAGGTCAGGTCAGGCAAGAGTCAGGCAAGAGCCTGCTACTGGTAACATGTAACACAAATATGGGCCTAAAATGGTAAGAACTACAGTCTTCCAGAAGTTGCTTTCCCATTGCCTATTTACTCTTGCCATCAAAATGCCCATTGCTATGCCTTCTAAGAGTGCTCCTTATCATGTACCGGTTTTAGTGTAAAATCTAAGCAGCAGGAGATAGGAAGGGGTTATGGAATAAATATTTCTTTAACAGTCTGGAAAATTGACAACAGTCACACTTAACCTTGGTGCATTTAAATTTGAAAAATACTATAAAGTACACAGGTAAAAATTTCAAGTTGCTTTGTTGACAAAATCCAAGTAACGAAGTTTCTAAGACATTTTTCCACTTTGAGTTTAGTTGTTTAAAACAATTATGTAGTCTGACAAACAGACAAAAAAGTAAATGTAGACCAACGTATGCACGAGAATACCGTGAATAGTATATTTCTTCACTTTTTGCACTATGCAATTGGCGTCAATTTTGCTTCTTCAACTCCGTGTTGTGGAACACACCACTCCTATTGTACTATGATCTATTGCTTTTATTCGTCAATTTTAGTTCCTCTTTCATTTCAAATACAACTAAACTCAGTTTTGCTACGCTAAAGCGAATTTAACTTATTGGATTGGGCTTCGGGCTGATGGGGGGTTTCCTTCAAGTGAGATGGGGAGAGAATCTTATTCGGGGGGATCAGGTGACAGATGGGGGCAACTGAGTCAGGAAGACGTTGTCAAATGCGATAACTACCCCTAAATAGTGTTAATCAGTAATGAATTAGCATGAATGCACATTAAATGTATCTATAATGTCAGATAACTTTACTGAAAATTAACCGAAATCATGAAAAAGTCACGAGTTCAGGCCCTTATAAATTTTCACCATACACGTTCAATTTTTATGAGGCTCACGTGACTTGACCACCAGCTATAACCACCATTATCTTTACCAAAATGATGGTAGACAGGAAAAATCAGAAAATTTCAGCAACTTAAAGAAAAAAGTTCAAACGTTATTGCAAAGTCTTCACAGCCGCGGGCCTACTCCATCCACCTACTTTGTCCTGATCGCTCCAAGAAAACAGTATGGTTATTTTGAATAAAAACGCCCAATCCCAATCAGCCTTCGTAGCGGATACGATACCCTCTATATTGGTGCCGCTGAGTTTAAACAAAGTGTCATCCATCGATTCCAGTCTGTGAAGAGCGCCCCTGCCGCAAGTTAACCTTTTTACTACCAGCGTAACAGTTGTTGAGAAGTTCGGGAAAGTTTTATTAAAGGGCGAGTCACACCCCCAGGAAATCATCGCTCTCCACTCTTGCACGTGCGTTTTAACATCAACCTTGTCCTTGTTTCTTACTCGCTGGTTGAATTTTGCTATCGCACCATCACGTTGTGTCTATAGAAGACGTCACATCTTTTGTTCTCTAGACAATAGAAATTGTCTCGTGATAGAAATCGTCACTTCTGATTGGCTTCTCCAAAATATGATAATGTCTATTTTCCCCGAACTGTCCAAATAGACACTACTTAACATACAACAACACATAACCATTTTTATATATCTTAAATCGTAGTGAAATGGAGTTGAGGAAGAAAAGATGTCAAAAATTAATATCGCTAGCACTGGGTTTGCACTGCATTCTCTTGGCTTTTGGTAAATGACAACTCGACTGGTATTTCTGGTCTGCTTCCCAATTTTCAAGACTACAGCGCAAGTATGACCAAACGTAAGTGTTGAATATTGACGTTGTTGTGTTTCCTTAAGTTATACGTCAAGTTTTTGAGAAGCGGAGAAGAGAATCGAGTGTTTGATACCTAAGAAAAGTCGCTATGGAAATTGTGTGACTGGACACTATTATACTGGAGCAACATAAAGCAGGGAAAACCACTTGGCTGTAATGTACACTTCCCCACAGCCAAATACAATAATGCTAGGCAGGAAAACTCATCTTGAAGGCACACCAATCTAACATTTAAGCAGGGTGTATGTTTGAGTTTTGATCAATCTTTAAGTAAAGTGCATTGGCGCCACTTAACCCGCCCTTTATTGCCTTAGGTTCTTTCATCCTTTTCTACCCATCGGTTTAGTTTTCTACCTACTTATCTATCTTCGTGGGTGTTCAGGCTCCTGCCTACCTACCACTTCGCGTATCTACTTACCTAGGCAAGTAACAAAGCACCTGCATACCTACCTGCCCATGCAAATACCTGAATAACTACTTGCATATACACCTGAAGAGCTACTTATCCATCCTGGTATACTTATATACCTACCCGTGTGCTTACCTGCGCCAGAACCTAAATTCATCGTAATAGCTTTCTAATTTCACTCCATACGATTGCTGTGATCAGTGTATGGCGAAAATGTTTAGCAAAATGTATCCGTTACTCAACGTAATAATCAAGTTTTGTACCACAAACCAACTTTTAACAAAGTTGTTTTTTCACAGTGTGTCTCTTTGTCCACTGCAGTAAATTTTTATATAAAACTGCACGAATTAATACAGTCTTCAAATACGGAGCAACGCCATTAAATCTAAGGCAAATGAATAGAAATGGCGAAGGTGACTTTAAGCCTTCATCATTAAAAATTCAACTTGAAATACTGTGAAAGTAACACTTGTGATCACTATCTTAAAGTTAATAGTTGTTGTTGGATACTTTTCTTTGAGGTATTGAAGAGGTACGAAAATCTATTGATGGTACAGAAAATAAAGTATCTCTTCTACAAATCGATGTTTTCTTCCTCTAAATGTGGGCTTGAACATGTAAGGAGTTACCTCTGAGCGATAGAATACCAACTTCCTACGTGTTCCAAACACGGTAAAAAATTCTTACAGTCAGTCATTGAGGATCAACATTATGTCTTAGGCTAGAAAGAAGGTTGGTATTGAGTTATCTACAAGGTCGTGATAAGCATGAAGACTCGGGTGTGGCTCATTATACGTTTTGTTTGATCGACTCTAACTGACTCTTAAAGCTGGACCTCAAGCAATGGGTTGCAAAGCGGTTGAAGGCTTCAGCGATGTGTCTTATCAGAGAGAAGATGCCTTTGACAGAAAAAATGCAAGATATCGAGATCCTGACGATAGCAGAAGTCGAATGCCAATTGACGAAAAAGGTACCCTCCAAACGATTGAGCTTCTTCGGAAAGACGTAAGGAAAGACACAAATGAGCGTCTAATTATATAAAATTGGTTAAAGGAAGGAAAAATAAAGGAAGACAAATAATCATGTAGGCTACTAAGATACGCTCGACGTTGTACAGGACATTCTAACAATAGAAATACTCTCCCTACGTATCAGGGAGTAAGAAAGTTGGTTCTTAATAATAGTTAATTTAGAGTCCGATATGGCACAAGAATTGAATTGAAATATAATTCGTCGTTGATAAAATAATTTATAGCAATATTAAATCCGTTAGTTAATAAACTTATTTACTATAAAAATCATTTACATCTCCTTTAATGGAAAAACCTGCTGCAAACGAAGACTAACCGAAGTGCTTTCAATCAAGAAATAGAGCGCTACAGAACTTAGTTGAAAAACGACTTTTTATAAAAGGGCCCCGCAGATGCTTTTGGCCCCAAGCCCCGCAGTCTCTTTAACCGCCACTGCCGAGCACTATGTGCAACTTAAATACTGCAGGAGCAAGAAATCTTAGTCACTCTGAGGATGACATTATGATGGAGCAGCAGGAAACCAAGAGAACTGTTGTTGCTGATAAAAGATGACTTCCCATGTGCAAACAACTCGTCTCATCTACCTATAAGGTACGCACGCTATTCTAGATCGGTATGCTTTACCAGTTAAATACAGGTTGTACTGAAATTTGTGTAGACGTTGTGGGAGTCCAAGAACACAGACTTCTTACCACATCACCAGTTAAGGAATTATGGAGGGAAGATAATGAATGGCTTCTAATCTATAGTTTCGCTTCAGCTCATCAAACAGGTAGAGTAGGTTTGCTTGTCTCTAAGAAGTATGCAAATTATATCTAATCTACAACTAAAGTCTCAGACAGGATACTGTCTATAACATTGTGTGGCAACCCTCAACTCACCATCACTGTTACATATGAGCCAACTAAAGTCAATGACGAAGTTGAGAATGATCAGTTCTATTATACCCTATCTGATCTCTCTGCCCAAGTCAAACCACACAACGAACATATAGTACTTGGTGACTTCAATACTAGTATCGCCACAGACAGCAACGCAAATTATGCCTCTGTTATTGGATCACATTGTTATCATGATGTGGCAAATACGGACTTGGTGCTGGACTACATGATAAAGTTAGCCATCAGGGGAAGGGAAGATATACTGGGGTTCAAGGTAAAATGCAGAAGAAGTTGTCGAAACGAGCCTGAGATTCTAAAAGACTATGAAGATGACATTACAATCATTGAAAAGGGACTTGATAAAGCATAGGAGATACCAACATAGAACTTAAGAGCCAAAGGTAGAATTGAATCTCAGAAAAGAAAAGACTGAAATAATAATTATTATTATATATGCATTTCTATAGCGCCGCCAATACAATATATTCAGAGATGCTTTACAATGACTATTTAAAAAAGTTATCTTTCACTAATCTGTGGTCTTGGGGCTGATACCAACGCCTTGGAAATCGCCACATTCAACTAATGCCAAAACCTCGTGCTCGTATATAAATGAACGAATAAATTATGTTTATGACGTTAGTTATAAATTCTAATGAAACCAGAATGAAGGAATTAGAAGAAAAAGAGTGTCACAACATGCTTTGCGAGCCTACACAGTCTTGTTACGACTTAAATGCTTAAATCTCGTCAGATCTTTGCACATATGTTGCGCACTATTCTCTTCCAATTAAAGTTAGTTTAAAACACTGTATGAAACATGCCGTTGCTACCACGTAACAAAGGTCGTTATGACCTAACCAGCGTTTCCGGTTAAGTCGCGCATGCTGTAGCGCGTTTGCCATTGTTATTGGTGCCAACTTGGGAACAGGCTGACGACACTTTCTGCCTCTTGCTCACTAATTGTGAAGTACTGCCTCTTGATGTACGTGGGTAGGTTGCCACAAGCGTCATGGACGCCTGTACTAGGGACATTTCCATTGGTGAATTCTCCCCGCGCAATCCTCCCACGCCCCCCCCCCTCGGGAAAGCCCGCGTCACCGCATATTTTTGTCAAATTTTAAAGAAATTTACATTGACGTTTATACAGTATTTCTGACGAAGTAAATAAGACATCAATATTACACATAGGTGTTGAAAAATAGTTAACATTATTGTTTATGAAAATTTATCAAAGTATTAGTGACACTAAGTGTGTTTATCAAAGCAAATCGATAAGCAGTTTCTCTTATTTCTGTGTGGAAATCTTGGGAATTAGAATTCCTATGTTCTCATCCGTTATTAGTATAATGTGGTGAAAGTGTTATGAGATTATCTTAGACAGTGTAAGAATAAAGTACATTCCCATGATGATCACAAATTTACACTTTATGATTTACATTTTAAAAAACCCATGAATATACAAAACGTAAACCAAAATGTTAAAGTTGAAGGGTGCTTGTATCATTTTTGCCTTACAACTTAGAATGTTTTGTCCTAGGCTTTTATACTGTCAATGACGCTGTTTAAGCACACTGGTGATGGTGGCAATGATGATGATGATGATGATGATGATGATGATGATGATGATGATGATGATGATGACGATGACGATGATGATGATGAAATAAGTAAAGAACTAATCAAACTGTTGGACAAAAAATCTAAAATAATAGTAAAAAGTTGAAGGGGGGAGGGGGGTTGGGGGTGGGGAGTTTCTAATACATAGAGAGTGAACGATATAGCATTATGTATATAGCATAAAATTGAAGAATCTTATTGCTAAGTGCGGACGCGATGACATAACTTCCTTTCTCCTACTTCCACTCCTTGGATTGGCCTCCACTTCTCTCGTACCCATTAGAGGAAAGATATAATAGCTTACAAAACGACATTAAGATATCAGAACGCCTTTCTACATCTCTTTCAGTCTAGACGGGGGATGGGGCCTTGGAATTTTCTTGTGCTTTATTCCGTCGAAGCTTTCTTGTATGCTTATCGTTTTATGCTGGTTTTGATGACTTTCGAATATCTTTACAAGGCTGCTAATTGTTTCTTTCCACTTCCCACGTATGTCATTACTGTTTGTCCATTGCTTCCAGTTAACCCAGATCTGCGGCTATTTGCACATTTTAAACAGCAATAGAAATTGAAAGGAATATATTTGCGTGGACTGTGTTACGTGCACGCAATCCGTAAGAATTCTTCCGTAAGACAAAGTTTAAAATTATCCATCGATTTTAACAGCAGCACCGTATTAAATATTACTCAACTTAAACTTTTGTAGTCTTCATTAGATTACTTTCTACGTAGATTGATCTTTCAAAAATAATTTCTCCAAAGGTGAATTGTTATTCTATAATTGAAGTGACAAATGCAATGTAATATATTATTTCTAGTAAGAGAAGTATTGGCTCTTGCTATGAATATTCCTGCCAGATCTTGGCTGGTGTGATTCAGAAGTATTCTAGTCTCTTGAAACGCAATCATTATCGTGCTTTCAAGGTAGTAAGCAGTGAAATCTTGCCTAGCCCCAATTCACTATCTCATCATCCTAACATTGCTTTCCTCGCACTCTTTCTCCATGTCATTGCTCAATTGAGGTCAGTTGTCTTGATCCTCAACTTTCCAATTTCTTGAAGCTTTTTAAGCAAATCACTGTTACCTTCCCTGCCTCATATAACAGCCATGGAACTGTTTAGCATTACCTTCCCCCTCCTATTTCCAAGCTTTGGAATTTACTTTTTAAATCTTGAATTTTCAGTACACGTCGGCATTCCTGCCGAACTGAAGTGCTTTTAGTCGATTCATGTCCCAATAATTTTCGGGCAAAGGAGTATTTTTTTCGGGAAAATAATCCACAGCCCCAATGTGATATCATTAATTTTAGGCACACTCATTTAGCACTGACGATTTTAAAAAAGACAAAACGATATCAAAGTTTATTTTAATGAACGCGTAATTTTGAATGATCCTGGGTCGTTTTGCAACTTTATCATAACCTTCAGAAACTTGGTAGCTGCTTCTCCCTTAAACAAAGACTGCAAGAATAATACAGGAGTCACGTGGTATACCTGTATCGCTGCATCGAGGAAGAATGTAGAGCCTCCTGCATCGGGTCTACCACAAACTCTCAGCAGCACAAACATAGGTAGCAAAATTAACAAACATCATATGGTCGAACATCGTTCTAAGCTGACAAACGCTATCCTATAAGGATTTAGAAGTATTTTCAGGTGCGCATCGACAGGAAAGAATAGCCGAATCGTTAATAATCAAGTATTTTAACCCTTATATTAGTATACGTTTTCATAAATACGCGGCCAATCTTAAACTATTTTAATGCATTTTATCTTATCTCATTCTCTCTACTTATCATTTCTATCGCTGCAATAATTCTCCCATACTAGCATTTTCATAACACATAAACAATTTTATTGCCTTTCAATGTTTTATTGTTTTAATCTTTGACGTTATTTTGTCGATCACATTTAATCTTGCTAGCCTTTTATATTACGAAATCAGAATGGCATATTTAACGGAGAATGTAAATCAATCAATCTAATTAGTTTAGCATTTGGCATTTAAGCGTTGGACCCCTTTTAGTGTTAACCTTGATAATGTCTCAGGGTAATGAGACGAAAGCACTCAAAAAAAACCATATTTGTTTTAAAACCGTGTGTAGTTTTTCTATCTTGGATAGTTCTAAGAAAGATGTCTGTTGACACTCGTAAATTGCTCCGCGGCATTGAAAAAACATCAAGAATTTTTAAATATATTTAATCATATTTTTTGCCTTGATATTTACAACGGCATGTGCTACATTAATAGTCAGAGAAAGAAACAAAAACAGATATACTGTCCCGGTCTTATTAGAACATAAAAGGTAAATCAGAAATAACAAGGCGACTTTCAACGGCCAAGGTGTGGTTATTGATAAAACAGGAACAGAATTGTTATTAAAATATGACGTTGGTGCAGACCGATTAACGTACACTGGGGATTCTAGAGGGACATTTACCCCCTCAAGGCGCCCAAGAATAGCCACGCAGGTGAAAAGGCTATAAATCCTGCGGACGCTTATGTGCAGACAATGATCAATGGCCTTCAAAACTTCAGAGCAGATAAGGAAACGAAAAGTTCGTGCCTAAGCTATTCTTTCCAATATCTAACCGCAAAAGCGCCTAATTGAATGTAACTTTAATACTGCACATTCGGGGGACAAGAGGAGAAATGCGCCATAATAATAGCTAGCGTGTAGGAACTTTTGTTGGAGCATCCAGTTAATATGGTTGTATAAACAACAGTAACGTCCATTTGACGCCACAAAAAAAGAGAGCTTTACTCATTTCTGAGTGCTTCACTATCTCTTTTGTCAGTTAAATGACTGTTTCCTTTATTTCTAAGTCCATGCCTTGTTATTGTTCAATTTCTGGCTTTAATTTTCATTTAGTTGTCATATGCATTCCGTTTTTGGTGAATTCTTTTTCTACTGCCTCTTTTCCCTTCTCAAATTAGCTATTTTGTTAAGCAGGTTATTTTACTACACTATTGAGCCATATTTCTCAAGTATTAAAAAAATAATACTGCACACTTTGTAATTCAATACTGCATATTTTGATACATTACCACAGGGCAGAAGGGTGCAAAAGAACTTCGAAGAAGGGGCCAAGTTATGAGTAGATGGAAACTTGAAACTTGAGTCAAGTAGTAATTAACACTACTGTAGGTGGCATATGATAATATCAGAGAACATTAATATTAGAAGATTAATCTAGAATAAGCGAACTATGTCGACATTGACATTATCAAATACTCCCTTTGGACAAGGCCCCCTAATGCCCCTCTCCTTTGAGCACGGGCTTCTAATGTCCTTCCCCTTTGACGAGAGATTTCTAATGCTCATTTCCTTTAGCTACGGGCTTGGTATGTACTGTTAGCTAATTTTCTAAGAGCCTAAATTATAGCACTTTTGTGTTTACTTGTACAAAGGCATATACTTAGCTCGTTTGACAACAATTATTTGCTCTTGGATTAGAAAAGTTTCTTATGAATATAATACTATCAAGAGCTCACTAAATCATGTTTATTAAAACTATATAGACTATCAATAAATAAAGCTAGTGTTTATTAATTGATAGTCTATATATGTATATATATATAGGCATATATTATATTGAAACAGGTAGATCAAGTATATGTATATAGGACGAGAGGCCTACAGTATACCCAATCACATTACATATAAAATGATATATTTATATAAATTATATATTATACGTTTCTGTAGTATTCAAAGGATACGACTTTTGCAATTGTCCTCATAAACATAAGAGCCATGTTGCAGAAATACATAAGCTTGTAACGTAAACATAGTTATTGATTGCCAGTCACTAGGTAGGCCTATATAGGCTGCACTATGTGTAATTTAGCCTAACTATAGATCTACCCGAACCCGGCATCTATGTTTCTCATGGTATTTTGTTATTGAGAGTTTTTTTACAAATAGATACTAGCTGGTCCCGGCTGCGATCGGAGCTATTTCCCTCCATCAAGGTCCATTGTCGATCAGCTGGTATTGTATGGTAAAAAGTTTTGTTATTGAGATGGCAATATTTCGTAAGGTCTGGAAGCGAAACCTTAAAATGGAGGAAAGAAAATGGGAATAATTTCAAAAGGAACACGACCGGTTTTCAATTATGACCTTCTTGTGATGGATGACACTTTGAAGGGCATTCAGCCATTTGGGGACCGAAATGAACAACCAAACGACCACAAAACGCCCTGAAAATGACCTCCTTGAAACACCTTCAAGTTGAAGCTGGTTCACATCTCTAAAAACACATCTGCGACAAGACATGGGTAAACTTTCAGCATCAATTTCTTCGCTATGCGTTGACGAAGAAGGCCATTTTTACAACAGACTTACCTGGATCCATCGCCTGCATTGTGAAAAGCAGTATGTATTCGTTTCTTTGAGTATTCCTCTCTGTAAATTAAAGTTATTTTGCAACAGAAATGGCGGCTTTGGAAGAAAGTTTCTCTCAGACCTCAAACAAACCGAGATTTGCATAAATTAAGTTTTGCATAAATTAGTTTTCGCGCTTGACAATTGGTTCGTAAACAATAGCTCAGACTTTTGAAAAGGATTCTTGAACGAATGGGCCTGCACGTGGGGTGAAGGGTGTTGGGGGGTCATTCTGAAGTTAGTACTCTGAGGAGTGTCAGACGAAAAAAGCTTTTAAGTACACAATGTTTTCGCTATTTCGTGAAATAATATCCCTACTACAAATAAATTTCAGACTGTTAGCATCCGAAAGTCCAATTCTCCATTAGGTCCTTTTGATCATGCGCAGACGTTTCTTGCAACAGTTAATTATGTTATAATTGAATCTGATACTTGTAAGTGCCAGGTATCGAAAGGGAGTTTACCATCATTAATTTTTTTCATCGAGCGGCAGCGCCATCCATTTTGCTTAGTACCACAGCGAAAAAGCGCACGGTATTAGAATTTAAATGATAACGGAGATCAGCAGCTTTTGACCAAATAAATGAGCCCCTTAAGATGTTTTCAGATATAAGAGGGGATTTAATGGGGGGTCTTGTTGTTAAGTGGGCGCTTGTGGCAAGAAGGGGCAGACCTACAGTTTAGGTGAAAATTTTGGGGGCTATTGTTAATTTCGGGAAGGTATTATCAATTTTGTGGGAGAAGGACTTGCGAGTGCAATTGCTTAGTTCTGGGGTGAGGCAAAATACGGCCTGCCAAGCAGCCCAAATTTATATATAAAGATATTTAAGCGAAAATATTGCAAAACAAAACAATTTATTTCAAAATCAAAAGTAAAAGCCAAATAATTATAGGAAACACTACAGTACATCGCATTAAAGCAATTTCTGCAAATCTTCACAAGCAAATGTCTAACGCGGGTGACGACTTTCAGTTGTTTCTTGTTGCATTAGACAAGACTACTATCTCCATGACACAGCATATTTAGATATTTCCTTTCATGAAATGATAAACATTTCGGAGGAAAGCTGTATTATACGAGTATCTAAGTTAACTAAAATTAGAAAAGATTTTTATTAAAATCTTAGACCACGTTAATCAAGTCAAGGGCATGTCTTGGTAAACTTGCTGATATAAACTGAGTGTTCCTCCACTCAACGGAAAATAATTGGTTTGGTAATAAAAAAGAACAATAAAAAATACGACTTCCAAATCATCGTGTAGTAGCAGCAGTAGTAGCAGCAGTAGTAGCAGTAATAGTAGTAGTAGTAGTAGTAGCAGTAGTAGTAGTAGTAGTAGTAGTAGTAGTAGTAGTAGTAGTAGTAGTAGACAACTCTGATTAAAATACCAATGCCATTATCTGTTGACTTTTTCTTGCAACGCATTTCATAATACAAAAAGAATGTTAAACATGTAAAAGAGTTCTACTCACAAAAATGTTACAACCCTCCGAAGAGGTTGCATAATAAAAATCTGCAGCAATACAAATAGTAAATGAGCATTACATCCTTGGGACATGAGGATCTTAATGAGGCGTAGAGAACAGCTTTTCATACAATCCAGGCATTGTCACTGTGTGTAATCTAATTGGAATTATTCCGGGTGTAATTGCCTCGATATTATCACGGTGAGAAAAATCTCTGGTAACCAGAAATAAGGTTATGTTAGCTGCATCCACAGTCTAGATAATGAAACAGTCTAATAAAGCTGTCCAAACGTTAAACCGTTTCCAGCTGATTACCTTGGGAAAAACAGCCTCTTCTTTTCCAGATATGCATTCAATCCTTTGTTAATCTGGTCTAACAAGTCATTACTGTCTGACAGCTTCTCGTATAATCCAGGCATTGCAGTTGCTGACAAAACCTGACAATGAGAACACAAGCAAGAATGGTATCTACACAATCGTTGTTAAAGTAACATTAAGAATTTTTTCAAGCATCGGACAGTGTAAGACGCAGCTGATTGTAATGTGGATCAGATAGTTATCGCATGGTATGCAAAAATTATAAATCAACGAATCCGACACTGATGAGGAGGACAAATTATACTGGTTATGCTTATGTACTCTAAAGTTATTAACGACAATTCTTAAATTAGTGTTTAGGAGGACGGCAAGGATAGCTTGCAAGTTAACAAAGTGTTTGAAAGACAGGTTACGCCATGGTTCAATCTTTGAAGACTTCTATTGAAAAATACTTAATAAATGGGCAAGAAACGCCATCCCCAATGAACAATTATAGTAAAGGCAGCGGTTGATAACACAGGCATGAAGTGTATAGCGACAGCTTCGACTTGATGTCAACAAGTACCGCACTGATACTCATAGCTACAATTGAATAATTTGCCTCATTTTTATGAATGCTGTGTGATGCAACAATTGTCATTATCGAAAGAAGCCTTTGCAGTCATCATTATCATCATCCCCTTTTTTCTCTCGCCATGATGATCACCGCAATCACTATCAACATTATAGACCTAAGCTATAAGGTGCATTAAATTCTTATAGGGGCATGAAGTATGAAAATAAACCATAAAGTCAGGGGAGCTTTCCATTTATGTTCAAATCTTTATAATATACATTCACCCAAAATCTTTCGCTATTATGGGATACAGGCAGCCCTTTGTGTTATTAATACATCCAAGACCAAAGACATGTATAATGGAGAAAACTGACTTGGTTATTAAACCAGTGGGGTTTAAATCTTGGGTTCAAACCACTGGGGCATGTTAATATACCAATCAAGCTTTAGCAAAACATTAACCTCTTGACAAAAGTACTAACTAATGTGCAATTGTTTGATAGAGGATGCGTCTTTGCTAACCTTTCTGATGTTGATTACTATAGTTAATCCAAGAAATGCTGTATCATTGATCTTTCTTAAATGCCATTATTGCAGCAAACTATGGGACTAGAATAATTAAAGGGTATGCTGGTATTGTATTTGTTCTTCAACAGCTCTTAATTGCATTACTGGGTGATAAGATGTTGCTGTCTGCCTCCTCCTACATTTCTATAGGGTTATATTTATATTCGGCATCATGAGTTCAAAAAATCCAAAAAACTATATCTGTCTACAAATAGATTGGTATGGGAAGATGTAAATGTTTATGGTTACCAAGCAACAGAATTTATTGTTTTATTTCATAATAAGGAGGGTGAAGCACCTGAAAATTAGTATTTTTTAACGATGTCATAAGTAAGCCTATATGGTCCCCATGTTATACTTCCATTAATAATTTTGTAGCCGTTTTCGTTTATCAAGTATAAGTTAACTGTATACTTTGCAGCAGTCCCCTTCCTCAAAGATTGCCATGGATACACCCTAAGATGGCCCAATTTTTGAAAATGAAGTTAAGAGTGAACTGAAGGATTTCTAAGAGAATCTTGAGTGAAATTCTAGTGCCATCATATTCAATTCCTTTCGCTGACTAGATTGGGACTATGGACTTAATATCCTTAAAAGGAACACAGTAGACTCTCAACAACATCTCCTCTTTAATAGTAGGTTTTGTAAAGAAACTACCCTTGGTAAATAAACAGTAAAACCACAAAACAGGGTTAATAACAAATATAGGGTAGTTGGCACAACAGAAGACCATACTTAATTTTAGTGATTGCTAGGGAACAGAGGCCTGCATACTAATCGAATATGAATCCGTACAGATCACTTACAAAAAATTATTAATTGTATTTGTCCCCCTGGTCTGTTCAGCTATTTTGCTATAATTTAGCGGAGGGGTGTTTCAAATGATAGAACGTTGAATGGCTACGACATTGCAAATAAGAAGACTTTATTATTATTAGAATAAAATGTAAGATATAGGACTCCTTGTTGCGGCATGTGCACCAGCTTACAAGTATGTCAGCTGTTATAACATTCACTAGCTTTGCAAGAATTATGTGATCGGGTTATGTAATCCGCTTCAATGACTGTACTCTTCTTCAGAGCTCTGTGTGCTCATACGTTTTTCTAAAGTTTGGTAGATTATTTAAACTTGATCAATAACCTCCGTCGTTGCTATCGGTAGCTGTTAAGTGTAATTTTGATTTCCCTTTCGGATTTTCGCTCAGACTGTCCGAAGCCTTGATGACGTTGAAAAGAACCCCAAGGCATTGGACAGTTGGATAGAGAGCATAGATGATCTTCACCGGCAAAAGCCGCCGCAAACTGTGCACTACAATAAAACTATGCCTGACATAGAATCGCTGATGCAAGAATGGCCACCGGAATTCGAAGAAATTTTAAAAACGGTAAGAATTAGTGTTTTGTTGCTTCCGAATTAAAAAATAGAATGGTTTGTTATTTGGCGTATTGTGAATTTTAATTCCTCAAGAGAAGTGAAAAAGGTTTAAATTTTAAACATTTTAAGCTGCCCACACACCCCCGGCAATATTGATGATAATATTGATGGGCTTATATTGATGAAGTTCCGCTTCTCCAACAGACGATTCAATGTTATTAACAATAATAGATCATTTCACTAGTGTCCTTCGACATGGATCGCGACGTGGTCCTTGCTCTTCCTATTTCAATAAAACGAAATCAAAGTACAAGGAGAACTAAATAGAAGTAATGGATAAAGTATGGCTTTTAGAAAGAGCAAAGTAGGTGCAGAAAGTATTAGAATCATATAAAGATATCATTCAATATCTCACTGACAAATATTCATGTATAGTGGTAACGACCCCCTTTGTAGCCAAAGGGTTAAGTCTTGTTAAAATCCAGATGCACTCAACACAGTGCACGCTACACCTCCCATGTACCATGCCAGGAGAAAACAGCGGGAAATGTTATTGTATAATGAAGATCAGCAATAAAGGCATTGAGTTTTAAAAAAATAATTGCCCAACTGCAGCACTGCAACTGCTCATTATCTCTGGAGACACAACAGTGTACTAAATACAATTGCACCCTATCTATCAAGTAAAATATCCTCCAATCTTTCCTTGTTTGCCGATATTCCCGGATATAAAAAACCCTGCGGTTTGTTCAAGACTCTACGACCGGATATAGCCGTAAATTCCGTTGAAGACAACTGTCTCACAGTGATTGAACTCACAGTTTGTTTTGAGACAAACTTGATCAAATCAAAGGAGTACAAAAAATGCAAGGACAAGGATCTTATAAACGACCTTATTGATCAAACTTTAGATCTTAATTTAATAACTCTCGAAATTTCAACTTTGGTTTTCTTTTACCAAGGATTCTTTCCATTTTATAAATTTTTTAAAGAATTTGGACGTCGATGCGAATAGGCTTGTGTTGAAGTGCTCTGAAGTAGCCATCCGAATATCTTACCATATTTTCAATAGGCGCAACAAAGACTGGACTTACCCGGAACTATTACTTTTCATGTAATTAACTTTTTTCTCCTTTCCTTTTTTTTCTTTGGTTTTATTGTTGCTATTGTCTTCGTAATTAAACACTAATTAAACACTCCTGCATATCAATCCTGCTGTCCCATGTACCATGCCAGGAGAAAACAGCAGGAAATGTTATTGTATGATGCAGATTAGCAATAAAGGCAATGAGTTTCAAAATAAAATAAAAAATATAATTATTATTTCCGAAAGGTCGCTGGAATATTATCTTTACGATAAAAACTATAGAAAACACGACAACTTTTATTTTATTTATCCCAGGCATGTTTCAAGGAAACATTCTTCATCGTCAGTATTGATTTTGTACAAATCCTGCATTGCATTTTAAGAGGGATATCAACAATGACATATTTCCATGGGTATCGTTAATGGTATACCCGTGTGTGTAGAAAAAAAGAAAAGAAATAAATACATAGAATTCCTCCTCAACAATAAAGTCCTTCAAACGGAATGCAAGTTCCATGTCATTTAGGCATTCCTGTAGGCAGTACGACGTTCCTGTAAACAAAATTCTAAAAACAAATATCTATCCTGCAATGGAAGGTTTTAAAAGCGTAACTTTAAACATTAAAAACTTTCTTTCAGCATCTAGTCCAATTCTTTTGCTTACAATTTCCTGTGACAATCTTCAGACGAAAAGAGGAAAACTGTTGCAATCAGTGGAGAATAAATTGTTCATAGAATGATCTTGTCCATTTATTTTAACTTTGGGACGTTAGTATTTTTAGATTAAGAAAAGATTTGTGTAATTATCGTCAATAATAGCTTTAACAGTTTGCAAAAAGCCTAGACATAGCATTATAAACGATAGCCTTCGGTGCATCGTGGATCTAAACTACTTGCATATTGCATGGAAAGCTAGAATCCTAGCTGTCATAAAAAGCAAAATATCCTAAAGCTTTATGAGTTTAGAATAAATTGAAAAGTCAGAGGGATTAGACCTAGATGTAAAAAGAGTTTGAGTATAAGCTGATTTTTTGGTTGTAACAATTTTTGGTATACACAAATAGTATTTTCAGACCTTCTTACATCAAAACTAATGCAAGTTCTACATAACAGAGTTTTATAACTACTTTCCAACACCATGTCCATTTATTCTTACTCTACAAGACGGACAAAATCAACTATCGTGCACAACTATTGGCATTGGTCTAATAATCTAGCAACAGGATTCTCCTTCCCTGCTATCAAAAGATCATTTTGATGATCTCACTAATTCATCAGAATAACATAAGGAAAGCTAAGGAAGGTTACCTTTTTTAATATCATAACTAATAATCCAAGATGCTGGAAATCAGGAAGAAATTGTTGTTTTAAAACTTGCACTGAAATTAGTGAGGATTTGTTTGTTTTGCTTCAGCAGCGATTTCAATCTATTTCGTCTGCTAAAGTATTATTTAATTGACATCTTGATCCTTGGTAGTGATTCTACCGCGTTTAATCAAATCAAGTGGCATAAGAAGGGGCCCTTGTCGATTGGCCAGCTGCTAAGACAGTAGCATTAAACTGAATTACAACTGACCTCCTTGACCTAAGACCCTACTTACAGGATATAAAACCCAATTTGATCGGATGGAAGTCGCTTAACTCTCATTTCTAGGGTTTTTCTACTGGATTAAACCCTTATAAGATCAGATCAAAAAATTAATTGATCCGGCCTGCGCGAGTCCGTCGTGATGTTCAAGGCCCCGGTCAAGGTGCGGCACCCGCTGCTGACCGCGACCCAGGAGGGCAACTACCTGGGCACCGAGAATTTCGGCGCCTTGCCGTTCCAGGGCATCGTGCTGGCCCATTCCAACGAGGCGGAGTGGGAGCATTTCCGCAACAACAAGAACAACGAGGCCTTCCTCGATCGCATCTGCGTGGTCAAGGTGCCCTACTGCCTGCGCGCCAGCGACGAGACCAAGATCTATCGCAAGCTCTTGAGCGAGAGCGAGCTCGGCGACGCGCCCTGCGGGTCCGAGGTGCTCGAGATCCTCAGCCGCTTCTCGGTTTTGACCCGGCTGGTCGAGCCGGAGAACTCGTCGCTCTATTCCAAGATGCGGATCTACGACGGCGAGAACCTGAAGGACACCGATCCCAAGGCCAAGTCCATGCAGGAGTACCGCGAGGCGGCGGGCGTGAACGAGGGCATGACCGGAATCTCGACGCGCTTCGCCTTCAAGGTGCTCTCCGAGACCTTTAACTACGACACCGAGGAGGTGGCCGCCGATCCCGTGCATCTGATGTACGTGGTGGAGCAGGCGGTCAAGCGCGAGCAGTTCCCCAAGGAGCTCGAGGACCGCTACCTCGAGTCGATCAAGTCGGAGCTTTCGCCCCGCTACGCCGAATTCATCGGCCACGAGATTCAGAAAGCCTATCTCGAGTCCTACAGCGAGTACGGTCAGAATATGTTCGACCGCTATATCGCCTATGCCGATGCCTGGATCGAGGAGCAGGACTACAAGGACCCCGATACCGGACAGGTCTTCGACCGGGAGGTCCTGGACGCCGAGCTCTCCAAGGTCGAGAAGCCGGCGGGCATCGCCAACCCGAAGGACTTCCGCAACGAGATCGTCAAGTTTGCGCTGCGGGCCCGGGCCAACAACGGCGGCGCCAATCCCTCCTGGACCAGTTACGAGAAGATCCGCGAGGTCATCGAAAAGCGCATGTTCAGTCAGGTCGAGGATCTTCTGCCGGTGATCTCCTTCGGCACCAAGAAGGACAGCAAGACCGACGAGCAGCACTCCGAGTTTGTCCAGCGGATGAAGGAAAAGGGCTACACCGAGCGCCAGGTGCGGCGCCTGGTGGAGTGGTACCGTATGCAACGATACTAATTCATCCCTTCTTCGTATTGCAGTGGTACTAAATTACATAATTATGAAATTTTGCTCTCGTTATTGCATCATACTCATAGTGATCCTTTCAAAATATTGACATACGTGAGTTTCTCAAGTTTTAATATTGTTAAATGTGGCCTACTCACAAGTAGCCCGTACACTTGTTTTTAGGTCAGTCGTCGTCTTCGAAAATTTTGTCGTTCTAAGAATCGGATCCAAGACTTTCTCGAATTAAGAATCGTATGAAAGTTCAAGTTTGAATCTGTAGGGGTTTCATTTAGAGCAGACACGCAGTCATTTGCATACTCATATCTTTGATCATCTGGGAACCTCTGCCTCGACGGGGAACGTCTCGGTAGTCTGTCTTACTCCGCTGTTTAAGAGCACTGTAAGAGCGTTGGACACGGTCTTTCTTTCGACTGTTTCTATGTTTGTCCTTCTAATCCTCAGAACTGGAAGTGTCTGTCCGGGACAGTCTTCCTAGTTCTAAACTAAAGTCCGATTTTAAAATTCGTTAGTCTGCTCTCACTCTATTATTGTTAAAGCTCACCATATTTGTCACTTTCTACTTAATTTCCTCTTATCTTTTCTTGCATGAAGAACGTATTCAATCCAGTGCTAGATAACAGAATACGAAACCCAGTAGCTAACTGTGATGCTGTCCATTTACATAAAAATTTATATTTCTTTGATGACCATGATTCTTTTACTTTTTTAAGCTTGAATGCTCTGATAGTCTCATTGCTCGTGCTTTATGTGCCTAATAGTTAACCCGGCGCTAATCAGATTTTCGAGTGCCCGATCGAGGTGACCTAACCTTCCCATTCGCTAATTAAGCATTGTTTAGTGCAGTAAGACAGTGCTACAAATTCTAATGCAGTAGGACTTGAATTCTCATTTGAAAGCGAGAAGAAAGCCACGAAATGTTTTTAACCCTTAGGGACGTTTCGTGGATCATGGACCACTTTGAATTTCTTAATGACAACCAATGACATTCTACTTGCAAAGAAAATGTCCTTGCTGTAAGCACACTTTTTCAAGGGAAAATGCTGCTCTATACGAATTCTTCGTGGGCTAGTATGTGGCACAAATTCTTTTGAATATAGGGGGAGGGAGATTGGGAAGCTTTGATACACTTAACGCTATTCGTTCAAGTCATCTTTAACTAAACTGAAGACCCGTACTTACAGGTTTCTCTCAAATATATAGGAACGAAATTGTAGGGCTTCTTTGGTGGACTGATTGTAGAACATAGATTAACTATGAGCCCCTGAATGAAACTTAACAGATAGATTTGATACTTATATTCAGTGATCACATATGCACAGATAAAAAGTGTAATGAAGACACACACTGCAACGAATACTATAATTACAGAAGTAGGCCTAGGGTGTCAAGTTGTACCTTTGGGACGATTGGTACATATACACGTGGTTTGTATCTCATTTTCCGCAAATACTTTCCTAAACTGGATTGACATAACATATCCAACACTCACTCAGAAAGCAAATAAACTTTGCTTTATTGATTATTTACTGCAAATAACACAAGTACTGGATTGTGATTTAAAGATAGTGTTAAAATGAGGGCTGAGGTTGAATGCTCCATTGCTCCAATATTGAATTTTTTGACATTTTTGACGAAAGTGGAGATGGAAGTTGAAATGTTTGAAATTTATTGTAAATATCTTGATCGTAGGGATCCTAGTTTGATAAAAAGCCCGTAGATTGATTTACTCAACGCGAACTTAAATGTTTGGACTGATGGGGTGATGCCACTGGACTCTTGCCCCGTCAAGAAAAAATGTTAAAGTCAACTGTACAAATCAAGACTTTAAAAATTGGAAGTTTAAATTCAGAAAGATCTGGATGGAAACAGTTGACTGCATTATGTCTTCTAAGAAGACGAATTTGCAATGATGATGGTGATGGTGATCTTAAAATCTGAAAATGCATCAGAAGTCTTTGTAGACCTTGTTGTAACTGAAACGTTATATGTCAAAAGTTAAATAATTTAAAGCCACTTTTATGGCCTGTTTGTGTCGTGAAAGCAATTTCATAGCGCGAAAGAATGCTCAAGTCCTCAAATTTGAAGTGTCGTCGCACAACTCTTGCTTTAAAGCTCGAGTGATGTAAACTTGTGTTGAAGTTGTTGTACTTAGCAATGAGAGAATTTCTGCATAGAAAGTGAATCAACATCATCTTCCAGCTTTTCCATACATTGATTAAAACAAATTCGACTTACCTCTAACAATAAGTTTAGTGACACCCCTCAATTTGTGCTACCAGGCAGAGAAGCAAGCCATGAGGCAGGCTCAACTGCCCAGTAGGACCGCCTCTCTCGGATTATGGAAAGCATCTGTCATCAATGACAACAGATACTACATCCATTCCTTGCCAAAAGGCCGAGAAGCCCAGAATAGCCCAGCCCTCTGCTCTTCCTAGTTTTGCTAACTCTGAGAAATTACGTGACTTAGAAAAAAAAGTAGAAGGAGAGAATGTGGGTCATTTATGCGCTATTTATTGTATCCTATTATGTTCCCTGATTCATTTAGCGCATGTGATATGCGCTACTTTTACGACGGCGTAAACTATACCCAAATTTGGAAATACATTAAATTTAATTAGTCACCTTATTTTGTTACTAATTGCATTACTTTGTCATCTTTTTTTGTGCAGTACATTAAAAAATAGGAGTACTGCTGATGCACAAAAGAATTCTTTTTATTTTATAAAGATTGCAGATGAAATAATATTCTTTTCTACCTCACTCCTATCTCTTGTCAAATAGTTATAATAGGCAATCTGTCTATAAGAGTCCCACCTGTTCTCTAGCTGTTCGGTATATTCAGCTGTTCATTGTTCTTTTCTATACTCACCACTGCAATATTTTTGCGCCTCAATCAATTTTTTTAAAAGTAAATTTATTACTATGAGACGGTATGTATGGGCTAGTATTTCAGAGAGCAGCTATAATGATAATACGTATCTTTACAATCTTTCGAAATTAATTTATCTTTTCCTTTACAAATTGTGATAGTTATTGGTTTGTCGTGTAAGATGGTATATACTCATAAGGGGACAAGGTTTTGGTTCACAGGACGGTAAGTGTTAACAAGTAAACAATTTGGATATCAAATAACGTAGCAGTTTACAACAAAACTTTTACAGTATTGTAGTATTAGCCTTCAGCAAAGTGAATAGTAACTTTAAATTGTATCTGGTTGACGGATAATCTACTATATTAGTTTGACATAACATTTAAGGAATTAGATTACCAATTGTTATTAACGAAATTCAGAAATTGATCTATACCTCAAGATGTGACGTTTCGGGATGTCTGTGGTGATTTTTTTATTGCACTCAATGACCGTTAACAAAAGTTGTCATTATCTTATCCCACCTGAAAGGGAAAGGGGTGTCCGCGGGGGGGGGGGGGAATAATCATTGAGATTGCTGTAGGCTTAATCTATTTCACATATTCAGTTTACAGCAATGGTTGGTTTCCACGTTTACATGGAACAAGATAAGGATAACAAGAAAATACGCCGCCACTGCCGCTATTCGCGCCGCGCAAAGGGTTGATAATCAGAGGTGGAGAGGGCTCACAAGGAACAAGACCACTGCTTTCTCTCCACACTCACTTCTCACTCGTACACTGCCTCACGAGATTTTGTTTATTTTATGTTTTTTTGTTTTTTTGTTTTCTTTATTTATTTAGGTGTTTTGTAGTTAGTTGTTTTGTGTGTGTTTTGTAGATATGTTATATCTTTTCGGTGACCATTTCGAGATTTAACATATGTGCCACTATTTGTTGTTTTACAGTTCGAATTGCACGCCAGCAAGGGAGTCGAAATGCGTCACGACGCTGTTTTTAAATTTAGTTTCAGTCTCGAATAATTTAATTCATCATTTGTTGTCTTTCAGATCAGGAAGACCCAAGACTTGTCTCTTGCCCAGATGACATAACCAAGATAGCTGATGATATGACAATAGTTGAATTTGAGCTACCTCGGTACGAAGATAATTGTGGAAGCACTGAGGAATGTGTCATTGATATCAAACCAACAATACCAAGTGGCAGCGTATTTTACGTAGGGCCACCTGTTGACATACATTTTGATGCAACAGATCCATCTCAAAATATCGCGTATGATTGCTCTATTACAGTCACGGTAAAAGGCATGTTAAATACACTTGCAACCTTTTGTTACTACACTTACAACCTAATTAAATGTTTTGTGTAATAATGTTACTATAGATCATTCATGCCATAATGGCCAGAGGGAACTTTGAAATATATATATATAGATATACCAACTATATAGGGATATAGGGTTACCTAATACAACGTTAGTATTAGATTTGAAAACACACCCAAATATCTGTACATAGCAGCTGTTCTGGAAGTAGTCTGGGCATGAGTGACATAGGGTCACTGAACTATAAATAAAAAGTCTGGAAGGATAGTTCTATTGTTCTCCCGGTATTGAATGCGTAACCAAAAATGGCGCACTATGGAGGCCGCCATTGCACGTATGTACGTGCGACGGTTGGGGACAGGAGGAAGAGGGTAAGGTAGTAGCAAGAGTATCTGGTACAAAAATGTAAGACTGTATATATACACGTGATCTAAACCACGAAGGAGGCTTATAGTTAGGCCGCTTAATAAGTCTCCGGTTAATATACCACGCCGCTTAGTAAGTCTCCGGTTAATATACCGCGCCGCTTAATATGCCTACGGTTAATATACCATGCCGCTTAATATACCTACGGTTAATATACCATGCCGCTTAATATACCTACAGTTTATATACCATGCCGCTTAATATGCCTGCGGTTAATATACCATACCACTTAATATGCCTGCGGTTAATTACCACGCCGCTTAATATGCCTGCGGCTAACATGCAATGCCGCTTAATAAGCCTCCGGTTAATATGTCACAGTGCTTCATAAGCCTGAGCTAAATATGTCAAGCCGATTCATAAGCTTCCGGTTAATATACCACGCCGCTTAAAATACCTGCGGCTAATATGCAATGTCGCTTAATATGCCTGCGGTTAATATACCATACCACTTAATATGCCTGCGGTTAATTACCACGCCGCTTAATATGCCTGCGGCTAACATGCAATGCCGCTTAATAAGCCTCCGGTTAATATGTCACAGTGCTTCATAAGCCTGAGCTAAATATGTCAAGCCGATTCATAAGCTTCCGGTTAATATACCACGCCGCTTAAAATACCTGCGGCTAATATGCAATGTCGCTTAATAAGCCTGCGGTTAATATGTCACGGCGCTTAATAAGCCTGAGGTAAACGTCAAGCCGCTTCATACACCTGAGGTAAATATGACAAACTGCTTCATAAGTTTCTGGTTACTACACCACGTCGCTTATTAAGCCTGCCGTTAGTATGCAACGCAGCTTACTAACCAAGGCAATTCAGGAAATCAATTGCCCAAGTCACCTAAATAAATAACAACTACGTTTGTCGGTTAATAGGCAAAAATCTAGATCAACAGGCAAAGTTCCATCGCAAGTCTGAATGTGAGAAAACGAATTCTTTTTGTCTGAAAAGCAAAGGAAAAAAATCGTTTTCTCATTGGGCCTATTCAATTAATCTATAGTTGTAGCGGACGCTGATTGGTCCAAAAACATAAGAGATTCAGGCAGTCCAAATTCGGATTTTCACAGCGAATTAACGGCAGTGCAGGTCTTTATGGTGTGGACGTGAAATTGCAACTTTCCGTTTTAAAGCCAGTACATGCACCTTGTTTAATACTGTTGTATCATTTGTATGACCACTTACAAAGCCAAACAGATTTGATTAAGAAAGGTTTTCAGAAAGTTGGGATGAATGATGCCTTGACCACGGAATTGGAAAAAGAAGGTCCATTTGCCGATTTAGTGTGATTTATGATTATATCTATTTATATCATGAAAATCTTTATTGCATTTAACTAATGATTGGCATTTTTTCTTGTACCTCCACCTAGCCTCAGGTATGGGAAGAGTAGAAACATATAAGTGTTTGCAATAGTTCTTTCTGAGAGGGAGGAAGTATAATATTTAAGTCAGTATTGTATCTGAATTATCGATTCTAAGATTCTTGAATGAAAAAAGGAAATTTCACCGAAATTTGCAGACTTGAAAATTTTCCGTGAAAAAAAAATTCGGTTAAATAAATTTTTGGTTTGATTAATTTTTAAAACACACCAAAAGTTTTCGTACTTGATGTAGTTGGTTAAGATAAATTACTAGCGTCGGAATTAAAGATGGAATTTGAAGAAAAGGTGTTGGCATGTTTTCAAATTCTTTAAATCTTTTCAACTTTGATCGCTGCTAATCCTCTTGTCACGATTATCCCTCTCTGCTTTAAACAAAATGGGACTTTGACAGATTGAAAGGCTGGATCACACATCTTTCTTGGTACAATCATGATGCAGAGAGGCAACTGCATGGAGCTGGGTATCGATGTCCATCGATGAAAGCTCTGGAGCTAACATTTTGACTAGAGAATTAAGAGAATTTAATATGAGTATAGAAGTGGCATTGGAAAAATAGAAAAGATGTTACTGTGGGAGATCGAACCCGTGACCAGCGCTGTCGCCGTATGCGCTCTACCAACTGACCTTAGTGATCTCCGATGTCAACATACTCTATTTCTCTATTCGCCACATTAGCTCCCAATCATCCACCGGTAGACATCGACATCCACATCAAGCTCTACGCTGACGGAGACCAGCGTCTTCGCGCCGTGTGCCTATACTGACCTTTCTAATGCTCTCCTCTAGATGATATTTAAATATCTTTCACCAAACTCATTTTCTACGTGAACCATTTTGTTGCTGACTGGTCATGTACGTTATCAACTTACACGTTTGAGGACCAGTTTCTCAATTTCTGTAATTGCAGAATGATTTGCTCTGTTTTGTAAAATTGGCCATAGTTTTCCTAGTTATCTAGACATTCGATTATCACTTAGTTTTCGGTATAAAAAAAATATGGCGACGGCTCAGATAACGAAAACATTGAGCAAATTCTATTGATGATCTTCAATAAATGGCACGATCTTCACAGTTTGATAAAATTTATTTTTTGAACGGTTTGGTTAAAGGCTGTAAACAAGTCCTGGCTATGTGGGGGATCGTAGAAACGTAAGCCCTAAAATATGTGTACTAAAGAAGCTTGCAGAATTATTAAAATATTCATCGCAATGATGGAAACAACCCAGAAAAATACTCCTTAAAATCTTCTACAAGAGACTCAGAGAAATGGAAAACATTGCACCAACGGGGCTCGAACCTGCGCTTTCGCAGCGTGTGCTCTACCGCCTGAGCTAGGTGACCCCAATGTCAACATACTCTATTTCTCTAGTCGCAACGTTAGATCCCAATAATCAACCTGTGGGGATCGTCATCCAGCTCAACGCTTCCCTTCTCGGTGATTCGACATAAATTGTTTCTTGTTTGCAGTCTTTAGCCAACAAACAATTGTTTAAACCCTGATTGTGGCAAGGGATTTATTCAAAACTTAAACTAAATGACGAAAATAACCATCTACTCAGGCATCTATTTCTTAAAATCTTTCCTATACATAACATGTTGACGTAAATACATGTTCAAAAACCCAAAGGAACGCTATCGGCGAGGGTGGTACTAAATTGAAATTTGCAATGGGCATCTGCCTGGAACCTCAACTGCCGGAAATTCTCAAATATTTCGAGAGGCTCCTTGTGATCCAAATGAAATGCAACCCTGCCAATACTTGCGATATGTGCGCATGCCTAATACAGTGCTTGGAATTGCCAACAATGAAAGGGACATATCTTAATGGATACAAGGCCGTGCGTTCTTAAAGATGACTATTCAGAAGTGGTTCGGTAACTCCACTACTCTGCAACAAGGCCAATTTTAGGCTGCTAATAGAGTATTTTGTAGAATGCGAGTTGCCTCATTATCCTATCTTATCTGGGACTCCTGGTTTTGAGCCGTCAAACTATTCATGATGTCCCAAATTTACCGTACAGGGACTACTATCACAGTACACTTTAAAAATCGGTGCATGAGACAGTACCGTATTGAACGATCTGTTAATACACGGTACATGCACCTTTGCACTTGATCGTGGATGCCACATGTTACTTATTGTAAGTAAATGGTATTTTGTGAGTGCATAAAACAGTCTCACGCGATTTTTAAGGAAGTACTGTTTAAGATACGTGGAAGGCTGAAACTTGATAAATTAAGAAACATTTGAGGCTGAAATTGTTAACTTTTTTAAGAAACTCGAGGCTCAAGCTGTTGCTTAGGTTTCATATCAAAGAAAACACGTGTATTTCGCTTTAGCCGCTTTCAGCCTCGTTGAAAATCTGTCAATCCATATTTTTATCAGTTCAGGCAAGGAACTTAATTCTTGGTTAATCTTCTCTAAAGTGTGACAGTCCTGGCCATTTGTCGGTTTAAACAAGATCTGGTTTTTTATTAATCAGTCCGTAAGAACGAACAGTGGTACTGTTCGTAGCAGCCATTAAATTGTTTTCAGCTGAAAATTAAGCTACATCAAACTGCAGTATAAATGTAAATTTCACAATTTCCATACCACGTATACGTAGGGTCTTCTGCTATTTCTGAATTTTGAAAAGATTCTTAAATTCCCAAAACACAGTCTCTCAAAGAACTCTGAGTGAACTCAGTGTAAACCCTGTGTAAACTCTGTGCAAACTCCAAACTTCCAATGAAATGTAATTCACATCCATTCTATTAATGGCACGACCTGTAATACGTCACTAATGCCCAGACTACTTTTAAAGCAAAGAGTTCTCCTATGAAAGATTAGGGATTGAGGTGAAGAAAATGTTTGCCGATGCTTTACCTGACCATAAGCATAGTTGCTTACCCGCTTGTAATCCATTCCATCCTCCCAAGCATTTCCACAGAGCGAAACGTCTTCCGTCTCACTGCCGTATACACTCGATTTATCCACAAGTTTGATTTGTATGAGGTCATGGACAATGTCGGTTAATAACGAGGAAAAATGACAGTGTGATCTTTACACTATTGGTTCGTCCGGAGTCTACATCATGCTACTATAACTAAGAACCGAGGTAGAAAGAAAACGACTGCAACAGTAACATCCCTGACTGCGCAAGGTTCAAGTCTGTCAAATTCTATTAATCACAACAAGAATAAAATGGCTGGTCTTAAAACACGTTGTTAAACGTTTCTAGAGTAAACATACAACGAAGGTAGACTTTTGGATGCAAGAAATGCAAATAAAGTTAGGGTGAACAGCAAACTAATTGTACCTGTGTTTCATAAACCAACTCTCGTTAAGTTTAATATTACTTACAAAAAATTAAATACGTCACCACTGTGTTTGAAAGCTGGGGCCCATGCTATCGCGGGGTGTTGTCGTACAAATTGGCTATGGTGATCTATGACGACATACTTAATTATCTCTAGTACCCATATAAGCTCTAAACTACCCAACGGTGGACATCGACATTCGGCTGTACGCAATCTGAAGACCACGCTCTCTGTGCCGCGTGACTTGGTCATGGCAGGATTGACGCGCGGCCAATCAATCTGTGTAAATCCTATTGAAAATCACAGAGTTCAGAGGTGAGGATTTGAAGTCATACGTTTTCAGTGTAAGCCGCTTTCTCTAAAGGCACCCATTGCTGTCAACTTTGACCGACGGCGTATTTTCTAACTTGTTATTGCATTCTTCCCCTTTGCCGAGAAATGGTTCAGCAGCATTATAATACCAGTTCTGAAGAATTGGGCTGCGCTTAACATCATCAAGAATAAAATTATCAAAATACGAAAAATATTGTGAGATGATATCGAAAACTACAAAACGTTGTAAAAAGTTGACTAAATGGACTTAATAATGTCAAAAGATACAGAATACGTAAGGACTTCTCATTGTGTAGAGGCGTCGAAAATTAAATGTTAGCAGTGATCTAAAGCTGTGCATAGGAGCCCTGGCTTCCGTTAACATTATCTTCAATGACCGTAAGAGTCATTGTCTTGCAAGCACACCCTTGATGTGTATCTAATCCAATTTACCAAAATGCACCAATTAGATACCCCTATCAGTATGGGCAAATGCATATTTTAAGACATGCGATTAAAAGAAATTCAAGTCTTATAGTTGCATAAAATGATTTGCAGCTTGTCTTTGTTTATTCACCATACGTTTAAGTTGCTATTTATTTTTAGTTTCTTGTTACATTTAAAGATAATCAAGAGTTCACTTACCGGGTATTCCATATTATATTTAAACCTTTTATTCAGGCCCGTCATCAGGCAGTTGCAGTAAGGGGGGCTGGTACATGTCAGAGGGTGCACGGGTATAGATCAAAACATCTTTTGTTGTACAAGTATAAACCTTCTTATACGAACAATCTTTATAAAACAACTAGCATGACATTGCTCAGAGATTGAGCTCAAATGAAGAACAACACAAACTTGGCTGCGGCCAATTTTGACCGCCGCGAAAAAGCTGGTTTTAATCGGGGAACGATTTTTTGTGTAAGACCGCAAATCACACTTCAGATCTGAAGACTTTGTGTCTCCATAGTAACGTCAACAAGAACAAACGCGTTTCGGATTACGTTTACCATGTCGAGTGAGTAGTGCATTTAGAACCCCAGATTGAATTAACCAATCATGGAGAAGCCTTTGACAGATTGTTGAAAGGTTCTGGTAAACTCAAACTCGAAACAAATTTCCCTGCTAAGTACAAACATGTTCAGAGACATCGCACGTGGAGAACAGTGCAAGGAAGGCACGATCTGACCTGGGCGTCCAGATTCTGCTGTGAATCAATTTTGCAGTGTGACCCCAAGTCCTGGGATAACTGAAATACCAATACAAATTCGACACCTCGGATTCCGAAGCGGAAAATCCGTTTCACTCTGATCTGTCTGACCGCAGCTATTAATGCCTCGATCTCAATATACCGCAAGGGAAACTAAATTTGCGTAGTAGACATTTGCTTCAGTCATCCTCATTGCAAGCATTATAGAAACTGGCCTTGCTGAGTCCTTTTAACCTGAGCAACAAAATCGTTTCCGTCCAAGTTCTTGGAATGTCCTACAGTAACAAGTAAGTGAAAAAATCACCATAAACAGAAGATGAGGAAAGATAACACCAATAAGCAAAGAAACGTAGGTCCTGAACAGAGATCAACTAGCATCAAAGGTTAGTACCCTAGGTTACGTAGTATAGCCCTTGACAAAGCACTTTAAGTATGGATAACACCGTTCCAGTGTTGATTTCTTTTACCTGTATTCGCTCCAATAGCATTGGTTCCACTAGCACAAGCTCCCTGTTTAACAATTAAAATCTTCAGCAATGCGTTTTAGATCCGAAAGTATCTAAGTGGTTCTTTTCATTCCCTTCAATTCTATTAAAATACACTTAATTCAGTTCCATTATATTCCTGTTTTGCATAATGCACTTCTTCAATCCCACATTTCTGGTATAATGTTAATTTAATTTAATTTTGTCCCTTTTTAATTGCTTGTGCACGTCATTCTTCTCTTTTCACTTTATTCGTTCCATTTCATTTGATGTTGGATCGTTTCTTTCTATTCCATTTATTTTCTGGGCATTGTAACTCCAACTTATTTTGCTCAAGTTTACTCACTTCCACTCGGCTTCCCACAGATGTATCCTTCTATTTCTTTACTGTCTATCCCCATGCCTTTGTTTCACGATTTGGACCTTTACCTTTTGTTACATTTTGTTCCATTCTTCTCTTTTTTATAAATCAAGAAGTAGGTTTTTTTTCAAGTGCTCAAGTAACGTTTCATCTTTGGCTCTCCCGTTCATGTAGATTTAAGTTTATTTTTGAGTTTTCACTACTTATTAATCTCCCTTTCCTGTTCCGCTGAATCAATATATTTATAAACTAAATAAATTTATTGTCATGCTGTTCCACTCTACCTCTTTTTGTCACACGTCAAGTTTCCCTTATATATAACTTAGTGGATTTACTTTATTCAACATCACTTCATTCTATTTTTGCCATTCAGTTTTACATTATATTTCATTTATTTTTCTTTCGCTCGAATCCATTTCATTTCATTCCTTTCCATGTAAGTCATTTTTTTTGGCCCATTAATTAAATTCTATTTTATTTCATTATAAAACAGTGTAGCACACAGTTGTCAGTTTTGTTCAGCTCATTGTTTTTCACCCTAAACTATGTATGTAAATGAAACAACATATTAATTTTCATTTTGCCCCGACCTGATCATTCAGGTTATTCCATTACATATTCAGCTTTTGTACCTTGTTTCTGTGGTACAGTGTTTCAATTGCTTTAACCAATTTTATTTGACTCTGTACATGTAGATCTGTATGTCGAAGAGAGAAAATTAACGTAGGGATGTAAACCAGTTATCCAGTAATTAGGTTTTCCATATCATTGATCAAGCGATAGCGAGGACACTTACCTCAGTCAATTGGTTGTCAAGGTGCTTCCTAATTTACCCACAAAAATCTGCCTCTCACTCACTATGAAATGATTGGGAGCTAATGTGGCGACTAGAGAAATAAACGTATGTTAACATCGGAGGTCACCTAGCTCAGTTGGTAGAGCACACACCGCGAAACCGTCGGTCACGGTATCGATCCCCGATGGTGACATATTTTCTATTTCTGTAGTGTTCTTTTCAAAAACTAAATTATGTCTGTTCAGAACTAGTCCCTTTATAATCCTTTAAAAACTGTTGCCTTTTACTTTGTTGTGATTCAAAAAATTTTGAAATTAACCTTACCTGACATTACTCCATGTTCTTTCCCTTTTATGTCTGTCACACCTGTAACGTTTTGATCATAACACTACCCTTATAATTACGGTTCCGCAAAGCACGCAGTTGTCATTTGATTCCACTTCTCTCCTTATCATAGAGCCTAAGGTCTAAACTAGTTTCTCTAACATACTTGATTTCCTAGGGCTACAAATTTAGCAGTGGAATACGTTTGAGCGTCCCAAAGTCCCTCAACAGGGTAACGTCCGTCAGTCCTAATGTAACGTCCGGCACAGTGAACATGCTTTACAGATACTAGAAAATAAAGAATAACGTGATGTAAACTAATAGATAATGAAGTCAATATCAGCTGATAGTAGACAGTCATTTCAATCAAAGAGGTGAAATATCTTTGATGTTCACACGTTTCGGAAATACTCATGGATCTGTAACGATTTTGATAAAAAACTAATTTGAGTTCAACCCGTGTGAGTCCGATGCAGATACAATCTCAAAGGCGTACTTCTTGATTTTAATCAGACAATAAACCTGCACCGGCGATTCTTTGAGGTGCACCAAAAAGCTGCGAGCTGATCTGCTATGTCACGCTTTTCGGAAATACTCATGAATCTTTGATGCCAGTAGGACACTTTTGGATTGCTGCGATCCTGTTCCCTCTCTAATTAGGTAGTACAATGTCAACATTTCAAACGCCGACATCGTTACAGAATGCAACAAAGCAAAAGCTATTCTCTCGATTTGCAGAATCTCTTTATGGCATAATAGCAAATGGAAGGAAACATATCTGTACTATTTTTGCAGTAATCGCCTTACCTGTGAATGCATGAAGAGGAATCTTCAAACGTTTATCTGAAGCTCCTCCAATTGGTACTTAATTTTCACACATTTTTATGACACACACACACACACACACACACACTGGAAAAGCTAAGCAAATAGTAACGGCTCAGGTTCTCAGAAAGGCCGTTCATTTATACCTTCATTCAATGTTTAATACAGACTCTGTTATACCCAATCTCCAAACGGCTGACGCCAGTGTTTGCTCCAGAGGCATAACTGTGTATAAACCACTCTACTTTCGATAAGCAGAATCATGCACGTACAAACACTATTAAATTCATTTTGTCAACATAGGTTTAAAGCATCAAAGGTTTAGTTACTTAAATACTTAATCTACTAGTACTATACTACTATCAAAATTTTTGTTGTGTTTTCTGTAAAACAGTGCCGTCGTTGACAACAGCTTTGTAAACTAAACAGATCATCCTGTCAAAATAAAAGACCAATAAATAAAAATTAATAAATAAACATCCACAACTTAAAGCATCGGTATCACCAAGTCTACATCTAATCACCAAAATATCTGATTCTTACCCAAGATGTATTTCGAGTGTTATGGTCGATGAAGAAGACACGCCCGTTTGGTGCAAGTTGCATCGCCCATCCTGCCGGTAATGGGATTTCAGATGCGCTTGGTACATCCGGATGAAGTCTTTGTGTCTACAAAGCAAACAAATATCGACTTCGATCAATATTTAATGATAGAAGTTCAATAAATGATTAGAATACATTATTTTTGCAAAATTTAAGTAAACCTTTTGAAAGTATACCTCTCGAATGATCGCTCTTCCAATTTGCCTATTTCTAAAGGTATTCCGTTTCTTCTTCTCCTTTCTTTGATTTATCCAATACTCTGAGGCGGTCGTGAAGCATTTACGAAGTTCAAGTTCCAGAATCCTCGCTCAGTCATCGCAGCAGGTAGCTCTCTTTCTGTAAGCCCACTTTCGCTTTCAACTAAGGTTTTAAGCGTGATATCCGGGCGAACAAGTATTCTCTTTGCTTCAGGGGCCCAAAAGAAGTAGCCTTCCAGCTGGATCGTCGCGGCAAAAAACATGGCCTTCCAGGGCCAGGTGGCGTCGCTTTATGACGTGAGAGATGGGTAGTAGGAACTCGTACAGGTACTTGTTTGTTCGACCAGATCTCCAAGAAATGTTGTATACTGCACGTAACACCTTGGTGCGGGTGCCATCAATTCACACGTTAACTAATATACAATGAACTATGATGTATTAAGTAGAGCAAACAGTAAAATAACAATAATTGAAAGAAGAAAAAAAAAATAATAATAATAATAATAATAATAATAATAATAATAAAAGGACACGAGATTGAGGGTGGCATGTTATACGGCAAAGTCAACCAACAGATGGATTAGAGCAGCATGGAGAAGAGAGGAGAATAAAGGAAAAAATGCTATTGTGTGTGAATCAATGTCAACGATGGACGAGGTTGGAGTGAAACTACATTTTGAAAATAACCTGATACAATTGGATGAAGAAGTGATTGGCGAGGCGACGAAATACAATGCAACGTGGAGAAAAGTGACGAACAGTTTGCAGAAAGCTACAGAATCCAAGAGAATCGAATACTATAAGACGAAAGGACAGCAGAGCCAAGTTTATCAAGAGCAAGAAGAAGAGTGCCATGCATGATTGAACCAGCAGTTACACGGTCGAAAAACGGCAACAACCATGACAATGCTGGAGCAGATGGTGGAGACACAGTCGTGGAAGGTATCGAGAGGATTGGCTCGAGATAAACAATGTAGAGTTTGTCACGAGAGAGATGAAACCGTTGAACATATTGTTGCTGGGTGTGAGGTCCTAGCAAATAGTGAATATTTAGCACGACACAACAGAGCGTTAATGATTGTGTCAGTCAACTGGGCTAAAGAATACAGACTGATCGACAAGGATGTAATATGGTACAACAAACGATGGAAACGAGGAGAGGTTTTAGAGAACGAACGGGGGAAGCTTGTCTGGGATTTTGAATTCCATTTACGAAAAACCGCAACCGCAAGGAGACCCGACTTGACATTAGAAGATAAAGAAAAGAAGAAGATCTGGATTTGTGATATGGCTTGTCCACAGCAACAAAATATCGCAGAAAAAAAGGTTAGAACGTTGACAAAGTACAGGCAACTCACCATCGAAACAAGAGAGAGACGTGTGGGCTACAACGTTATGGCTGTGCCCTTGATAATGCGTCAAATTGAGAAAGATATTGGAAGGATTTTCAAGAATAACGAGATGGTACTGAGAACTATCGGCGAAATGCAGAAAATCATCCTAATGAACAGTGAGACCATGGTCAGAAAAGTGCTATCGGGTCTCATGCAGCTTCATGAAGTTATAGAACTATTTGTGAGGTGGTCAAAGTTACCCAGCAATGGGGTAACTTTGACCATTCAGAGAGCCTTGTCTGATACTCAATTTAAAATAGCAGTAGATAGTTGTGTTTTGGTTTGAGACTATAACTTTCAAGTAGTCTTGGTTCCTCATACCTAAAAATTAATTTTAATAAAATTCTGGGCCCACATAAAACAGAGAAAAATGATCCAGAATGCAACTATAACATTTTGTTACAGAATTGCACATCATGTATTCCAAAATACGGTTTTTTAAACACAGAGATGATGTTGAAAACTATTATGAACTAGTACAATAGGTTCTTATCAATACAGTCTAACAGCTTAGCTGAAGATTGCAGATCAAAAACTGAACCTCAACGTGACTGATACGGATTAACCAATATGGTCAAAACATCCTAAAGTGGGACTACTTCCTCAACTACATTTTCCCTGTATTTAAATACATAGTCCCTCTGGCATTGTAGGAAGACAAATTATAGCTGAGCATTTGCTGCATTTTTTTTTATGCACTCACCTATGTAGTACTTTTCTGATCATGGGCTCTTGAATAAGACTAAGGCATGAAATCCGACTGCAATACAATGCATCTCAACTTCATGAAAGAGATCATGAGTAGAGATGACAGAATCCTCTTTATCTGACTCATTGTCAGAATCACATGTAACAGACATGTGACATGTTCTGTTTCTGTGATGTGTAAGTCAGATTCTGATTCGGACTCTGACCAGCTTTCTGAAATTGATGCATTGACATGAACTGATTTACCAGGTTCTACATCCGTTATGGTGTCATCCTTATCTGCATTTCTCAGGTCTGATAAAACTGTCACCAGGCTCCAATCAAGTGCCTTTTGTGGACTGAGAGTGTTGTTACTTGGCAATTATTTTATAAGATTGAGATTGAATGGTACTAAACCACAAATTTTAGGAATAGAAAACTGTCATGCAGACAATAACCATAGTGTGCAATTCATTATTACCCAGTTTTTTTTCAAAATGGCTTCCCTTTAGGTGGTCAAAGTTCCCCCCAAATTCCTAGTTTTACTGGAGTAACTTTGACCACCCTTGTTTATTTCAGAGGCAGTGGATAGTTTGTAATCAAGTGCAAAAGTGGCAAGATATTACTATCTAAGCGTTGGGGTAAGAAGAAAAATGCGGTCAAAAAATCATGCTTTTCTTGAATAACAAACTCTTATGACTATTACCTCCAACTCTGTCAATGGATAATTAGACAAGTACAGTGGAACCTCACCCAAGATCAACCCCACTAAGAGAACACCTCGCTTCAGAGATTAAGCAAGGGATTAGAGCCAATATTTTCCCCATAATTTGTACTTTAATTAAACCTTCCTAAGAGAACACCTCACATCCCGATCACACATCAGCCCTAAATTCAGAGCGAAGGATCCGGAAAACCTCTCTAACAGAACACAGTCACCATCACACTCCTATCTCTTAAATGTTAAGATGGTGTTTCTTCCCCCTAACACCACCTCAGTGCCCAAGCCTCTAGATTAAGGGATCATTTAGCAGCTAAAATGCAAGTATAGGCGCCAGCTTCTGACCAATATGAGTCAGGTGACTGATGCAAAGAAGGGAAAAATCACCCCCTCACAACTTGTGAAATCTGTGGATGTCTACTTAGAAGTGTCTTGAATCATGTCTGCTGTCCGCAAAATTACCCCAGCCGTTCAGAAGTGCTCAAAACGTTATGGAATGCTCCATAATGAGGCTGCACGCACCAGTAGTGTGAACTCAGCTACCTCAGCTATAGATGACGACTTTGAGGAGGAGGACAACCTACCACTAGCTAAGCTAGATATTAAGAATCCTATGTCACCTTCTGAGTATGCATCACTTGACAACAACTGCTCTGTTCATGACCCAGTAGTAGATCACGGCATATCAGGGTCTACCAACTCTAAAAACCACAGCAGTGTAGTTCCATGTAGCAGTGAAGATAAAGAGGTCGAGGAGGGACATGAGGATGCGGTGGAGACTATTTTCGATGTGAAAACATCAGTGCTCCATGGCTGCGTCGACAAGGTGAGGAAACGTCTCAAAGAGAGAGGGATTACTGAGGCTGCTGATCATCTTATGTCTGCTCATCAAAGAAAGATCTAATAATCAGATCTATTATCATTGTGATTGATTTATGTTTTGGCTGAAGTTATGATTAGCTACCAATGAATGCTATAACTAGGCTTGACATAAGCGTACATAAAATTCACTCAGTAACTGAACACCTGGATACAGTGATGTTTTCACTTGATATATTCTTTATCGCTACCTTCTTTACCTTTCGATCACCTTCAACAGAAAAAAAGCCATCAACGCCATCATTTTTGGATTGTACATTGTCCATATTTTCTCTTGTTACTCCCCGCCATCGCAAGCACAATCTTCGTAAATTTGCTGACAGGCGAGCAAACATAAAAATTTTTACGACGTCCGGATAATCGAATTGCAGATAATCGAATTACGGATAATCGAATTACGGAGAATCGAATTGCACATGATCGAATTCCGGACAATCGAATTGCACATGATCGAATTCCGGATAATCGAATTCCGGATGATCGAATTCCAGAGAATCGAATTGCACATAATCGAATTCCGGAGAATCGAATTCCGGATGATCGAATTCCGGAGAATTGAATTGCACATGATCGAATTCCGGAGAATCGAATAGCACATAATCGAATTCCGGAGAATCGAATTGCACATGATCGAATTCCGGAGAATCGAATTGCACATAATCGAATTCCGGATGATCGAATTCCGGATGATCGAATTCCGGAGAATTGAATTGCACATGATCGAATTCCGGAGAATCGAATAGCACATAATCGAATTCCGGAGAATCGAATTGCACATGATCGAATTCCGGAGAATCGAATTGCACATAATCGAATTCCGGATGATCGAATTCCGGATAATTGTCATTTGGATAATCGACGATGTACTGTAATAGGTCCGATCCTTTACAGAAAATAAAATATTTCATTCGGTCCGAAAGTAATTACATTATAGTTAATGTTTTGTACATTTTTCATTTCTCAGCGTTACAAGCACAAGACCCAACCTTGTATAAGTTAATGACAGACTCATTGTCAAAAGATCAAATTGATGAAGTTCAAGGCGTATTAAACGAAGCTGGGAAGAAACAGCAAGTACTCGGTACGTAAAAAAATATTGCCTAGTTTTGTTCCGTACGTCTCCCAAATATAGCAGTTTCAGTTCATCGCCTTGGCTATACCCTGTTATTAACAGCTTCTTCTCTTAGGCATCCGCTTTCTCAAGCCTGGTTCACATAAGAGTAAAACCCGTCGCTAGGTTTGAGAGAAGGAGCAAGCAAGGAGATCGTTTTACTTTACTTTTGCTGATTCATTTCGTTACGTCGATGATACCTTTTCTGTTTTCCAAAATGAGCAGTAATGTGAGCAATTTCTCACTAAACTTAATGAATTGCATCCTGCTCTTAGGTTCACGTACGAAAAGGAAGTAAACAAATCCTTACATTTCTAGACGTTTATGTTCAAAAAGACAGGTCCAAATTTCTCACTAGTGTTTACAGAAAACCCTCGTTTAGGGGACAATACACGCGTTGGGACTCGTTTTGCCCTAAAACTCGCAAAATAAATCTCATCGCTACTTTAGTTCAACGTGCTCTAATCATTTGCTCAAAAAGTAAACTCGATGAATAATTAGCCAACATTAAAACCATTCTTGAAGAAAACGGCTACCCTGAAAATGTCATCACCGTTGTCCTTTCCGATCAAATTGCCAAGTTTTCGTCTGACCCAAAATATGGTCCTATGAAGTGCCCAGTATATTCGCGACTACCGTGGATTGGAAATGTTTCCTTGAGTTTTGATAAAAGAGTAAAATCGGCCGTGACCAACAGTTTTCCCACGGTACAACTGCGTGTTGTTTATTCCACCCAAAAACTTCTGCCTCATGCCCCAAAAGACGTACTACCTGTCACACTTAAACGTTTATTAGTCTATAAATTGACGTGTCGCTGTGAGAGCGAATATATAGGTCGTACGTCGCAGAGGTTACATGACAGAATCGCGCAACATGTGCCAACCTTCATTAGTACGCAGTAAGGTTTCCAAAACTTTACCGAATCGCGTAACCAAAATCAAGACAACAGATCCCAAAACCGACTCGCAGAGGTTACATGACAGAAGCGTGCAACATGTGCCAACCTTCATTAGTACGCAGTAAGGTTTCCAAAACTTTACCGAATCGCGTAACCAAAATCAAGTCAACTGATCCCAAAACCGATTCGCAGAGGTTACATGACAGAAGCGTGCAACATGTGCCAACCTTCATTAGTAGACGCAGTAAGGTTTCCAAAATTTTACCGAATCGTGTAACCAAAATCAAGTCAACAGATCCCAAAACCGACTCGGCAATAGGGCAGCATTTGATTGAAAACCCGTCATTTGCTGACGACTATCAAGAGGATTCGTTCAGGGTATTAGCGAGAGCCAGATCTCCTTTTCATCTAGCCGCTTTGGAGGAAGGCAATATGGAAAACTGCTTATACTACGTTCTTGTTTGTTTTTATGTAGGTGTGGGTTGATAAGGCCAATAAGCTATGCCCAGGACATCCAGCAGTATTCAACTTGAAGGTAACCTTTGCCGACCGCCTTTGTTTTCAGTTACATATTAGAGTCAATGTTAAAACATAACATATTTTCCTTTCTTCCTGCTTCAAAGTGTCTGTATGGAGGCAATTGCTCCTACTTCTTAAATATACTGGCAAAATATCCCCTTTTTAAGTTTAGGTTTACACTGATCTATTGCTTACGTACGTATATTAGATTGGGATTTGGATGCCGCTTAGCTCTGTAAGTACTTCAGCTTTTAAAGGGAAGAATTACAGTTTTACCTAATAAAAACAAAGATGCGTTAAGGTACGTATATGTAACGTTTGCGTGTTTGTTTCATTTTCGTGGTTGTTGTTCATTGTTTTGGTTTGTTCTTGTTTGTTTGTTTGTGTGTGTATGTGCGTGTATGTGTGTGGCCAGGCATGTGCACGCTTGTTATTGCTGCATCGGTAAGAGATTTGTCGTATATATGATGTACTTGAAGTGAAATACATAGAAGTATCTTTTGATAGACAAACCATTATATGGAAGGCAATCATGCAAAAGCTTTATCTATATTTTATGACATTACTAATTTGTTGTTTGTTTTGTTACGAAAGACGAAATCTCTTACTGTAAGATTTCGATAATCAATACCATTCTACTTCAAATGCCTTTTCCCCAAGGATTACATATTTGTAAATCAGGACCTGGAGAGACGTTTATTTAGACCATGTTGACATGTATCAGGGTGTCGTTAAGAGTCCAAAATAGCTCTTCTTTACATTTTTACTTGTCATCGACTACGTATGGTAAATGAAGATTTCATAAACAAATTTCTAAAGCCCTGTATACGCAGGTACAAATCCAATTGCATCCAAACCAAATTATCTCTGATCGACCTTACCTCTACACAACACCTTGTTAATCCAAACTTGTTTGGATTCGCTTCCCGTATTCATTCGGGGCCGCTCATGAAAGTGGACCTGTTTGCATCCAATCCCAGAGAGATCTCATTTAAATACTTAAATGGATCTAGACAAGAATGGGTCCAAACGGAAACAAAGAATACTCGCTGCTCAAAACACTCATATCCTGGCTGCGCTCTTCAGGCACCGTCCCCTCAGCATGTCACGTGATACTAAACAATCACATGCTCTTGAGCACATGCTGTCGATTCCAGACAATTCCTCCATCGGCTTTGGTCTGACACACAAAACGAAGAAGAAGTTCAAGCAAGACAAAAAATACCCACTGTTCATATCTTTCACTTGCAAATCCATCCTTATCATACAATGAGTATTCTACGCTCACTAAATGGAATACGTCACAATACTACCTTTTCGAGGTAGAGAGTCAAAATTTGTCCAAACATATTAACGTCCCCTAAATGCTACATACGAAAAGCAATATAGCAAAGCATTTCTTATAAAATTCATGTCAATACGACCGTAGGATACCAGGCTGCTGCTTATTGTGTGGTATCGTAAATGTAAATATTGGTAAGCTTAATCAACTCTCAGAGCAGATTTGGAATAATGATCGTAAAATCACAATCAAATATCCCGAATGGCCGTGGTCCGATATTGAAACTACCCTAAATAAACAGTACAACAACCAAATTGCCTAACTAATAGATAGAGGGATGCCCAAAAGCAACGCCCTCAACTTAGGCTACCGCGCTGAGAAGAATGCTGTAAGGTAGGCTCAACAGCCCAACACGATTGCTGCTGAAGGATTGTGGGAAGAATCTGCAATTTAAAAAAACAGATTCTATAATGAATTCAAAGTCAAATCAAAATTTCGTGGATAACTTACAAAGCACAAGACCATTTCGCAAATATTGATATTATTATTATTATATTTTACCTTTTCTCGACTTATCAAACTGAAACGATACATTGTGTCGGCAAAGTTTGGGTTTTTTCAAATGGAATTTCTTTTCTTTTCGTATAAATATTGGTCGACCATTAAGTACTACGTTGTCGTTTTCCTCATATAGGAAAAAGCTAGAGGAATCCACACTATATAGTAATGACTGGTTGACAGGTTACAGAATGTGTGTCTCCGAGACAATCATCCGTTACGATTACTCACAGGTTACGTTCACGTGTATAGTAGCTTTTTTTAAACCACCGAATCAACTGTTTGCCTGCATTTTTGCACTAACTGCATAAGCACAAAACACATAACGTGATGTGCATGCGGCATGAGTATTAGGTTCTGTTGAAATAACTGATGATATTGAATCTTCTTGGAAATCACTGCGCGTCGTAATGCACACTTCTGTACTGGACGTTCTGGGTTTACCCCTTCGCAAACACCAGGACTGGTTCGATGATCAAAATAATGAGACCCAGGAGCTGATCAACGAGATGCACAAGGCTCATAAAATTCGGATTGACGACAAGAACTTGACAACAAAGAAGATGGTGTACAAAGCATGCAGACGTAAGGTCTAGAAAACACTACGACAGATGAAAGAAGCATGGTGGTCTTCGCATGGACAATCAGTGCAAAAAGCGTTTGACGGGAAAGACTCAAAAGCCTTTATAAAGGCATTAAGAAAGTTTTGGGGCCACACGAATCTGGCGCATCTTCCTTATCTGCAAATGATGGCACACTGCTGACGGACAGAGAGGATATATTAAACCGCTGGAAGGAGCACTTTGAAGCAGTCCTAAAAAATACTTGCACAACTGATGAAGAAATAATTTCGTCTATCACTGCACCACCTGAAATTTCTGAATTTCCCTTCCTTCCAGCATTAAATGAAGTTATTATTGCTATCAAGCAAATTTCTGCCAGCAAAAAGTCAGGAAAGACACTTTACCTCCCGAGGTGTTTACGCATGGTGGAAAGAAACTGGTGAAGAAGCTGCATAGTCATTTTGTGAAGATCTGGCAAACTGGAAATGTCCCTCGGAATTTCAAAGATGCATTAATTCAACACTTGTATAAAAATAAAGGCAATAGAAAGATCTGTGACAACCATCGAGGCATCTCATTGCTGTCAATTGCCGGAAAGATCTTGGCCACGCTTATTCTCAACAGAACTATCAAACACGTTGTTGACGATATCTATCCCGAATCTCAGTGCGGTTTCGGGGATGGTCGGGGTACGATCGGCATGATATCTTCCCTCCGTCAGGTCGCCGAGAAAGTTCGCGAGAAAAACGAGAAGCTGTATATGGACCTCATTGACGTTACAAAGGCCTTTGACACAGTAAACCATGCAGCTCTCTGGAAAGTGTTGAAAAGCTGGGAATACCAGACAACATTGCTGAATGTAATTATTTCTTTCCATGATGGAATAAAGGCATCGGTTGTTTCAAATGGAGAGTCTTCAGAACCTTTCGTCACCTCAAACAATCCACCCAGAATAAGGAACTACCTTTAACCGTGCTATGAGAAACTGTGTCAACTCAGTTCAAACCAGGTGCCTTCTGGGACTGTGCTGATAATCCCGGTCCCTGACCAAAAGTAAAACTATAATATCAAACCCATAAGGTGAAGGAATCTCATGTGATCCAATTCTCTTTAAAGCGAGCTACAATGAACGTCTCGGGAAAAAAATTCTTTTCACAATTGATAAACACTTCCCTAAACCTATCAAATTAATTAAAAAATTGTAACTGGAAAACAAATGAAGTTAGGTTGTGACACCTCCGGAATTCCAACACCATTATTGACAACCATAACAAACCCATTGTGAAAACACACTGTACATATGGGAAGAATAAAGTATAGCACAACCGCACAACCTGGAAGAAAGCCATGAGAAGAACTTTCAAGAAAAGTTAAGTTTGAGAAAGACTGACAAGTTGCCACTATTAGATTTAAAAGAGCTACTTAGGAAGTTCCATCACAGAAACAAGTTCTTTACCAGATGTAGCAGAGAGTGAGTGTACTGTAATCAGTTTCACCAAAAGATTTCATGGAATACATAGCTTCATGAGCAGTAAAGTTTTGTGTTTTCTTTGCTGTACACTCCATATTTTATATATAAATAGATATATTTATAAATTATATGATATGACTAAAGCCAAATTGCTATATAAATATAGGTTGTTATGTAACACTTTATAATAGTTGAGTGTCACGCTCCCACTGTTTACTTCAAAGTTGTGCTTTGTGGTTTTACGTACTCAATGGACAGCTCTGGGTTTACCCAAATTCTCTTCACATGAGGTCAACATGTACAATAAATCCTGGTTGAAGTTACCACACATTATAATAACTCATTTACTGATGTGGCCAAATCATACAGTAAACCATTATACAAATTAGAAGTAAAAGGCAGTCTTGCAAAGACTGGGCATCCTAAAACAGCTCTTTGGTGGTACATTGTTATGAATACACTACTCTTTGACTTTGCATTCAGCTCAGAAATGTTTCTGTAGAAACCAATATCAATTCACTAGTTTCATGGTCGTCTACTGTGTACAGTTGAAAAGTGTTACAAATGTAGTATACAGTTCAAATAATCATAAAAACCTTTATCTTAGTGAAGGTACGAAATATTGAGACAAAAATGATTGCAAAACTTCTTGTAATTCTCTTTAGTATTAAACTTATTTATTGTGAATATCCATCAGGTTTTAATTTGTGGATCTCGGCCCTCAGTCAAGTGCTTTCTTCAACTAATCATGAAAGTAAAGACCATAACATAATCTCTTATTTTGCACAAATTTTACAAGCTATTTCAAATGACAGACATTCGCAGACAAACACAACAAGGAAAAGTCAGGAAATAAAGGGCTGTGTGAAGATAAGCTCATGTTTAACAGCTTTTGGAGGACCCCATGGAATATATTTACTTGACTACAAAATCATCAACGAGGAAATGCGTCTGCTATATTAGTACTATACTAGTATTAACCACGATTGAGAATACCTAAGGAAAAAAATAAAAGTCAATTTCAAGCCATTCTTTACTGCACCCCCGGAGTGGATGACGCATTTCTAATATTGACGAGTTTGAGTTAACGCTTGTCTGTTATGAGATACATTTTTTCAAGTGCTTGATCAAAGGAATAGTTCTCTATTGTACAATATTCGTGGTTTCGAGTTGTACGAACTGTTAAGCCTTGTGTGTCATATACGAGTCACCTTATATTGTAATGCCACAAATTCAAAGTAATAGATAATAAGTGATTTCAGTTTGTTTATAGTCTTGTAGTTAAAAGCTGTGTACTTAGACTTAAGTTCGAGACTCTCTGTTTAAGATCACTTTTCACTTAAAATGGTAAAACTGATTCTAATCTCTGAATTAACTCAGGCCGATATCTCGGTTGGTTTAATGACGTGTTAAACTCTCAACGCTATAGAGAAAGGTGGTAAAACCATTTCATTATGTAAGACAGGCACACTATAATACTCTCAAATTCGTACTTTCAAGCCCCAACAGCTTACTTAAAAAGTGTGCGAACCAAGCCAGCCCAAAGTCTCGCCGGTGCTGAAGTTTGTGAGAGGGTTCTATGTATTTCTTGTACCTGGGGGTATGGTGTTATACTTTATATTGACGGTCGCGTGTCTCTTTTTGCAAAGGAATTATTTGTCTTTGTGTGCCTGGAGCAACAACATTGCAAAGAAATCACTTGATCTAGAAGACAGATCAGACCCAGTTCACAATTAATGGTAGTTGACAGTCCTAAACGTGTCGAGATTTTCATCAACGTGTTGAACACAGTGTGACAGCATCTATTAACTGCCACACAACCTACACAACTCTGTTGTAACATGTTTTCTAGGTTGATTGTGCATCAAAGACATGAAGACACAAGCATCCCCCAATATGTCGGGGAAGGCACACGTGGATGAATGCATGTTTCTCTTGTCTTGGCAAAACTTTCCTGCTTTTCATGACAAGAGGCTACGCCTCTCCCATCGATGGTTGGTATATCCCAATTCTTTGGTTATTAAGGTACACTTAATGATTACATGTTCATAATAGCTTTGCGTTGGATGGTGCCAAATTTAAATACGAAGGCAATATTGTAAACTGATTAAAGAAGTGTCCACTTTTTTATTTCAGTCTTTGCGTAGGACATCACTATTGATCTCCATGGAAGCACCCCCCTCTGCTCTTTAACTGCACTCTGCTTTAAATCTGTATTCAATGAAAACCGAATCTTTTAATTATCCTCAATTGATATGAGTTTCAAAAGAATATAAGTAGAGAATGGAACCTCAGCTGTTAGAAGTACTCTTATTTGAAAGGAAGGACTAATGAGGACGCCTTCTACAGAACTACTCTCGCTGCTTATTAACAGGTAGAAAGATTTGGCAGACAATATTGTCGTATTCGGTCCTTGTTATTTTGTCTGGACTAAGCTCAGTTCACAGTAGAAGGTGAATTCTTTTCATTAACTATACAACAAAAGATAGGACTAGCAAATATCAGCATCTGAGTTTTAAGCAGTCATTCAACATGGTGATACAGAAAATCAGACAGAGATGTAGTTTTAAGAGTTTATTCAAAGGATAAGCAAAAAGGATTCGTATAACGTAGGCCATTCTTTCCATAAATTTGTACCATCGTTGAAAAACGTTCTAAATTAAAAATTTACAGAATTGGCCTTGTGATCATTAAGAACGATAATAACCTGATCTAAAATTAAGAATATGTCTCATGATACACCCAAAAACCATTTTGAAACAATAATATAAATATGTCTTTGAAGCATTTGATAATTGGTAAAGACTACCTTCGTACCAAATACTCTATACATGTCTCGAAAAGGCATCGCTCTTTACAAAAGTGATATATCCAAGACTCTGCATTTAACCAATCCCTTAGTCTGTCAACACATTTATCCAAAGGTTCTGGAACAATTTCCAAATCATCACCATATAAAAACCCCGGGGAACACCTATTTGAAACTCACTGCTGAAAGCCTCCAATAACATTACAAACAGAAGTGGACTTAATAATAGCTTTTTTAAATTAATTTATTAATACCACGTATTTGGCAATGCTACGACACTTACTCGAATAGAGTCTAATTCATCCTCACTAAAATTCATTTTATTTGCTTTGCGCCATAAATCCAAAACTCTCCCATCTCTAAATTCTTCAACTGGGGATGGCAGCTTTCTTTGTACCTAGAACAATAAACATGAATGCAATAGAGTCCACAAGTGTCACATCAACATTTCATGAATATCACTTTGATAATATTCTACGCTGCAATTTTTTTGTTTTGATATATAACATGTCCAAATTTGAGAACAATATCTAGAACAATCATCCAAATAAGCTGTTTCGAACTTTACATAATGCTTATCAAAACCTTATTATTTAATTACAGTTCATAATTTCATGAGCTGCGTGAAATTAACAGGGATTTTACAAATTAAACATTCATTTCTCACAGTTGATATGAGATTTGACCACAATATCTTGTGTATGGGCCTTTGGTGACAGGGTTAACACTGTGATGTAGTTATCATTGGAATTCCAGAATTTTTTTTTGTGTGATGTCATCACTTTAGTACTCTATATCTTTTACACCATACCAAATACAAGTATTAATTTTAAGGCACAAAGGGTGAAGAAACTACTACGTCATCACCCTTTATGCCTAAATTTCTTCACGAGCCTGCCATTAAGGAATCTCATATGGTTAGGTTGTAGGACTTTTATCAAAGCAATTTTAAATGAAAACAGGCTAATTGTAAACAAGATTTTATTGTACATAGATTTTTTTATTTAAGGACTAGGTTTTCAAATGCCCAGGCATTGATGGTCCAATGGTTAAAGTGTTGGTTTTCAAACCAATGGGACGTGGGTTCGAGTCCCCTCAGCTCCACTAGTGAAAAAAGAAAGCAAGCTATTGTGGTAATGCTCCACTTCGTGACAAATATATAATAATTGCTATGTGTCTGCTGAGCACTTATATATCTCTGGCACTGATGATGGTCGTGTGTACGTTCGTTTCGTATCACAATCCCTTGGAGATCATCAGGGGTACAGGAAACACAATTTCTTGTTTGAAACCCCTCTCAACAATGCTCTTTTCAAAACGGTTCAAGTTAATGACTCTAAAGGAGTTCAATACCAATAAAGCTACTGCTGCAAAAGGACGACCCATTCAAACGATGATCAAACGATACCAATGTGCTCTATGAATAAAGTTTTCGCATGAACAATGACCAAGTAAAGTAAACGTAATTCGTATATAACAGACATGGAGGTTACATAACGATTGGATCTAATAAGTCAATTGGCATAACATCCAATATTGAAACCACAAAAATCCTGATTTAGTAGAGCTGTAACCTACCTGACTAAATACCATTTGTATACACATTAACAATCGAATAGGTTCACGAAAAAACGAGATTTATTGTTACGATTGAAGTCACTATTGCGATTTCTAATGAAGGTGTGTATAAGACAGGGTTGTATTCTCTCACGAATTTTGTTGAAGATTTGTTGTTCGAGTTTTTTTATGGATAAGCTTAAAAGCTCAAATGAATTAGATATCCAAGTTGCTATGTGAACACATATTTGATATGCCGAAATAATACCTTGATACTGGTGACGTTTGAAAATTTAAAGTTGTTCAACCAAGAAAATGCAAGACAGGCTCATAACGGTCGGACGTAATGTATCACACATTAGTCAATCAAAGGAAGTGGGGCCATAATGCGAAAACGTTTGGTAAAGTTTAGGCAGTTAAGTCACATCAAGACTGAGTGGAGTTGCATTTTGTATATTCTCATTCTATAGTGTACACTCTTGTAATTGTGCTTGTATAGGGCTCGACTTCTAACAATTTCTTCAAGCGAGAAAAACGCCACAGTTACAACACATGGGTATGCAGATGACAAAACACGGATAACCAGACGCTCCAGAAGGGCAAGCTTCAAGCTGAGCAGCCGACCCAATAAAATGGGTAGTGTGGCACACGGTAAAGCAGAAGACATTTCAGGAAAGACTAATACCTTTTCTTGGTCAAAGATGGCACGCAAGACAAAGGGGCAGAGCCTTAACAGCCAGTTTTCCCAGACAAAAAGCAAGGCCGACAGTTTTCAAACGGAATGTAATTTGTTGGTTTCGGGGAACCAGTCCCATTGTATTGCTAAGACACTACCTCACTTAAAAAAGTATTGTTACTGTACAGACCTTTTATCGTGAGAACGTTTTTCTTTTTCTTTTTTAAATGCATTCTCTGATAATAAAGTAATAAAGATACTGTTCCCAGTTTTTCCTAAGTGTTTGAGCGTATGCTAAATTGTCTCTTAAAAGATTTGAATAAGAAATACGAAGGATATTCCATTTAAAGTTGGTTTGTGGTAGAAAATTTGAATGTTGCATTAAGTAACGGATTCATTTAGCTAAACGTTTTTTTCGCCATACACTGATCACAGCAATCGTATGGAGTTAAATGACAAAGCTGTTACGATGAATTTATAGGAAGAGAGAAGATCCTAGAAAATAACAGTCACAAGATCGCTACTTTTTCTGCCACTCGTGTTATTGAAAAAGACGTAAATTGTAAACAAATTCTTTTTGTCGACAGAGTACCGGCTTCTTTGTTTTGATAAATGCAGCTTCTAAAGGGGCTAGATGAAAAGGAGATCTAGCTTTAGCTGATACCCTAAACGAATCCTCTTGATAGTCGTTAGCACATGATGGGCTTTCAATCAAATGCTGTCCTATTGCCGAATCTGTTTTGGGATCGGTTAACTTGACTTTGGTTGTTTTGACTCCATAGTTGGAAACCTATGGTTGACTTTGGAAACCTTACTGTGTTTGCTAATAAAGGCCGGTACATGTTGCGCGATTCTTTCCTGTAACCTCTGCAAAGGTTGACCTATATATTTTCTCTCACAGAGACACGTAAATTTTTAAACTAATGAACTTTTATGTGTGACAGTTAGTGCGTCTTTTTGGGCAACAGGCAACAGCTCCTTTGTGGAATAAACAACACGCGGTTGTACCGTGGCAAAACGGTTGGTCACGGCCGATTTTACTCTTTTATCAAAACTCAAGGAAACATTTCCAATCCACGGCAGTCGTAAATGTACTTTTTGAGCAAATGATTAGAGCACGGTGAACTAAGGAAGCGATGAGATTGGTTTGCGAGTTTTAGAGCAATATGAATCCCAGCGCGTATATTGTCCCGTAAATGAGGGTTTTCTGTAAACACTAGTGAGAAACCTGGACCTGTCTTTTTAAACATAAACGTCTAGGAAAGGTGAAAGCTGGCAAACAACTCAAAACTGAAAGCATCAAATCCGGAAGACTGGGTACACAAATGGAAACAACATTTTGCAGACTTACTAGGCAGCTCCCCTGACGTTAATGATGTTCCTATTTAGAGAATTATCAGTTATGAGCTACCCAAGAACAACAGCCTGTTTAGTATGGATAAACTGCAAAAAGAACTGCAGTCAACCAAAAATTGTAAAGGAGCTGTTTTTGTAGACATTCCGCCGGACGTTTTGGAGACAGGAAATTTCAATGAATTTCTGCTCAATTGCTGCAATAAGTGTACCTATTAAAACCCATAGATGGATAGAGAAGTGGATCCATTCTCCCAGATCCCCAAAGTGGAGTCTTATCAAACCCTGAAAATTATAGGATTGTAACACTAATATGCATCGTTCCAAAGAAATACAACACTACAATCCGTAATAAACTACTACCAGAGATTGAAGAATTCTCAGACCTGCTCAGAGTGGATTTAGGCAAAATCGGTCAACAAGAGGACAGACCCTCATTGTAAGAAGGATCCTTTAGGGAGTACGTGCCAAAAAGTCTAAAAGCTTCAATCATTTTCGGCGACTTCTTGAAAACGAAGTAAACTGTTCAACATACTTTTATCGTACGGATTTCAAGCTGAAACAGTTGCAGCGATCATGATGTTATACAGTAATACAAGCAATGGGTACGTGGAATGATGGAGATACTGACTTTTGCCAAATTCAAGCTGATGTCTTACAAGGGGACACACTCGCCTCTCTTTTATATAACATAGCTTTTGGATTATGGATTTGGCAAAGATATGACAAAGATTTGGGTTTCACACTCCAAAAACTCGAAGTAGAAGATACCCTTTTGTGAAGATCACTGACGCTGATTGCGCAGATAACTGGGTTTTGTTTGTTGATGAAACCCATGGCACAGAAAAGCTTCTATTCTCCTTAGATAATGCAGTCTCTACTAGAGGTCTGCTTGTCAATACCAAAAAAACGGAAATGATGAATCGGAACGAAAAAGGCACAATAAACACCATTGCTGAGAAACCACGTAAAGAAGTGGAAAGCTTTATATATCTCGGTAACCACGTCTCATCAACTGCTGCTGAGATCAAAATACGTATTGGAAAAGCCTGGAATAAAATTGGTGGTTTTTTACATGTTCGTTTGCACGTGTCCATTCAAGTAAATTTAGTCTTATTTGGGGCAAATAGACATCAATGATGTAAAGAAAACTTTTTTGGTGTGCTTTGCTGACAAATTTCCTTTTTTACTCAACCTCTAACAGAAACATAGCCTCATAAAACTGCGTTAAGTTCTGCGGAGAGGCATAAAAGTGAAAGGCATAAAAAACTACGTGATTAATTTCGCAGTTCAAGTCACGAGTCTCTCGTAAAATTGCCCGCCAATAAAATTCTATGCTGCCGAAACATGGTAATATCAATGATATGCAATTGTAAAAAAATAAGTTTAGTTGTAAGAGGCTTCCTTAGAGGACTGATCGAAATAAGAATATTGGATCAAAAATGGCTAGTACAAGAGTTTCTCAGTCATGACTCTTCCCCGCTGTTCGTTACTATTATTTTTGTATCTTCCGTTTAAATGGAAAATCATGTCAACGTTCCCTCTTTGATGTTTTACTTTCATTCGTAAGATGACGATACAGCGTGTTGAAATAATTTAGTTTGAGAAAAGCGGTTGACTTTCAGTTAACGAATACCCCGTTAACCCTAGTCTGTGAGTACAGGCTCTGTGAATTGCGTCCAGCCGTCGGACTGGATTGAAATGCCCTTATTTACAAGCTGGCCTTAATATGAAGATTTTAAATTTTCATCTCAACTCTTACTATCAAATGCGTTTGTGTATTATATGTAATTTTGGTCATATTGGACTAAAGTCAGTAAGGAATCGTTGTGATTCGATTTTAATTAAAAAACAAAACATAAGAATTAACTTAAAATATATTATAATTAACTAGCAAATTTACGTAACAAAATATTAAAACATAACAAAATAATGTAAATTTGCTGGATAAGAAAAAGTTAATTCACTTTTTAACAAAAAAATCGTTGATTTTTGTCTGCCATGCGTGCATCTGAGTGTTGACAAACTGGCCGGTTAAATGGTTGACTCCCTCGGTACAGTTCTTCATAAAATGTCCATCGTTCTTTTCTAAAGCAAATACCTTAAGCTGGCAAATCAAAATCAACTGTGAACCAAATCAACATCAGGTGTTAAGCAGAATTGATAGGTTTTAAGCAACTCATTGCAGTCACTCTAACTTTTTGCGCAATTGGCCGCAACAAATTTTTCAACAAGGTTATCCTGACGGTCCTAAGATGTTTTCTTTAAAGGTTTGCCATTAGCGACAAAATTTAAACTCTAAACTCTGCACAGTTACCAAGTAAATCGTCGATCATGTCATTGTGCTTTTGTCAACAACTCACAAGCCTATTTCTTCATTACCTTTAATTTCAGCTTCAAAACCAAACCCCCGCTGGCTCAGTCGATAAAGCAGATGACCTGAAAGTTTTGAGTAGTGGTTCGAATCCAAGGATTTCAATTTTTTACACCTCTTTTCATACGTCACCACCAACTTACATGCTCACGTTCTAAGAAGACCTTGAACTCCATCCACTCACAAGTCACATGATCAAGTCTTCACAGTAACCAAGTGAATCTCATTATACTTTTTTCAATAACTCCCAACCCTAACTCTTTATTACCTTTCATTTTACCTTCAAAACCAAAGCGCCGCTTTCTCAGTCGATAAATTAGATGACCAGGAACTAACGAGTAGTTGTTCGAATCCAAGTGTTTCCACTTTTTGCAACTCTTTTCAAACGTCACCATCAACTTTCATGCCTTTTCCTTAAGACGCCTTTAATATCCGCCCACTCGCAAGTCACACGATGGAGTCTGCGCAGTCACCAAGTGAAATGTCGATGATGTCATTGTAGTTTTTTCGATAACTCCCCAGCTAACTTATTCTTTTTTGTTTATCACATTATAAACCAAGCGCCTGCTGGCTCAGTCGGTAGAGTTGATGACCAGGATGTAGTGGTTCGAATCTGAGTGTGTCCTTTTTTAAGACTTATTTTCAAACGTCATCAACATTACATTACCGCTTCCTAAGAAGCTTTTGAACTTCATCCACTTACAAGTCACATAATCAACTCTGTGCCATTTGTAAGTGAAGTGTCGATGATGTCATTGTGCTTTTGTTAATAACCGCTTACCTCTAACTGTTGATTACCTTTATAATCACATCCGGAATGGGAATATCGTGAGGCAAATGATTATCTGTAGTGTGGCTGTATACCACCACGATAAGCAATCCTTTAAATAATAGTAACTTTGCAATTATTGGTTTTTGTCTTATTGATTATTACAATCCCGTCTCTTATATTTATCACAACTTTCTCTACAAAATGATACAGTGTAACATAGCATAACATATAATAACAACATAGGCGCTCCACATGCGTAAAGCAGTTTTGATAAGGCATAAGTCCATCATTCTTGCAAGAATTAAAGAAAGGCATGCACATATAAAATCCATTATCAGGGCCAGAGCGGAATTGCTGTTTTGTTATAGCACTTGAATGAAAGCAGTCAGTGAGACTCACTGAAGATCCCAAATCAGCTTTTTCAGATTGAAAAAAAACAATTGTCTTTTTGGTTGTCTTTAGAACAGAGCTCCAAAATGTTTCTACTTCATCAGAGGTTTTATGACAGAGTTTTAATGACAGTCTTCAGCTTGTGAAAATTTGCTCTGCAGTTGGTTTTTGCCACCCATTGCCTAAGATCTAAACAGATGTCTTAATTGGAGTTCAAACTCTCTATTACATCATCTCCAGCTTCTCACTGTGTATCAATAAGCCGCGTTTGAACAAATTCACCACTAAGGCAGTCAGTCAAAAGTATTTGACGTTCTTGAAATATCGACTTGATTATTTGTCTCTAGTCTAATAAGCAACAGGAACAAGCTGAAGAAATATCTCAACCGGTATACTACGAATTATACGGTAGTACATAGTAGATATCAGTTGATGGACATGGGTAATGTTGGCAGTGGAGTCTATGCCAATGGTGCGGTACTTTGCAATCTTCAGCTCTCCAAGACCAACATTCCTGACACGACTTTTTATCAACATTATTAATTCGTCAGAGGCTTTTGTAGTTGTCAAAAGTGAGATTCAATGCATATATTTTTCCTACAGACCAGCATTGTGACTAAAAGCTGGAATGTGCACTTCACTTCATCTTATTTAAGTAATTTATCAGATCTGGAGGCCCCTCTAAAATTGCCAGATCATGAAAATTGCCGTGCTAGTTACTATAGAGTACCAAGGCTAATCCACCACTGACTATCCCTACAATCAGTGTCATCATCATCATCATCATCATCATCATCCTCGTCATCTTTGCAACCGTCATCAGGCTTTGCTGTCATTTTAAGTTGAGCTCTAACTATCGCTCATTATTTAATAGAGCTTTTCTGTCCTCTCATCCCACAACTTTCTCCGAGTTCTTCCTTTCTTTGTTGTTGCAACTTGAAAATTGCTGGCGCGGACGATCGCGGCCGCCGGCGGCGAGGTCACGCTCGACGCGCCGCTGCTCGACGCCCGTCGGGGCGGGTCCGGATGGAGCGTCGAGACCGGCCGGGGCGGCTTCGAGGCCCGCTTCGTGGTGAACTGCGCCGGCCTGCACTCGGACCGCGTCGCCCGATTGTTCGGCTGTGAGCCAGGGGTGCGGATCGTGCCGTTCCGGGGTGAGTACTACGCCCTGACCCCGGCCACCCGCTCGTTGTGTCGCGGCCTGATCTACCCGGTCCCCGATCCGCGGCTGCCGTTCCTCGGCGTGCACCTGACGCGCCGCTTCGACGGTACGGTCGAGTGCGGCCCGAACGCCGTGCTCGCGCTCGCGCGCGAGGGCTACCGGTGGACCGTGGTGCGCCCTTCGGAGCTCGCCTCCACGCTCGCCTGGCCCGGTCTGCACCGGCTCGCGCGCCGGTACTGGCGCACCGGGGTGGCGGAGGTGGCGCGATCGCTGTCGAAGCGGGCCTTCGCACGTGCGCTGCGACGCCTGGTGCCGGAGATCTCGACGGCGGCGCTGACGCCCGCCCCGGCGGGCGTGCGCGCCCAGGCGGTCGACCGTCACGGACGGCTGCTCGACGATTTCCTGTTCGTCGACGGACCGCGCAGTCTGCACGTCCTCAACGCCCCTTCCCCAGCCGCCACTGCCTCGCTCGCGATCGCCGATCACGTCGCCGAGCGGGTCCTCGCCGCCTCCTCCTGAGCCGGTCCGACGGACGACGGGAACTTTCCCGACCGGGCCGTGTCGAAGCCGACGTGCGCCGCGCCGGGCTCGCGGCCACCCGGACCCTCAGCCCGCGAGGAGTCGAGCGATGCAACCTCCGACGCAGGAACGACGAGCCGATCGCAGCCCGTCCCGGACGACCCGCCGGGTCGGGTTGCTGACGCTGCTGGCGGTCCTGACCGCGGTCGCGGTGTGGACGTCCCGGCGGGAGCCGGAGCCTCCCGGCCTCCGCTCGACGCCGCCGGCCGTGGCGTCGGACAGGGTCGGTTGGCACTCCATCTCGACGATGTGGCCCGCGGTCATCGACGCGTGCATGACCGGCGAGTGCTCGGGCGAGCAGGCGATGACCTCGACGCCCGGTCGCACTTCGCGCAAGTAGCCGGCGAATTGTAATCATCTGTCTGTTATTTATTGGTACGTTTTGGTAAATCTCTGTTGTAATCTAGTAAATAATTTTATACAAACGGCACATAAAAAGACGGACTGTGAAACCTCGTGTGTGTAAATTTCCCCATGATAAACCCACAACAAGTTAAATACAAAAAATATTCATTGAAAAGCCAGGTATGAACAATCCCATGGGCTCAACGCATAAGCATGCGTAAAAATCGCTACAAGTCATAATGTTTCAAATGCTGTTATTTTTCATACTTACAATCTTGAACATGTTTGTTTTGATAGGCATACAAACTTCAGCATCAGGTTGAAAGTCCTTAAGTAATAACCAATTTTAGGTTTAAGCTATGCTTAGTAATGATTATGTGAAGTTTATCGTTGCGCTTCAATCCCATAGTATACCCTTGGGTGCTGCGATGTTGCACAGCTTAAAGATTAAACACATTTTTTAAACACTCTAAACTTCCTGTTGTATCACCAACATTCCTTATTAATTCGTTTTAAGCCAAGAAAACATCTGGTCCAGCATTATGCTTAGTATATACTTATGTGGAGGTATCGGTGTTCCTGGTGTATTCGTGGTTAATGCAATGTGGCACAACTAAGAGGGTAAATCCGTTTTAGTAAACACGATAAACGCCCTGTACATAAATAGCGATTCACTAATTACATATTTTAACCTGCTATTGCCAGTATTCTGTTTCGAGTCTTCAAAAGCCAGCCGAAAATTTGGCTTACGATAATCTTTATTTTGAGACAAATTGAGCCCGAAAATTCTTTTAAACGTTTTGCTTATCAGGAAAACAACATGCAGTTTTATACTTGCACAGACTTTCAATACTACCTCGTTTCCATTCTACCTCGTTTCCACGCTTCCTCGTTTCGATGCTACATTGTTTCCATGCTTGTTCCCATACAAGTAAGGCCTGCTTGAACGACATTCAACTTCTCAACAACCATGTAGATTTTTTATTTTCTCGTCCATTATTCACTGGATCAGTCTGTCTATAACGCTATTGATAATGTGCTATTTTCCAATAATCTCATTACCAACTCGGAATTAGAAATTTTTAATCCATCTTCACCCAATTTTCTTCTCACTATTTTCTCCCAACTGTCCTAAAGGAGCCGTCTGGGTATTTAGGGTAAAACGTACTCCAAATGGAATGGCCCGTTGTAGTTTCCAACACAGTTTCCCTCATATGACTACCTATTTCACAATAAGCATTAGTGGTCCTTCTTCGTAGCTCTATTTCGATTTTTTCGATGTAATTTTTGCCTCTTTAAGGTTTCTATTTTTTGCCTCGTTCCTTCTTCAAAGATAATTTAAAGTTTTAAAAAATATCGGTTTTGCTAGTTGTCATCCGATAAATCCAAGATTCACTTAAAGTACATCACTTCAACCAGTTCAATAATTTATCAGAGCTGTACATTATCAGAAACAGGAGCGAGCGCGACAAAATACGTTATTTAAAACAAGTATAAAAGGTAAAGGTAGTCCCGTACTCTTTTCAGGGCGTAGGGTATGTGGTATGGTAAACCATCACCTTGCTCTCTACCGACATAACAACATTCCTTCAAAATACGGAAGACTGAGAAAGTTGGAAAGTCGTAGTCGCCGATGTCTGCAACCTTGCATTGGATGATGATCATATTTTCCTCATTTTCCTTATTTTCGGGATCTGAATGCTGAACAGTCTTGTAATCGGACAGGATTCATCAAAGCAGCTGGCAGCACCGTGTTGATCGACAAGAATGACATCCTAAACAGATAGAAGAATTATTCTCTGTTGTTCGCGAAGACAAGCCTGCCGTCAACAAGAGATAGACGGTCCACCTATTCTAGCAACAGAGGTTAGGCCCGGTCACACCGCCAACGATAACGATACCGATAACGACAAAAAAAATCGTTGGCCCATATTTACCTGATAGCGGTCACACTGCGAACGATACCGATCCGATATTTCAAACGATATCGTTGGGAGTCCCAACGATATCGTTGGCGAATCGCTCCTCCAGCGATTTTCCCAACGATATTCCAACGATAAAACCCACTTAGCCAATCAGCGCTTAGAAAACAGTAGAGATGAGTTCAAAATGGAGGACAACAGAGTCGAAGAGTCGATCATGGCCGTGGTAATCAATGAAGTTCTATTTAAGGAAAATGATAAAGAATTTACAGATTCTAAAATGCAGGGGGATATTTGGATGACATTTGCTGACAGTTTGGTCTTAATTAGTGGTAAGTAGTTAATATTCTCTGTACTTGCAAGTGTTATCTCTCTGAACGTCTGGTGAATACGTTATCTAGAATTAGGATTCCTTTTGGACGAGTGCTATATACAGTACCAATAGTCATACAGTTCGGGCAAGATTTGGCTCACAAGATCGCTCTAAACTCTTTAATGGAGCATGATGCGTTACCAATGGAAAGATCTAGTGCTTCTAATGCTACGCCACTACTAACAACGCTTTAGGCTTTAGAACTGAAGCCTTTCCCCATCTCATAACGTAAAAAATCACTACTCTTTTCGTACGTATTTGGCGGGAACTTAAAGGGCTGCGCTGGCACTATCTTTTCAATTATTGGACCTTCCAAAAATTACTAGCTTTAATACTATCCAACAAGTAAATGTCGATCTAAACAATTTATCGTTAAGACTAAACAGAACCATTCTCCCTCCGCTAATGAAGCATCTTCGCAATACAGAATTCCACAACTCCATCGCCGCTATTTTAAACCATGTATAATATTAAATTTGCAAAAGCATGTGGAACAAAGCACAGTCCTTAAAGAGCGGATGAACGAAACTGGCCAAGAGTGTTAGTGGAACTTGAGGTCCCAGGCGCTGATACTATCTTATATATAAGAATATTATGGCGGGCAAACGCTAATAAATATCCAAGAAAACATAACTTACCAGGTGATGACCAAACCTTCGTTGGTAACGGTGCCCTCAATTCTTCGCAATAGTCACCATTAATATAAACACGTGGTTTTCTGTCCTCTGCCGATTTCATTTGTATACTTATTATGTCCGATGGCTCGATACTAGTTAACCTTCTTTCCGTCAAACTTGACCTCTGTTTCGATTGTCTATCAATAAAATTATTTGAGCGAGAGATATATTTTGTTTCTTCCCGTAGTTCATAAATTCTGTTAAAAGACCTACAAATATCTTTGGAAAGCATATTGTCGCTTTTTGATAAGTCCCCTTGACCAAGATTGCAAGGTGATTCATTTCCTGGTATCTTCTCGATTGAGAAATCGGACGAAAGATTAAGGCTGTTTATATTCGAAAAATTTGCTGCTCGTCGCAACCTCGCGCTGCCATCGTCGTCGTCACTAGCTAAATGGTTCGAGAGTCGCGCGGAATTTCTTTTTGAACCCATGGACTCATCATCACTGTCGTAACCTAATGCTTCTTGTTATGATCTTTCGTTTACATCTTCATTGGATACATGCTATTGCCATCTTATCCTCAATATGCGTCTCGTGCACTTTGGGGGAAGGCAAACTACCTGATTTTCTAGTTGTTTACTCAACCGTCGCCTTCTTAACCATACAATACAACAAATAGTACACAAGCACTGCATATTTTCATTTGTTAATTGATGTCTTAGTTACGCCATAGTATTGATTATTGTACTAATAGGGGAGTCAGAAATTAAAGGAAGATTATAATTGTGGCGTCCAGAATACTCAAAGATGTTCTAGACCATTTCGGTGGACGTATTTGAAAATAAATTTTAATAAGCTATCTAAGATGTCTATGTCATTATTGCCTTCAATTTGTATCTTAAATCTGTTAATGTCAACTTCAAGCATAAGATTTATTTCTTATAGAAGCAAGGAGGTCACCAAATTGAAATAAATGCTTTCTATGAAGTCTATTTTATCATCAGCACCAGTTTCTTTTTCGCAGAATTTAGAAAAGGCGCAGTGGTTGTCATGATAATTTGACTTGATCATGAGAAATTATTATCATATTTTTTGATCTAATTGAACTCTGTCTACAATACAGCAAAGAACAAGTGATATAGAAATGCAGGTGTTGCCAATATTGCAGACAATCTATATCAAAGACAGAGATTTAATAAACAAACGCATCCCTCATGATGAATAGTAAAGAACGTTGTAGATTTCTTTTAATTTGTAGATCTGAGTAAACAATTTGAAATTCCGAAAGGAGAAACAAATACACAGATTCAGTGATAAGGTTTTCTGATATTGCTTGAACTTATCTATTTCAAACGTTGGTTAATAGTAAAAAAATTGTGCATTGCGTTAAGTAACCGTCGAGACACTAGTTTCTACGGCATGTTTTGGTCCTCTTGTTTCCTATAATTTCTTTGCTCAAAGCTTCTTCCTTCACTGCACACAATTGCGGTGAACAGTGACTGACAAAAGCCTTTCGGTCCGTTGCTCAACGCATTTCTATCTGTTTATACTCACACATCTTCTGAATTTTAAAACGTACTTCATCATGTCACCTCTTGTAGAATATTATGCCTAAAGAAAGCATGTATACCCTGTATGGTTGTCTTCTACTGCCGGTAGGACATAAGGAGAAGAAAAAATTTGAGAATTATTTTCTTTGCCCCCCCTCCCCCCAGACCAATGGAGCTGGCTCCATGCTTGCCTGAGTACTCGACACACAGTTGTTACAATGAAGTCAGTCTTTTATATGCCATTGAAGATTTAGCCTCATAATTATATGGAATAAATCAGCAAATTTGAAATTTGAAAGTAAATCAAGGATAGGAAGGACTGAGATGCACCTGATCTATCCTGGCCCATTGAGACCAAATGTGAGAAAATTTACACTTAATTCATTGTGATAATTCTTATGAATGATTGTATCATGAATCCACATAAGGGGAGAGCAATTTAGTCAAGAATACTCATTATTTTGCTGTATTACCTTTGTCAATCCCTGGAAAATTTGACTATGTATATACTGTATTTGATGGCCAAATTGCAAGTAAAGCAGAACTTAACCGAGTTTAGCATGGTTTTTGACAACACAATAAACAGCTGAGATAATTTTTGACGGGGCTTCCAAATCGAGAAACTGGAATACGAGATTTCGGCAATGTAGATGGTGGAACAGTGTTTGTAGCAGTACTAGCAGAAGTAGTTGCAGTGTGTGCTGGTGGCGAGAGAGAAAGCTCAACCGGATAACAACAGCGTAGGAAACGCCGATTGCGTGTCAAGATCCTATGACTGTTATCTACTTTGACAAAATATTTTCGGTTGAGACCTATATCTACAATAGTACCATAGATATCCCAATGCTTTGTAATGGTGTTTTGGACAGCAACTTTATTGCAAACCTGCAAATATGGAAGAGACTTAGAAGACCGATTATAGTAATTTTCAACGTATTCATCGGCTGAGATCTTCGTTTGTTCAGCTTCTTGCGTGGAGCATTGCCATTCCGGTGCAAATGCACGACAATGTGCAGGAGGTGCATCCTGAACGGGATGCCCAAACAATTTTTGTGCAGGAGACAAACCATCAACTGAGGGAGTGTTGTGGTACTGGAGTAGTGCATTTGTCCATTTGTGATCATCAATGTCACGATGGTGAGAATTCCAACAGCGTCAAATCAATTTCTTAATGGATTTCACGGCAGCTTCTGCTTTACCATTGGATTGTGGGTAATGGGGGGATGAAATCTGATGGACAACTCCCCATGTGATATTTTTATGAACATTCTGATAAATAAAATTGAAACCAGTAAATACCTTAATGCCTGATATATGCAACATAACGTATTGAAGACATTGTAATTATCTCTTGCCGGGCACGTATTTAGACTAGTTTGGGAATTTTGTTTTGAATAACCCTCCCAGTTACACACGCCTGTAGCTAAGAGGCGAGGGGGGGGGGAACCCCTTTGAGGCAAATTATGCCCCGCTACAGGAAATCAATATCCTACCAATTCGGCCAATATAGAACTATTTTCCTTCATCAGTCCCCCCAAAAATCTTAAAGTGTTGCAAAAGAGAAACAGTTTGCAAATTACGGGCGCTTTTTGAAGCCATTGTTCTGATGGCGTTTTCGGTTTTACAGGGCCATTGCAACAACACAAAGATACCTTTGTCTGCGAACCACACCCGAACAACCGTTTGGAATAGGATGAACCCCGCGACAAGGGAGATAACGCTTCAACGAATCAACGAGGTAAGGCTGCAACAACAGAGGTTTTCTTCCAGCCTGTTTTCAAAGCTCAGAAGTTGCTTATTGTTGTTGGTGATCAGCACATATGCTTGTTGAGAAGAGAAACTAAGGTTATGTTTGAGGGATAAACAACGTCTTAAAAATTGTAGAGCATGGGTCAAAGTCATTTTTCTAAACCGAATTCACGAGTTTCAATGGTCTTGCTACGCTTCATCTTCACAACGAAATCCAAGTTGATCTAGACGAATTTGCAACCATGAGTGGGAGAAGTCTCGAATTTGGGTCGTTGATGATGAAGTTATACCTAAGGTAAACAGTGTCTCTAAAAAAATGTGCGCAGTGTTCTCTGTAAGTGATTGGAATTACTTCGATGCGTATTTCGTAGGGATGAGTTTCTGGTAGTTTTTCTATTTGTTATTATATGAAGGGGAAATAATTGGAAAACCGTGGGTTTTTTTAAAGAGAAATATTCTGTAATATTTAAATTTCCAAATGGTCTTTTTGGCTGTCGTGATGTCAGAGTAGTCACGTGTGTAACTTCGTCTCCCTATGTCAATTTCCTTTTTGTATATAATCCATGTAATAACTGAATTTATCAGATCATTAGACAGTTCTCGTTGAGTTGAAAGTTGAATGGTTATCATTTCTAAATCTCTGATGACACATCACCTGATGACACATTGCCTGATGACACATTGCCTGATGATACATTGCCTGATGACACACCACCTGGTGACACATCACCTGATGACACATCACCTGATGACAAATTGCCTGATGACACATCACCTGATGACACATTGCCTGATGACACATTGCCTGATGATACATTGCCTGATGACACATCACCTGATGACACATCACCTGATGATACATTGCCTGATGACACATCACCTGATGACACATCACCTGATGACACATTGCCTGATGACACATCACCTGATGACACATCACCTGATGACACATCACCTGATGACACATCACCTGATGACACATCACCTGATGACAAATTGCCTGATGACACATCACCTGATGACACATTGCCTGATGACACATCACCTGATGACACATTGCCTGATGGGGACTAGCAGTATGCGGTTGAAACATTGTGTTCCTCAACAACAGTGACAATATCGTGAGACGAATGATTATCTGTTATATGTATGTATTTGTTTCATTATACATTTAGGGATCTTTTGCGGACAACCTTGCATTCATATTGGAATCACTCAGACAAGGTGGTGTATTAATTTATTATATTTACCATCATTATCATCATTATTATCGTCACATCAGCAGCAGCATTACCATTGTTATCAGCAGGATCATCACTGTTGTCATGACCACCATCATTACCTTCACCTCCATCACCATCTGCATCATCACAATCATCATTAACAGTACAACCACAACCATCATCATCATTATCATCATCATTATCATCATGTGAGATCGTTAACACTATGCCATACGTAAGATGCACGTTGCTTGAAGCTTCTCACTATGCCTTTGGACAGTCGATACTGTCTGTTGAAATCATTTATTATGTTAAACTGAAATAATCCATTTGATTATATTTCGTCAGAATCTGTCCATGGCAGTTTTAATCCTTTGATCGTGCTAGACATTGCTTCACATTTGTTTTGATTGTGTCCACGGTAGTGGATATACAGAACAACAGATTGTGACATACGACCATAAACATTGCTGCCAATTTCATTACAAAATTGTTATAATAACACTTCCTTCATTAACGTTAATCTAGCTTTTATTTTAAATTAATCTTTCATATGCCTAGAATGAGCTAACAGAGACAATGGATCCTCATCCCTCCTCACTAGCAGGGGAGCTTTGTAGTGACGTCAACCGAAACAAATGACATCCAAAAATTTCTCAGTCTCAATGGTAAGGGTGCATGGTGTAATGGCTAGCATATCTCCTCGGGTTCACCATTTGACGTAATTAGGTGATGCCGTACGATGATAATCTCAATGGTGAAAACGTACGACCACGAGGAATCAAAACCCGTCCTTAATTGTTGTGACGTGATGCGCTAGCCATTACACCATGGTTCCATACCATTGAGACTGAGAAATTAGGGATGTCATTTGTTTCGATTGATGTCACTGCACACTCCTCCTCCCCCACCCCCACCCCCTGATAGAGGTGAAGGGATGAGGCTCCATTGTTGTGTTGTCACTGTTAGCTAGCCCAACTCTAGTAAAGTGTAATTTAAGTTGAGTTGCAATGTCGGCATCGTTGGCTATAAACAGAGTAAGTGTGTTACTGAGCCAATTCTGGGCGTTGTAGGCTGAGAAACGTGCTCAAATTTCTGGTCACCATTTGACGTGGGTGACGGATGATAAAGAATGAAACGCTCAATCGTGAAAACTTAGGACCACGAGGAATCGAACCCCGTCCTTTGGTGCTGCAACGTGCTGTGCTAGTAATTATACCATGGTTTCTTACCATTGAGACTGAGAAATTTGAGATGTCATCTGTTTCCGGCTGACGTCACTAAGTACCATTTAATTGCTTAGACCCATGGGCAGCCACACACCCCAGGGAGGGAAAATGGAGCCATCAGAGGCACGTGGTCAGTACATGAAAATTAAAGAAAACGATTAGCTCCCAATAAGAGGCAAGATGGTCCATTGGTACTGGACTTGCTTTAGAAACCAAGTGATCGGAGATCGATTGAAATATGCGACCCTATAGTTTGTAAACCAACACCTCATCCCCTGGGCTAATGGTTGAGGTATTTGTTTACAAATCATGAGGTCGTGGGTGATTGGGACTGCGCGCTATTGCTTCAATTTTATATGTAATTGTAATGTGTGCTGAGAAGATATATACATTTATCAATCAATCAATCAATCAATCATGTTCCTGTCGCGTCCAAGTGGATGCATAGGGCCTCAACGAACTTTCGCCACCTTACGAGAAACTTTACAATAGAGTTTTAAATGCGAGCAGACTGAACAAAGTTTAAGATTTAAGCGTCTGCTCTCTTGCAACCCAAAGACATCCGTGAGCATGAAATGTAAATTGTTTTGGACCATAGTTAATCAGAAAGCAAGAAAAGGTAAGAAATTTACAGAAGACAGCATTAAAATGGAATGGAATCTTTGGACATTGGTAAAACTCCTACAAGTGGAAAACTGTCCAGCATGTCGTACTGCGTTATGATACAGGCCAGCGGCAGTGGATATCTTTGATATTAGATAGACCATAGGCCTAGGTCCTACAGGACGTTGCTTGGGACTTTACATAAACGAGGCAGTGTCTTCTTCCTCGTTAGAAGCATATAATCAATCTATCAACATGCGTTATTCATTTTCTTCGTCGTAATATCTCTTCACTATTATTTCCATTTGTGGGGTTTTTTAATGTTTTCTTCATGATACTAGGTCTCGTCGCCAGTGTCACAACAAAAGTTGAATTAGAAGACTTAATCGCAGTGTTTACCTTTCAGGCGCAATTACCGTCCACTCGGACAGAATTGGGTGAAAAGAAGATTTGCAAATTTTGACTATCATGCCTGTGTCAAAAGCCTGTGTTCAACTCGCTACCTTTAAGCACTGAGTTCAGCAAAGGAACTGGGAATCGTGAGACCTCTTAAATAGGTCTTACTTTCAATGTCTACACCGGTCCTCAAAGTGTTTCCGATATACGATACTTATAAATGGAGTATTTGCATTTCCAGTTGAAGGAACCGTTCGGTTTCAGATTCCCGACGAAGCTGTTTACAATAACTACGTCATTTTTAATAATTACATGGAACATGCACGCCTTTTTGTGTTTATTGCAGGGAAGATTCTGTGTCATTTGACTCGATGAAGCCACCGCCAGATATCATATCTTCCAGACTGACTTCGCCAAACATTACATCAAATCTCGACACGGACAGAATTGCATTTAACAGGTACGTAAGCACAATAGCATACATCTGTCTACTAGTTTGTTGTGGTACAAAATAAGACTATTGCACGAAATAGCGAAAAATTGTGCACTGAAAAGCTTTTTTCGTCTGACACTCCTCAGAGTACTAACGTCAGAATGACCGAAATGGAATGTGTGACATTCACACCAAATTAAAACATTTTTTTTTTCAATTTGTTGAAAAAGACTTAAACTATAAACGTGCCAAATATCTTTGTAATAGCATTGGCCAATATAAAGTTATAATGTGTCAAAGTGCCGCGGGCATACTAGCCCCCCCCCCATGTATGCAAAGAGTCAAAAAGCCCATGTAAGGTAGGGTTAACAGCAAGCCTTCGGTTGGAGACCGGATAAAAATATTTGCAACCAGGAAGTGTTTTGTTTATTTAAAATTTCCCTCCATAGGAAATGAGCCTACCAAGTTTGAAAGTCAGATTTGCAAAGACGGCAGTTTATGTTTTGGGTTCAGTCACACTAGGGTCGACAGGGCAAATTAAACCTTGTAAAAAAGAAGAGCAGCTAAAATAGAGTTGTTAAAAAATCCATATGCACAAGAAACAAAAGAAACTATTGGAAACCTAGCCACGAGGTAAAAATTAGTTAAAAAACGAACGTGTGGTCATTCGAGAGAAAACTGGGAAAACAGTAACGTAACCACGACACCCACAGGTTATTTAAGTCAATGCGAAGTCTTAAAGGAAAGGCCAAATATTCTCTTACAAAAATTTAAAAAAGTATAATTGAGAAGAGAGGATTAGAAATGTTAGTTTTGACAAGAGCACTAAGGAAATAGAAAATATGTCACCACCGGGGATCTAATTTCAATGGGCTTTCGGCAGTATGACGGGCCGGAGGGCAGTGCCCTCCTTGGTCAAGTCACATGGCGCAGAGAGGCTGGTCTTCAATTGCGTTGAGCTGGATGTCGATGTCCATGGGTGGATAATTGGGAGCTAATGTAGCGACTAGAGAGATAGAGTATGTTAACATTGGAGGTCACCTAGCTCAGTTGGTAGAGCGCACGCCGCAAAAGCATGAGTCACAGGTTCGACCCTGGTGGTGACATAATTTCTGTTTCTCTAGTGTTCTGTTGAAAACTAAACATTTAAGACGCAAATGGTGACATGGTGATGCAAGTGGACCAGGGCCCGGTTTCTCGGTTACTCCTAAGTTCTAGGTGAGCACCTAACTTTAGGTATAAGTGAGTACTTAAACTTATATGAGTTTCTCGTTCAACCCTAACTTTAGGTACGCACCTAACTGAATTAGGTACCGAGCACCTAATCTTTCTCAACAAGAAGAAAGCAACGAGTCCAAAAAATTATCAAATTTCTGATATTCATTAAATCGTGACGTCACACGTTAGTACTCTATTCAAAACAGAAAAGTATGAACGTGGCGTATAAGGAGCTTTGAGTGCCGTAATTTACAATTGTGTCCAGTTTATAACGTTTTATCGGACGTCCCATCCCCAGTTGATATCGTTATTTACAACTGTGTCCAGTTTATAACGTTTTATCTGACGTCCTATCCCTAGCTGATATCGTTATTTACAATTGTGTCCAGTTTATAACATTTTATCTGATCTACTCTCCGTAGATCATATTGTGACATTATTCAAGGCTTAATCCTTACCTGTCAATGCTGTTATGTCCAGTGAACTGTGTCAATTACTTTACGGTGATTAGTTTCCTCTGGCACACATCGTACCTATAACCATCAATCCCAACAACCTTGCTCTGATATCTGTCTGATCCTATACAGATCGTAACCTTCCACAATGACTGCTATAAGTGACCCATATGTAAACAGAAAGACCAGTGACTTGTACGATTACAATTGTTATCGTGTTTAAATGATTGACTTAAAGTCCAATTCTTTTCAAAATTCTACATTCTGCTTAGCAACGTACAGTACCATCTTGGAACGTCCTAATGTGAAACAAATCGTTTTGCTTTCATCAAACACAGGACTTTAAGGCAGGCACGCAAACAGGGGGGCTGTGCCTGCCCAATTGGTAAAACTTACCTACGTTTATAGACATCAAAAGATGGATCACTTGTGTATTTCAATTCACTGACGTAAGGTTTGGCTGGATGAGATAAGAAAGACGAGAAGTCTCTCAAATGCCATGTTTAACCTTCTAGCAATTCTAAAGATTCAGAATTTCCGCAACCAACAAACCCGTGGTGGACTGGCTTTGAAGGAAGTAGTGGAAAGGAGAGCTTTCGTTTTGACTTTGCCCCTGCCGCGCCATCAGAATAAATATGTCTAGCTGCGTAGCTACTTTAAGGCTACGTATAAGCGGTACCAGATAGCTTTTGATACCTTATAGGTCTTTCAGTGACACGGTACGTATAGCCCAGGAGCTCAGTTCAGTTCCAGCATCTCAGCTAACGAAGTTCACTGTCCTCTTCGATCGCGGCGCTGTTTTTAGTGACACTTGCATGATTGGAATTCGTGCATTCCATGTTGCACAATGTGTTTAGATTAGCACCAAAAGCTGTTTTTAGTGAGACTTGCATGCTGAGAATGCGTACATTCCATGGCGCACAATGCGTTTAGAATAGCACCAAAAGCGGTTCCAAGTGACGCTTGCATGCTTGGAATGCGTACATTCCATGGTGCACAATGCCTTTAGTATAGCACCAAAAGCTTTTTTTTGTAAGACTTGCATGCTTGAAATGCCTACAATCCATGGTGCACAATACGTTTAGAATAGCACCAAAAGTTGTTTTCAGTGTCACATGCATGCTTGGATTTCGTACATTCCATGGTGAACAATGCGGTTTGAAGATCACCAAAAGCTGTTTTTAGTGACACTTGCATGATTGGAATTCGTGCATTCCATGTTGCACAATGTATTCAGATTAGCACCAAAAGATGTTTTTAGTGACACTTGCATGCTTCGATTGCGTACATTCCATGGTGCACAATGCGTTTATAATAACACCTAAAGCTGTTATTAGTGACACTTGCATGCTTGGACTGCGTACATTTCATGGTGCACAATGCGTTTAGAATAGCACCAAAAGCTGTTTTTAGTGACACTTGAACGCTTAAAATGCGTACATTCCAATGGTGCACAATGCTTTTAGAATAGCATCAAAAGCTGTTTTTATTGACACTTGCATGCTTGGAATGCGTACATTCCATGGTGCAAAATGTGTTTAGGATAGAGCCAAAAGCTGTTTTTAGTCACCCTTGCATGCTTGGAATGCTTATATTCCAACGCACAAAAATGCGTTTAGAATAGCACCAAAAACTGTTTTTAGTGACACTTTCATGCATGGAATGCGTAAATTCAATGGTGCACAATGCGTTTAGAATAGTACGAAAAGTTGTTTTTAGTGATACTTGGATGCTGGGAATGCGTACATTCCATGGTGCACAATGCAATTAGAATAGCACAAGAGTTTGTTTTCAGTGACACTTGCATGCATGGAATGCCTACATTTCATGGTGCACAATGGGTTTAGAATAGCACCAAAAACTGTTTTAAGTGACACTTGAATGCTTGTAATGCGTACATTCCATGGTGAACAATGTGTTTAGAATAGCACCAAAAGATGAATTGTCTTTGCGATGAATTGTCGCCGTGAGAAATTGTCGCATGATGAATTGTCTTTGCGATGAATTGTCGCCATGAGAAATTGTCGCATGATGAATTGTCTTTGCGATGAATTGTCGCCGTGAGAAATTGTCGCATGATGGATTGTCGAAGTGCTGTATTGTCGAGTGACGAATTGTCCCGTGACGAATCGTCACGTGATGAATTATCGCGTGATGAAAAGTCGTAGCACCAAAATAAAGAGCGGAGTAACTGTTGCAATATGAAATTTCTTACCTTTTTCATACTTGTGAAGCTTTCTACAGTAGCCTAAAAGTTTATGTTTTCTTTCTCTCATTTGCAGACCTGACAACTTCAATTCGCGAGGAAATCAAATCCTACGCATCAAACCACGAAATTCCAACTGGGAAAGTTTCAACTGCTGTTGACTTGATACCAGACCTTCCTATTAATGACAAGAAACTAGCAGACACGAAGAGAGAGATCAGGAAACGAGCAGCTGAGTTGGACAGCGTCGAGGATGCATTCTCAGAAAGTAAAATTCCGGATGTGCTTCGTGAGCATTTTAAGAGAAACTCTGATGGTGAAGAATTCAAAGGAGAGAAAATGTTATCGAGGGCACATCGAGATGTTGCTAATGATTCTGACTTTGATGCCGAGTTTGAAAAGTTTATGGACTAAACAAATGCCAAATACAAGTATTAAAAACATGACAGACTTTACTTCTGACCCGCATCATACGGAGAGACTGTGAAAACTTTCAAAACCGGTTACCTCAGCAGGGCAATACAAAATGTACTTAAAAATACGTGAATAGGGATACGTACATTTAAATTTTATGACTTCGTGCATAAAATGCTTTTATGATATTAACATTGGACAATACAAATTGTACTTAAAGGTACGTAATCGGGATACGTAAATAAAATGCTATTTTATAACAGCATAGGAATCTCAGCATAGGTGTACGTGTTAAGCAACACGTACATAAATGCTTCCGTGATACCAAATGGGAATCTAAGCGTAGGTGTTATGGGATAGGTAAATAGGGATACGTACATCAATGCTTTCATGATATCAACATATGAATCTAAGCATAGGTGTATGTGTTAAGGATACGTGAATCGGGATACGTACATCCTTTCAGTAGGTTTGCATGACGTTTTCTCATGCTGCTTTAACAAACTCTAGACCCACCCAGAACGAACGTCAGATCTTAAATGCTTTAGACATAATTTAAATTGCGTTGCTACTTGTTAAAATTTTTACTTGAGTTGCAAGTGTAGTAGAGGAACCACATCTTGCCTTGAATCTGCAGGCAGTAAATAGATATCGGGCAAAATTACCTTAAAAATGCTCAAATGGGCTCTCCCACTGGAACAAAGGTTTCTTTTAATGAAAGCGTTTACTCTTTGAGCATCACTTTTCAACAATCACAGCTCCCGAAAGAGTGACCAGGAGACGCCAACTTGTATTTCTCGGCCTTTTGTCAAGGAATGGATGTAGTGTTTGTTCTCATTGATGACAGATGCTCTCCATAATCCTCGAGAGGCGGTTCTACTGGGCAGTCGAGCCTGCTTCATGGCTTGCTTCTCTGCCTGGTAGCACAAATTGAGGGGCGCCGCCCTTGGACGCCCCAGCTGCCCTTTATTTATTAGTTAGCCTGTTTGATGGTTTTTCTGTTTATTTAGGGTAGTTTCAATGTCGGGCCCACTGCTCATCAGGGGTCTTTGATTTAGAGATTGCCAACTTGTATTTCTTTCCTGCACTATAGTAGAAGGTTATTCAAATTCACTTGGAAAAAAGATTATTCGTAAAACGATTTGCGTTTAAAGGTATTTATAGATTTAATACGGTAAGCCCACAAAATGCCTTAACTTTCCACTTTTCTGTTTCTGTTTTGTTGCAGAATGGGAATCTTTCTTTTCAACAGCTTCAGTTTTATAATTAAGTGCCCCTCTCTATTAACCTCCCCTTATGAAAGCACTTTTTAAAAAACTTGACACAAACAGCTACTTAAGTGAGTATTAACTGTGTAGGTTTATAAGGTAACGAAGTTAGAAATGCTTCTGTGACCGTGATCAACGTTTTTAAGGTAGGATACACATTTTACCACATTATCCAGTTCGAAAGTGTTTCTTTTTTGTGGACTGGTGAGAGCTATTGCCGTCACCAAGCAGGCAGATTTTAAAGAACAGTTGGTATTGCAAACACTAAGTTGTTACACCGTACTACCAGAGGGATTACAAAGAATAGCGGTTCGAATCCACTGGCCTTTACATCAGAGCCTCACTTGATTGCAATTCAGCCGACCTATTGTATCTCATAAGATGCTCGGGTTGAGCAAGTACTTATATATCTCTGGCACTGACAAAGGCTCAAGCCGAAACACAATAAATAATTACAATTAATAAACTTCCCCTTACCTTCTGAGTGGATCCCACCGAAAGACTAGGGAGCGTCGGGTTGCTTTCAAAGTGCGGAGGGGCGCCGTCATGATTTCTCCGCCCCAGTGGAAAGGGTGATAGCGCCATCATGGTACTGCCCTTAATTAAGTAGGGAAACTGACGCCGCAAGGGTCATCCCGCACGACAGGTAGCGGTCAAGCACCCCCTCATACTATGAAAGCAGCCATCTTGAGATTCCACACATAGTACCGATGGTTGGAAGATAACGTTGTATTTGGTACCTATTTCCCTATCATATATTAGGGATGGAACTGTCAAGACAGTTCATAGCTAGAACAAGGAATTGTAATTCTTGAGTAAGAACCAGTCTTAACGTTTACATATATTTATATGATATAAGATAAAATAGATATACAACTAAAAACAGATTTGTAAGCCATAAAAGTTTAAAAAAATATATAGAATAAAAAATTTAAACCTTGATTCTGGCGAGTTTCCGGAAAGGCAGTTCCCTTCATTCACAGCCACATTTTTGATGTTTTTATTGCATATATATCTTTACATATATACGTATGTATGTATATATACGTATATTTACTCTTTGCATTCATATATAATTCCAAAGAGTGCAGCTTTACCACAATAACTTGCAATTTTTAGGGGGCTGAGAGGGATTCGAACCCACAACCTCATGATTTGTACACCAACATCTCAACTATTACACCATCACGTCAATATGCACCAAGGTTGAAGAAACCTTTCCTTAATTATCAAACAAAAGTTTGGCCAGCGGGAAGGAATCACGGTAGCTTTCATAGAGGGACTAGCATGGAAAAGCTGTTTACAAATGTCAAAGCTGCTCTGTTATAAAAGTGAAATCCATTGTTTTCTAATTTGTTACAATGTGCTCGTTATTTTTTTTTAAAAAAAAGAATTCATAAGGAAGTATTCAACTTGAGATGGGTTTTAATCATTGAGGTTGAGGAATACTGGGTCTCACAATTATCATGTAAGTGCTTGTGGAGAAATCCTACAGCATATAGGAGTCACTGACGTCAAGGATTTGTTTTTTGTCTGTAATTTATAAAAGTTTAACCCAGCTGAACCCAGCAGAAACTCAGCAGAAATCCAGCTCAGCCCAGCTGAAAACCTGAACCCAGCTGAACCCAGAAGCCAACTTGCCTATCTTCGCCACATTAAGCTGGATATGCGGTCGGCTACATGCCTTTATCCACCACAAACACTTCGTTAAATTTATTTTATGATTCGGGAAAGGTATAAAAAAGCACCTTGAAGCTTATCTTGTTATCTGTCATCTGATCTACAAGTGCTCCAAGAGCAAAGTTTCACCACTGTGCTACAATGATCAGCTCTACTCCGTAACAATCCTTGTGTGTTCGCAGCAAAGAACGATTTGGTTGTCAGCCCTTCGATTTCAAATGAGATTTCTCGCGAAATGGATCGTTCTAATTGGCTGGGAACCTTCTTTTAAATTCGCGAATGAACTGTCTATTTATTCAATTTAATGTGCATCAGTGACGGTAGGATTACTCATGACTCTGTGGTAAACTACCTTTTCTCCGATTTGAAACGGGAAGTGAATTGTGCAATTGCATCATCGTTTTGTTGAATAGATCAATGCCTGGTCACAGCAGCACAGCTTCTTCAAGTACAGGCTGCTTTATGTCGACGTCGATAGTTTAAACATAACGTTGTTTTTGCCTGTTGAAAGTAGTGCTGTCCATTATCGATTCTTTCCGTAATCGATTAATCGCCAGAAATTTTAACGATTAATCGGTTAATCGGTTGTTGTATACGCGGCATCCCACGCCCACGCCCGTCCTTGCAGGGGTCGGCGGGGTCTGGTCCCCCAATGGGAGGTATATAATTCTCCTGTGTTAACAAAGATTACGTACAAAACTTACTAACTGTTGACGGGCATGTTTTTGATGTTCTTCTACAAATGCTTAAGAAAAAGGGTCCGAATTATTATATACCTAAACTCTATGTTTTTAGTTTCCACTATTTAAAAAGCGAGTGTCTCTCTCTTTTGGCTTGCCCCCTGTTAGTTTCCACCGCTGAGAAATAGGGGATCACTTTACCGCTCCCCAAATTATCTCTCATGTCTAAGGACATAGGTTGTTTTGAATCAAGTCTCCATGGTACACAAAGCATTCAAAATAGGCTAATAAGGCATATTTGACATAGTTTGCATACACTAGATGCGTACATTCCATGGTGTACAAAGCGTTCAAAATATGCTAATAAGGCATATTTGACATAGTTTGCATACACGAGATGGGTACATTCCATGGTGTACAAAGGGTTGAAAATAGGCTAAAAATGCATATTTGATATAGTTTGCATACAATAGATGCGTACATTCCATGGTGTACAAAGCGTTCAAAATAGGTTATTAAGGCATATTTGACAGGGTTTGCATACACCAGATTCGTAAATTCCATGGTGCACAAAGCGTTCAAAATAGTCTTAACAGGCATATTTGAGATAGTTTGCATACACTAGGTGCGTACATTTCATGCTGCACAAAGCGTTCAAAATAGGTTAATAAGGCATATTTGACATAGTTTGCATACACTAGATGCGTACATTCCATGGAGTACAAAGCGTTCCAAATGGGCTTATGAGTCATATCTGACATAGTTTGAATACACTAGATGCATACATTCCATCGTGTACAAAGCGTTCAAAATAGTCATTAAGGCATATTTGACATAGTTTGCATACACGAGATTCGTAAATTCCATGGTGCACAAAGCGTTCAAAATAGGCTAATAACGCATATTTGAGATAGTTTGCATACACTAGATACGTACATTCAAAGGTGTACAAAGCGTTCAAAATAGGCTTAACAGGCATACTTGACATACTTTGCATACACTAGAAGCGTACATTATTTGATGCACAAAGAGTTCAAAATAGGTTAATAAGGCATAATTGACATAGTTTGCATACACTAGATGCCTACATTCCATGGTGCACAAAGCGTTCAAAATGGGCTTAACAGGCATATTACACATAGTTTGCATACACTAGATGACTACATTAAATGGTGCACAAAGCGTTCAAAATAGGTTATTAAGGCATATTTGTCAAAATTTGCATACACGAGATTCTTAAATTCCGTGGTAAACAAAGCATTCAAAATAGGCTAATAAGGCATATTTGACATAGTTTGCATACACTAGATGCGTACATTCCATGGAGTACAAAGCGTTCCAAATGGGCTTATGAGTCATATCTGACATAGTTTGAATACACTAGATGCATACATTCCATTCTGGTTTTAATTTGATTTGATTTAACCAATAAATTATTATCATTACTTAAGGGAATGGTGTAGTATTTTGATGTAAACATAACTCAAGAAGACCAATGCATTCTAGTCAATGTTTGCAAGACTCTACTTATATTTCGAGGTTTTTGCGGAAAGTTTCTGGTTTTCATTTGATTACACTTAACCAATAAATTATTATTATTACACAATGGCATGGTATAGTATTTTGATGTAGACATAGCTCAAGAAGATCAATGCGTTCTACTCAAGGTTTGCAAGACTCTCCTTTTTTATCACGCTTTGCGGAAAGTTTCTGGTTTTAATTTGATTTGATTTAACCAATAAATTATTATCATTACTTAAGGGAATGGTGTAGTATTTTGATGCGGACATAACTCAAGAAGACCAATGCATTCTAGTCAATGTTTGCAAGACTCTACTTATATTTCGAGGTTTTTGCGGAAAGTTTCTGGTTTTCATTTGATTACACTTAACCAATAAATTATTATTATTACACAATGGCATGGTATAGTATTTTGATGTAGACATAGCTCAAGAAGATCAATGCGTTCTACTCAAGGTTTGCAAGACTCTCCTTTTTTATCACGCTTTGCGCAAAGTTTCTAGTTTTAAGTTGATTGTGTTTGACCAATAAATTATTATCATTCCACAAGGGCGTGGTATAGTATTTTGGTGTAGACGTAGCTCAAGAAGACCATTGCATTCTATTCAACGTTAACAAGACTCTTCGTTTATTCTGAAGTTTTGCGGAGCGTTTCTAGTTTGAATTTGATTTCACTTAACCGATAAATAATTATCATTCGACAAGGGCGTGGTATAGTATTTTGGTGTAGACGTAGCTCAAGAAGACCAATGCATTCTACTAAAGGTTTGCAAGACTCTACTTATATTTGGAGGTTTTTGCGGAAAGTTTCTGGTTTTTATTTGATTTCACTTAACCACTAAATTGTTATTATTACACAATGGCATGGTATAGTATTTTGATGTAGACATAGCTCAAGAAGATCAATGCATTCTACTCAAGGTTTGCAAGACTCTACTTTTTTTACGACGCTTTGCGGAAAGTTTCTGGTTTTAATTTGATTTGATTTAACCAATAAATTATTATCATTACTTAAGGGAAGGAGAACTTTGCTGCGTGACAATGCGCAGTGAGGCTTCACACTTCGTAGCATTTGAATGACTTGAAGTAGATACATTCTTCAGATGGCGTTTATGGTGATGACTCTTGGAGCTCAAATGATCTTTCGAAGTTTTCTGATTAGAAGGCAAGTTCTGCACAGCAAATCGTTTGGTCGTGTTATTGAAGTTCTGACTTCTAAAAATTGAGGTAGACGTATCTTGAGGAGATCGGTGAGGTGGCTTGAAGCGTTGTTTTGTAGACTTGGCACGTGAAAACGATTTAGTTGAGGAAGATAGGGTTCCAGAATTGCTTATGTCTGGAGAATTCCATTTGTGTGTTACATTTCTTTTCGAATAAAATTGTTGACAAAATCTCTTGATATGTCCAGGAAAACCGCACCTGTAACAAATTATATCGCCACGATATTTTGGCAGTGAATCGGTGATGGTGGTACGTGAAGTTGTGCGACTCGGGGCTGCATTAGTAGAGAGGTGTCTTTTTAATGCTGCAGTTACTGCATATTCTATTTTTTGCTGTATATCATTTGATAGTTCGTGTTTAATCTCTTGCAATAATATTTCGAATTCATCTTTGTCTGATGGCTGACGAGGTCCAGGCTCCGACTTAATTGTTGTTGACGCAGCTTTTAAAGAATCAGATAATCTCAAACTCTTCATTGTAAATTTCATAAATATCTCAATATAACTCAATTATCGTACTCCAATTAATATCAAATATAAGTATCAACGAGCAGCGGCAACAGCATCAAATAGCGGGACCACGGAAATGTGCAACACAGCAATGACTTATCAAGTATTACAGCGGCAAGAACATTATGAGTACCATCAAATAGCAATGGAAACAGCAGAAACAGCAAACAGCAATGGCGATGACGACAGCAAACCAGAATCAAGAGCGGTACAGTTGATTGATGCTATTCGACGACAAACGAAGAAAATATTTAATAGAAGAAACTTTAGTGCTTCCAGGCTTCTCAGTGTCGGCAGGAATGGTTGAGACGGCATGAACAACAAGAATGGTTAAAACGGCAGGAACAGCAGCAACAACTTGTAACCAGGACTGTAGTAAATGAACAGCAACGGAGAATGTTTTCCAGTGTGCTGTTTGTAATGTAGGATGCCGTTCCTTACGTTCCAAAATACCCGCAGCTTTTACCACGGATAATTTTTCTACTTTTCTCGAGGAGCTACTGGTAGCCAAATTCATTCATGGAGTTTCCTCCGATCAGGCGCAGAAAGAATTGGCAATTCGAAAACCCACTACTCTCAACGATGCTGTGGCAATGGCTAATGCCCTAGGCTGTTCTCCTCCAGTTCTTGCTGTCCGTACACAACCCAAGGTCCCGATTCGCCCTGGTTCAGGCACAAGTTGTTATTGCTGTGGAGCTGAGGACCATCTTGCCAACGATCCTTCTTGCAAAGGAAAAATCTTACATGCCGACTTTGTCATACTAAAGGACATCTGGCCAAAGTTTGTAAGAAAGGAGAGAAGTCAACCTCTGCTTCCCCAGGTAAAGTTAATGTCAGTACCATTTACATCTCATCAAGTCAAGATGGCATGTTTGTTGCCCCTATTATACTTTCTGGTGTTAACTTGGACTTTATGGTCGATACTGGCGCTTCAGTTTCTCTTCTGAGTCAAGAACTTTATGATAAACATTTTTCGACTTTTCCGCTTTGTTCTACCGATGTTTCTCTTAGCAGCTATTCAGGAAATTCCATTCAAGTTTCAGGTCAAGTCACCCTTCCGGTTTCGTATCATGGAACAGTAGTAACTAATTCGTTTTACGTCACTAATGGCCAATCTTTATTGGGACGTGATTTGATTCGTGCCCTCAAGATCAATCTTCATTTTATTGATAATGTGACTCATCACATACCTCGTACTCCTTTACAAGATTTTCCAAAATTAACTGGTCCTTTGAAACCGATTAATGGCTTTGTTCATACACCTTTATTAAAGCCTGATGCCACTCCTATCATTCAAAAATTACGCCGCTTGCCTTTGAGTGTTCAAGATGAAGTTGCTGCCGAAATCAATTCAATGGTACAAGCTGATATAATCGAGCCAATTGATGCTTCTCCATGGGTTTCCCCAATTGTTGTGGCTCGACGCAAAAATGGGAAAGTTCGAGTTTGTATTGACCTTCGAGAAGTCAATAAGAACATTGTTGTTGATCAGCATCCTCTTCCTCGCACTGAAGAACTTTTTTCGAAATTGCATGGTGCCACAGTTTTTTCCAGTTTAGATCTTAAATCTGCCAATAAAATGGATTTGTTAACACAGTTGATAACAGTTCGACAGAGGGAGGATCAGACCGTTGATGAGTATTTTCGTCAAATTACTGAACTTATCAGCAAGCTTGCTGATTTACGTTATACTGTCGACGATCAGTTGCGATTAACCTTATGTATGAATGGACTCTTACCATGTTATTCAACGATCGCACAAGTTTATAAAGCAAAAGGAGACGAGTTGACTTGGGCTGATCTGCACGAAGCATTACGAAGTGAAGAAAAACGTAAAGGGATCGGTACTAAGGAAAGTAATGTTTTCTTTGTTAAGAAATACAGGGGTAATAATCAAAGCCCTAGTGAACGGAAATGCTTTAATTGTGGACAAAGTGGACATTTGTACCGAAACTGCCGTAAGCCAAAGGATCCAATGAAAGCACCAACACAAAGGAAATGGAGACAAACCGCAGGGAGTGCCAGGAACTTTGCCGATGACGATGAAGTACCAGGAAGCAGTAACAGTGCTACGTTAATGCACATCAGTGACATTGAAGAGCAAGCAGCTAAGGTTGTTAAAACTAGAATAGGCAGTAAGTCATTTGTTGTAGATTCAGGAGCTACTAGGCATGTAGTTAGTGACAGGAATTTGCTATTTGATTATGTAAGGTTTAAGCAACCACATAAAGTTTTGTTAGTAGATGGCAGTAGCTCCGAAGCTCTAGGAATAGGTAGAGTTAATGTACATTTGTATGGTGTAGGCAACACCCCTATACATGTTATTCTTTATGACACATTACATGTTCCGAAATCACAGACAAACCTACTCAGTGTACGAAGGGCCCAGACAAAAGGCTGTAGTTTTTGGTTTCCACAATATTCGAATGTCTGTCACATTTATAATCCAAATGGCAAGGAAATTGGACATGCTCAAGATTTTGGATCAAACGAGTATATTTTAAATGGAGAGGCTGTTTTACCTGAAGTCAAAGAAAGTGCCAACTTTATTGACAGAGTAAAAGCTATATTAGTCCCAGAAAATCCGTTTGAGTTGTGGCATCAACGTTTAGGCCATGTAGGAGAAGATAGGCTGAAACAAATAATCAAGAGTGAAATGGCCACAGGTATTGATTGTAAAGTGACAGCAAGTGCTCATCTTCCAGAATGTGAAGGAAACCCCGCCGCGGCCAGCCCGAATGACAGCCCTAATCCCTTCAATAGCTGGACGATAGAATTCCGGATCCACAGCACTCATGGCCTCCATGGTGGCAATAAGCCGGTCCTCTAAAGACGCAGGACTAAGCAGTGGAGAACTCGATTTGCGCTTCTCATCGGTGCGGTGCTTCCAATCCTCATACCGGCATCGGATATCGAGGAGGACTTTGGGGCCGGCATCGCCGTACCAGGTGTCTTTGACACGCTTCACCCCGACCTTGCGGTTGCTCTTTCCATAGAGCTCATCCGCTACCGCGGTGATGCGCTCGCCGATGTTGAGATCGGACTGGAGATGATCCGCAATCTCTTTCACCCCTTGCTTGAAGATCACGTGCCCATCGGCCATCGCAAGCGGATCTCCGTAAACAAAGTTGATCTCGTGCTGCCCCTGACTCCATTCCCCCTTGCTGGATTCAATAGGAATCCCAGCCTCCGTCATTTGATTTCGGATCGTCCTCAGGATCGGTTCATCCCTTCCGGGCTGCATGGTGTGGTAATCAATCCGGTAGTCACTGGACGGCGTCAAATCAAGAAACCGCGCAGCATGCGCTTCGCGATACGTATCATCGAACAACAGAAACTCCAACTCGCTCGCCATCCCGGCCCGACAACCGGCTTTCTTCAATGCGGCGACCTGCCCCTTCAAGATCGACCGCGGCACCTCGGCCACCAAGTTCCCATCGTGATGGCGGTAGTCACACAGCACCAAGACCGCACCCTCCTGCCAAGGCAGAATCTTTAGCGTATCTCGATCCGGACTCATCTAAAAGTCCCCGAATCCCGCTTCCCAATTCGCCACCTGAAACCCCTCCAAGGGGTCCATCTCCATGTTGACCGTCAGCAAGTAATTGCACCCGTGGGTCCCGTGCTCAGCCACGTGATCCAAGAAAAAGCCCGCGGTAAACCGCTTCCCTACCAAACGCCCCAAGACATCCGGAAAGGCTACAATGACCGTATCAATCTCTCCCTTTCGAATGCGACTCTGCAAACTACTCCATTTCATAGGCTTGATCACTCAGCAACGTAAACGTTCTGCAACTCCGTATAGCCCCGAAGGGCGTGCATGCCCAAATCACGGCCGATACCGCTCTGTTTAAATCCAGCATTCTTTGGGAGAATATTTTCCTTTGAATAGATAACTCCTGAAAATCATCACTTAGAATCAAACATTTTTCCAAAGTCACTAGATTCCGCATGCTTCCTCAAATTCAAAATCAATGTTCTCAAATTGTTTCAATTAGTTTCTCAAATCAAATCAATTTTTATCTTGATACTCTCACTGTCGATTATAGACTAGCGAAGACTGTTGGTCTTTGTTAGTCTATTTTGGTAGACGAACAAAAATATATTGATTCAGATCATTGATTCAGACCTATTACGTAACATGCAGGTTTGCTATAATATTACATAACAAACAGGTGAACTGTAGCATTACTCAAGACCCAGATGCACGTAATAACGTTTTGAGGGATTGGTAACTCCAATAAAATACCCCCTATCGGGGCTTTTAAATACATTGAGGCATCGCTACTAAAGGTCCACCTTGAGCCAGTTAGATGTGAAACCAAGGTAGTTGGTTTCATTCCGAATATCAGTTATTGTGCGAAGGAAATCTAACTTTTTGAACTTGTCTTGTAGACTTTACTTCATATTTGCAAACATGGAATCTATTCTGAAACTGAACATGTACTGTGGTGTAACTGTTACATATGGTATAAGACACGCTGCTTGATCACTTAAAGTATTTTATGGCATGAACAACTAACTTTAAGTAGTGTTCAACTCAACTTGTCTAAGTTTAGTTGCTTTCATTTGGTGCGGACGTTGAACTAGCTTTCCAAATGAAAGCTTACCAAATGAAACTAGCTTACCAAATGAAAGCTCAGTTGAGCTTTCATTTGGTGCGGACGAACAAAAAATAACCTTTTTCTGGATATTACCTTGTTCTTGAAATGTGAACATAAGCTAAATTAATCGGACTATTTTTTCAAGTTACAAGGATAAACTATTATGGAACTGTAAAGATTGAATTGCATGAACTACCTTACTCGTAAAAATACCGATCTACCTGTGCGTGGCTTTGTGCCAAATAAACAAAGGTTTTGCTGTGAAATTGTGCGAAAAAGACTGGATTTGTTTGTTTTGTTAATTAATCGATGCTATGCTGTTTTGGATGTAAGAAAATGGTGGAGAAAAACGTTACAGGCCCCCAGGGTCCACCCTACAAGAGCGGTGTTTGCCAACGTAGAACCTGGATCTGAAAAATGTACTTAACATAATTCTGCTATAGTAATTCTGTTCCGGGTAGCTAAAGTCCTATAGCTCAATAATATTCAAAGTTAACGACAGCTTACTCTTCTGAAGGAAGAGGGGTGGAAATTTGAAAATTCAATATTCTTGCCTGGTCGTAATTCAAGCTTTATATCTGTTTCTGAAATTTTCAACTATCTAACGGTATTGGGGTCTAACTTTTCGGGAAGGCACTGAATCTTGCTCTACCCGGGTAACAAAAAAAAGACAGTACTTAAAAATGATTGTACCATATAATGTAACATTGGGCATTATGCATAATGACATTTATATATTAAGTAATAGGGGACCAAGCTGACTCGGTGAAGTTTTTTCAAGAACTTCAATTTAATTTTATCTTATTTCGCAATCCTTTTTGCATATTTAACCGTTGCCCGAGACGAAAAACATGTATCTCCCATTACTTCTTATATACATTTAGTCAGGATGGGGAATCCCCCCCCCCTAACAAAGGGACGTGGGGCTAACTATGACTTAAAGTCTCTGGAAGCTTTGATTGTACAAAAATTAGTGCTCATTAGTCGATCAACAAATAAATGTGAATCTTTGGCTTTGGTTTATTTATTATAATCTATGAACTGCATTACGTTTAAAGAAAAGAATGACAGATTCCTTCCACAAAGAACGACCAAACTCCTTGCTACATTTATGGTTATCAGCTCCAATGAATCGAATTTTGACATCTGAGAAGACTTTTGAATATTTCGGCCGTTGAATATTTTGGATTGAATACAAGGTGTAACCTAGAAAAGAGTCCTGAGATTTTTGTTTTCTATTTGTGGCTGATCTTCCTTACCTCCTATTGGCCTCAATGAATGTGACACATGCTTAAAGATATCTTCTTGCTATGTCTATAAATTTATTTTTCAAAGGTGTTGTTTGGGGAAAAGTTCTGGTATATTACTTTAGTGCATTTGAAGATATTCATAGAGCTTTACTTTTAGGTTCATGTGAATCTGATGATCTTGGAGGCGCGAGTTCAAGCTGAGTTACTCTACGCTCTTCGTGCCATTTACCGTTATATGCGATAGATATTTTGTCCGTGTTACGTTTGTAGTTCTTGTTTTTTCGAAAGATTCAAATCAAATTAGATAGTTTTACTCCTCTTTACATTGGAAATTTAGATGAGTAGTTACTTCTGTTTTTCTCGAGCTCAAGTTTACGAGCCTGACTCCATTTTCCATCGCACTGAGTAAACCAAATTATATAAAGAAAGTTCTTCCAGTGTGTTGAGAAACTCATAGCTTCATACATTGGTGATGGGGGTTGGGGATGGGTCCGAAATCTTTGTGAAATTTGAAAGTATAAATTGTAGTATCTATCGTGACTATGACTGCTGTGAATGACGTGACTGCTCCTAAAAGTGCTGATAACTCTAAAGTGGATAGTTTTAGAGGTATTTCACTTTTTTATGTTTAATGAATATTTCGAGAAAGCTACCTATCTTACATATCTAATTGTTTATGTGAGAATACAATGTTTAATACTTCTTAATATAGATTTTAAAGAAGATGTCTCCAATTTTTCTAATTTCCAATTTCTCAATATTTTTAACTCATATAATTTAGCATCTTTGTTCAAAAATTATTTTGGCCAGGTTTTAGGTAAAATGAAAAGCTTCTCCTTTTTTAAGCTTCATTGAGAATAAAAGTCATAACTAGGGCTTGGACCTTACCTTTTTTCCCCCAGAAGACGCAAATTCACTGCGATATATGCGAAAAACAGGAAGAACTTATAAAAATCTTGATGGATTCATTAAGAACTTGCATTCCTTGTTATTGTTGGTGACTACTATTTAAAAAAAACACACACACACAAATTCAGTAACTTTAACGGAAATTATAGATTTCAGATTTTGTGACAAGTCCCTTTATATTTCAAGAATTTTACCTATTTCTCTTTCTTTCTCTTAAATTCCTATATTTGTTCAATTCATTTTCATATTTACACAACCCAAGGGTTTCATATTAGAGAATCGTAACTCCTCAATACCTTACTCTTTACGCTAAAGCTGTTAGCAATTTTAACAAAGCTTCTATTCTATTTAAACGGCCTCCGTTCTTCAGTAGACGCTCTTAAAAAACTGGGACAAACAAACACGCTTTAGCGTAAATACAAGGTATTGAGGAGGGGGCAACCCTTCATATATGGAATAATTTGTGTTCGTTTTAAAATAATGCCGGTAAACCTTGCTAACTCTCTGTGAAATATACCCCTCCCGGTTCGGCCTGTAATCGATGTCGAAGATGACTTTGCCGCCGTTTTGCCGGGCGACAGCCATCGCCTTCCGCTGTGCTGCTTCCGGGCCCGGTTTGGAGAAGTGGGTTCCAGTGACAAGCACCGAGCGCGAGCTGCAAATGAACTCCGGGTCGATGTCCTCTTCGCTGAGCGCCATGTCGGCGCAGTTCTCGCGATAGAAGATCAAGGGAAACGTTTCGTCGTTCTGCACCGATAGAAGCACCAGGGCTGTCAAACGTTCCGCATCGGTGATGATGCCGCGATCATCAACACCCTCGCGGATCATCTGCTGGCGAATGTAGCCGCCCATCTATTCGGCGCCGACGCGGGTGATCACCGCGGATTACATACCGAGGCGGGCGCCGATATGCTGTCCATAAAGATCAACGGAGGAGCGTCCGATTGTGATGACATCCAGCGGACGAGATCCAAGATCGGTCGAATTGTGTTCAGCCATTGCGGCCTCTCTGCAGGAAAAAGGGAGGGATTGCGATCTGGTTCGCTTGCGGATTACGAAACAATAATTCTAGGTTTCTGTCAATTCAGAACAAACATTCCAAATCAGTTTTTGTGACCTGCTTTTCGGCGACGCGCTTCTGCGATCGCGACCGGAAAGGCCATGCACAATGCCATGCTCGCGGACAGGGAGCGAAATCCGGCGTAGTCTGCCTCGGCAATCTCGATCCACTCGGTTGCACATGCCGCCAGTGGCGAGAATGCCGAATCGGTCACAGCAATGACGGAAACGCCCGCTTCGGACATTGCCTGGGCCTGCGAGATGCTGTCGGCCGCGTAGGGGGAGAAGCTGATCGCCAGTGCGGCATCCCGTTCAGTTGCCATCGCGGCGATTTCGGCATCGATGCCGTTCGGCGAACCGACAACGCAATTTCGAATTTGCAGCTTTCCGAAAGCATAGGCCATGTGGGCAATCAGCGGATAGGAGCGGCGCTTTGCGATCAAGTAGATGGTGTCGGCAGACGCGAGACTATCGACCGCCGCGCTGATCTTCGTCAGATCGACAGTGGACATAAACTCGTCAACAGACTGCCGGGCGGTCGATAGAAACCGCTGCAGGAAAGCGATTTCCTGCGGATTCTGGCCGTTGGATTCAATCTGCCGAAGCCTCGGCCGCTGCGGGTCTAGATCCGTCCCTGGGACAATGTAACCGCAACTTACTACAATTAAGCTCACTTGATGCTGGTTGACAACTTGATGCTGTGTCACTAATAGAATGTTGTTACAGGGAATCCTAGAGTTTTTCTTGAACCTTATTCTACATATTAGGATTTACATAAAAAAAAAAAATATGATCATGATTGGAAATCAATTATATAAATGTGCAATAATTATATTTTTTAGAGAATTACTAACACCGTAATATGATATCTAAAATGGGCATGTTGACCGTGGGGCACAAAATGCCATCCATGCCCCGGCCGCTGCAGGTCTAGATCCGTCCCTGGGACAATGTAACCGCCACTTACTACAATAAAACCAACTTGATGCTGGGTGACACAGTTTGATGCGTTGTATAAAATCTCATCTTCGTTGTTACTCTTTATTGGAGTTCGCAAATTGATTAGTGGTTACAATACAATTCAGACACACATCCATGTGGATTGGGGGATTAAGGGTAAATCCCTACCCTCCATATAATGTTGCTTTAGACTCAGGATTTTACGGATTTTTGACAAATAAGTAATGCCTTTTTGTCGAGGATAAACTTGCAGCCTTTATCGTTTTAAGTAGACCCCGTCAAAAATAAAATATAAATTGACCCTGGGTCTATGCCTGCTGCAGCTCTTGATAGGCCTGCTTGTAGCAAAAAGGTCTGTTTACAGATGTTTGACGTTCCAAGTTTGTGTTCGAGATAAAGTGAATATAGAAACAGTTAGTGATCAGATCAAAGAAATTCGAAGGACTTATAGAATTTCAGTATGAATTAAGTTTTAAGAAGCTAACCTGCATCGTAGGCGATTTACATTCCAGTTAGTTATTAAATAATGTTTAATTGTATTCCCTGTAAATAATTTAATGTACCTTTATCTAAATAGTTTCTATTTAAACAAAAATGTGCATTTTTCTATTTTTCCTTTTTTCTACTTTCTATGTCTCTTTTTTTCTATTTCTTTCTTTTCTATTTGCTATATCTCTATTTTTTCAATTGTTTCTTTGTTATTCTATTTTCCTTATTTTTTTCAAAGTCAGGGTTTTCATCCCACCCAAAACCTCTTAAGCTAATGATCATAATTCCGAATACGTGTTCGGTTTTAGAATTTTTAATTTTTTAAAACACAGAACTAATAATCCTGCAAATGGAATATATATCTTCAATGTCAAGATATATACTGGGGCATAAAAATTACTGAGCTAAAGCGATTCATCTGGATTTATGGGTTGGGTATTCCAGGTTGTAAATCGTAGTAACTTTAACTTAAACTACAGATGTCACTTGAAGTTGACATCCACCGAGAACGGTTGTGAAGCAACTATAAGCTTATTAGGTTTGGATGGGTATAGTGTGCATGAGTTTCAATTTTATTCATTACTACTCTTTCATTATAATTTAATCTAACGAAAACTCAATATGCTTCAAACCGATAGTAACACCAATGGTGATAATTATGCACAGTTACTTCACTGAAGATGCCCATTAACTATCTTTAGTAAGAGTTAATAAAAAATAAATCTGATGTTACGTTTCTGTCGTTCCAGCTATTGCAGCAATGTCAATTGGAATGAAATAGTTAGTTTTTCGTTACTTTTTACAGACGCTAGAATGTAGCCTCTGACTTGAGGATATCAAAGAGGACTTCGCGCAGGTAATCCCGTGCCGCGTGACAATTAGCAGGTGCCACATTATGCGCTTCTTTATATTCGTTTCAACAAAATTGGTGATTTGAGAAGTGAATTCTCCATAATTTTCTATGCTTAGGGTATAGAGTATAGAGCTAAAAAGGGTATAGAGCTTATAGATAGCTGATAGCTTAGGGGTATAGAACTTAAAATAGCTGATATCGAGAAATTACCAAAGTTAACTAATTACCTTATTATTCATAATAGCTCTCATACACATTATACATATGTGAACATCATCCTCAGCATCGCCAATTTTCAATTTATTCGCTTGTTTTATGACCTTTCGAACTCGAGTTGGAGTCCTCAACAACGTGGAGCTTCTCCTCAGAATAACATCCTTGGCTGACTCAATTTTTGGTGTGCTATTACTCAAATCTGAGTTGCTTCCAGACTTCTCTTCGCATATGTTCTCAAGAGATCCTGCCGATCGAAATTCATTTCTAGAAATAAAAATAAAAGCCCAATTCAGCCACTATTATTGGTATATGGTATGTGGTATATGGAGTAGTCCATATGCTACCTCAGAAGGTCCCAAAATATATAAAATTCACTAACAAAAATCCCGGATGCACCCTTGGGGGGTGGGAATCTTTCACTTAATTTTCCTTCCTATTTTTATATTTCCAAGATATTTAGACAATTAGCCAATTTCGTGCTTTTTCACAAGCTTAGTCCCCTCTCCCCAAAAAAGCATTCCTATGTAGATCCCTAAGAGTGCGGCTCTTCAAACGGGTGAACATGCCCAACAGGGGGGGGGATTAATCATTTAAGACGACAAAGAAACACAATAACAGACTGACCGTTTATAAATTTTGGAAACAGCGTTCAAATCATGAGTTTTTGGAGGACCAAGCCCAGAAAACCACCCTATTCCCCTGTGTACGTAATTGTCTTCGAGATTTCCCTCATTGTAATGCATTGCTGTAGCAGTGTCGATAAACGAGTTAATCTTCACAATTCAGCTTTCCAAAATAAATTATGGGTTATTTCGTGAATACAACCTGCTTATTTAAAAAAGCTTGAGACAGTCAAACTTCAAAAAAAAAAAAAATCAGAAAAGTATCCAGGAATTTTTCTCTAAGGGGGGGGGGTTACAAAGTGTTTTTTCGGGGGATTTACAAAAGAACTAAAAAATGCATAGCAATTTTAGTTCATATTCATTTTTGTTGTGTTTTTAAGAATCGGACAAATATTTCGGAGTAGGGGGGTGTAAAAACCCTCTAACCCCCGCCACTCTAGATACGGCCTTGCTAGCATAAAAGAAACAATTAATATCCTTGATAATAGAAAGTTTTCAGGAACAATCGACCAAAAGAGAAAGCACCCATCCAAATTGAAAAAATATGAATACGAGACATACCTATTATGAACTAACACAATCAGTGATTCAGGCGTAACTACGCGCACCATTTCTTCATTTGCCTTAACACTAAACACTCACCAGGGAATCATTGATGTGAATCGGTGTCAAGCGGTGTGTCAACTTTTGTGACAACAATTTCAAAAGTACCGACGCGACAATTGGTGAAAGTAAAATCTCGTTGCTACAACTTATATCTAATTTCAACTTGTATTTATTGTTTCAGGGAGTTTCTCAAATTAATTGTTGTTACTCACTAAGTGTAGTTTTGATCAAATTATATATATTTTTATCCATTTCCTTACTAGGTCAAATGTTTCCAAAAGAATCAATACTTATCTAGAGAAGGCTCTTGCTGATAAAAGCGTTTTCGAGCAAGTTTGGTAATGTAAATTATTCAAACTGATAAAGCAGATAATAAGGTTAAATTTATTACCTAATACAGGGTAGGGGGTCGGTAGGTGACTGACTTTATTTTTTATCCAATTGGATGATCTTGGCAGCCAAAGGATATTGAAACAATGTCCAAAACAAAGGTACGCTAAGTATTCATTCATTGTTTGTTTTCTCTTAAACTTGGGTGCCAAAATTTTGTGAAATTGTGACTACAGATTCAACTACTAATATCATAATAAGTTCCAAATCAAAATACTTCAAGGATTTTTTCACTTACGGTGGACATGGAACTCTATGTTTAAATCAGAGCCTGCAGGTGTCTTTACCTTGCATGGTTAAAGGACCCTGTATAAAGTCCTTAGGCCATTGTCCCTTCAAATTCCCTTCTCCCATCCCTACTCCAAATGTATTTGATATAAAATATATTTGTTCCGCAGTTTTCGCTTTTTGGTCATTTTACCGAAACATTAAGTACTGCCCTAACTTTTAGGAATTCTTTTAGCGCATTTATTGACGTAAGTCTATTTGTAAATATCACTTTGGTTTTATTAGTCTAATTTTTAAACATATACATTAATGGTTTCTTTCTTTTAATTCCATTTCTTAAAAATTTATAAAAAAAAACTGACTGTTAAGACTAAACTTATGACATGAGCTATTTGTTTTGTCATCAGTAAAGCGCTAAGGACACTAAAATCTTCTGAGAGGTTTTAGGGGGTAATAACACCAAACTTATTTATGGCAAAATTTCTTAACTTATAAAAAAAATTAACTATTTATCTAGTTATGCTGTTCAAATAGTAATTTTCTGCAATGTCTCTTCTTTTTAATCCTTTGCTTTTGGTTATGTTTAGATAACACGATTCTAGTTTTTTGAGAGGTATCATAGATGGTAACACTACCTTTGTTTATTATGAATAGAGAATAAGTATGCTTATATACTGCAGGAGACGTGTACTCAATGTTTAGTAAGTTTAGGAAGCCTTGAGGTGTTTTCCTTGTTTCTGGAAATCGTCAAAAAGTGTTATATTATGTCTTACGGCTGGTAACATAGCTTAAAAGGCAAATAGCTATAGCTAAATCATTTTTACAGATAAGTGCTTAAAACCTCTACAGTAGCGTTCTCTGATATGTTGAATCTAATGGTGGGATTTTCATTAGCTTTTCGGATCGCCTAACTTTTTGGGCGTGTTTCCTCTCTTTTTCGAAAATCAGTTGAATCTTCTCTAAACAAAGCATTCTGCTTAGACTGAATCGATTCATAAGATAATGAATGCTCAAAGATTTAGTCCTTATCAAACAGTGCTTGATAACAAATTTTAAGTAAGGAACGACTCGGTCCTATAGTAACCAAAACTCTTGGTAATACGGCTTAAACAGAATTCTCCTCGATTTGACGGATTTACTAGAGCATGAATAACTTACAATGACGC
>JAAAKM020073195.1:119681428-119693111 GCA_010016025.2 Alatinidae sp. Z8VKAUB7J3 | reverse complement strand
TGAACTATTTTGAACAAAATCGCCATGTCTAAATTTTGATCGAATGTCTTTGGGGGGTACAAGAGAACGGTTAGAAAAGAAAAACGAGAGAGGAAGCTGGCTACTCTCCAATCATACACCCCTGAAACGGCATCAATTTTGTAATTTGACTCATCTGTCTTTCGTTGTAACCTAAGTTTTGCCCTTCCCCTTTCAAAATATATTCCCTCTGGTGCGTCAGACTATCTTTCCCTATGTTTCTGAAATTGCCATTAGAATTAGGAACCTAAAAAAAGAAAACTGTCTTTAATCATATCGATTTTTGAAAACTTGGACGAATAGAGTGTCTTCTTATTTAGTTCAACGACTCCCTCTGAATCACTTGAAAGTTTCAACTTAATATCCTTAGCCATTCGATATAGCCAATATCATTAGATATTGCATAAGCACCCTAATTCCATAATAATAAGCATTTTAACAATTGTCAATTTACAATTCACATTAACGAATCCCTCATTTACGACTCCCTCTAAATTACTTGAAAGTTTCAACTTAATATCCATAGCCATTCCTGAGATATTGCACAAGACCCTACTTCCATCATAACACGCATTTTAACAATTATCAATTTACAATTCACATTATCCCTGTAATTTGTCAATTTATTTATCCCTGTGGGGGATATGTCATTACAAGGGGAATATTTGTTTGATCTTTCGGTTATTTTGAAAAAATGGCAATCTCGAAAACTTTAATCGAATGTCTTCAGAGGGTATGAAAGAAGCGGTGATGTCAAAAGCAGTTTTAATTTTATGACCTAGGGTACTTTTGATGGTGAATCCGGAACAAAATAGAAGTTATTCAGTTTTTTTTTTACTCCAGAGGTGTTTGATTATAGCTAGTTAATTCAATAGTAGCCGTTAAAGTTTTTCTCGTCGGGGGAGCAGAGCTGTTTAAAAAAAGGTTTACTTGACAAAATTTTTACTGTTCTCAAATATTCCGTTAATTTTTAAGTTATTGAGTTGTTTTGGCCTAACAAACAAGAAACGGGAAGCAAGTGAACACCCCCGACTATCCATGAATAATTTCCATTTTTGAGCAATTTTGTATGTGAAATAGCTGGCCAACCCTTAAAAACCTCGGAGTGATTAAAATTTCTTTGGAAACTCCCTTGGGTACGGAACGAAGAATTTGGGAGTCTCTTGGATATGATAATTTCTCTGAGATATTCTTTGGCAAAACAGAGTAACCGAGCATTCACAGATCCTGTGTTCAAGGAAGGAACCAAGAAGGAGGGGGCAATGGAGAAGTAATATCTACCCTAGGAGGTAAAAAATATGTTCAAAGAGCTTCTAACATTCTAAATAAACACAAACTCTCCTGAATGTATTCTATCATGGGCCCAACCCACATAAATGTAGGCAAAAATGAATTAGGGGACAGCCTCAATTATTTTAATGAGGAGAGTTCCAAGTTTAAAAAATCCAAAACCGGTAAATACCTCAAAAAATTATAAGAAGCTATTTCAAAACTCCCTAACATTTGAGGGAGGAGGAAGTTAATCCTATCCCAAAAGTGTTACTACCTACGTGTACTCTTACCTTAAATAAAGTTCTTATTTACGCTCTCAACTAATTATGAAAAATTTGACTCCATCCTAAAAGCTGTTTTTTATGTGCAATGTGAATGCCACTTAAAATATAAGAAAAGGTTACTTTGTGCGAATACTAGTTGATCAAGTAGAGCCGTCTATAAACACAATGACACTACACATATTCATGCTTCCATAAGGTCGGCACATTTAACACAGATGCAGTTTACTACATGACCTTCTTTTCTGGGGATAAGGAAAGAAACCACAGATAAGCACTTGAAAAAGCCTCATTTATTTAATTTTTTGGGGATTTATTTTCTGGGTAGTTTGGTTTTTTATTACTTTTATGGTTTTTCCGAGTTTTCACCTCAAAGATGGAGTGGTCTGGTGCCCCTACTGGCACGAAAGGTGCTGCTTATATAAGCAGATGGATGTCTGTTGAAACCATTCTATAATTTCTATAATACTTTCAAAAGATTACACGATGCAGTCTTGCCTAAAAGTTTTATTAATCATGGACAACCATGCGAGCAATGGATTCCTGTTCTACTACATATTCTACTTATTCCTATCCCACTGCACACAAGTCCAAGCTTCAGCCCCTGGATAGACCTTTCTTTGGACCACTAAAAGCTCACTTCAATAGAACAGCCAATGGGTGGATCCTTAACCATCCTGGTTAGTTCATCAATATCGATAATATTGCAGAACTAGTTGGCACTGTTTTCCCACAGGCTTTCAAGCTGCAGAATATTTGTTCTGGCTTCAGTGTTTTTGGAGTCTATCCCTTCAGCCATGATATTTCTAAGGGTTACGAATTCTTGAGCTCGAATGTTTCTTATCGTGCAGAGCCAGCCACTCTGAGCATTAATCCTCATGAAAGCAATGATTCTCCTAAACCAAGTACATCTTCTAGTGCATCTTTAGAATTACGAGCAAAAACTCCTGTATGCCCAAATGTATCCCTTCAAAAGATTTTTCCTCGCCCTCAAGCCAGTGCCAGAACACATATTATCAATCACAAAGGACCAAGACCATCATAGCCACTGACACACCTATTAAAAATCAACTGATGAAAGACTTCGCTGAACGAACAGAAAAGGCTTAGGGAAAGAAAAAAGGGAGAAATAATATTATAAAAATTAGCAAGAAAAAAGCAAAAAGGCCTTGAGTTTTAACATCATAGAGTAGTCAGGATGAAATAGAAGAAGAATCCGATGTAAGTCACTCAGATGATGAGAGCATGCATAGAGATGTTGTGGGAGACATTGACTCTGAATAAATGAAAACTGGTGACTATGTACTTGTCTTAGAGGGTAAAATAAGGAAAATCCCTATCTAATCAGTTGGGAAGATAATTTCACTGGTGAAAGACAAATATCAGGTACGCTATTCTAAAAAGCCATGCCTATCAAGGAGTTTACGAGGACCGATCATATTTTTATATCTGACAGGGCAAGCATCATAATGAACATAGGCCTCCATACGAAGCTCGCGACTCGAAGTGCAGCTTGGCCTAGGACGTAGAACACACCATGTAGCGCTCTTGCCGCCAACCAGATTAGGCTTGCGGTTGCCCAACTGCCGGACGGATCTACACCCTGCACAAACGCGGCAAGGCATGCCGCGGTAAACACGCCAACGGCTTCCCACTGATTCATTTGTGCGCCCCACGCCCCCGCACCCCCTTCAGTAAGTGAAAGTGCTTGCAAACGTGGTTGAGCGAGATCCAGGCTGCCTAACTGTTTGTTACGAAAAGGCACAGATGCACCTGCCCAGATATAAGGCAATACCACACCGCCGAGCAGACACCACATCGGAATAATCATAAGTTCCCCCACTTATCTTAGTTAATGAGTACTTGTATACATCGACGAATGGTAACAGGCGTAACGGACAGCCAGGGAACTTAGGCTCGGTAAATAACGTCCTGTCCATAAGCAACTTCTAACGCCAGCCGTTCCGCTTTTGGCATTTTACGCACCACGAGTGCATAAGAATGATCAATCATGCGCTCAATTTCTCCCGGCGGAATGCTGCCGTCTAACAGCACCGTATTCCAATGCGCTTTGTTCATGTGGTATCCCGGGAGCACTGCATCGAACACGTCACGCAACATGAGTGCTTGTTCCGGATCACACTTCAGATTGATGCGTGCCAGCTGATCTTCCCAACCTAAGGTACCAAACATCTTGTTCTTTACTTTAAAAACATAAACGTCGGGCCCGAACGGCGTGTCCACCCAGGCTTCGGGCCGGCTTAAGAAGTATGCCTTGGCATCCTCATCCCGCACTTGCGGCATCAACCTCTGGGTATAGTTCATCAAGGGGCAAAGAGGAGCCGTCGTCTTGCACTATCCGACAATGAAAGCGCTGCAAACGACGTGGCTCCGGCACACCACAAGAATGAGCAATGATGCCCACTTCTTTACGCACACTTTGCGCATAGTGGTAAACACGTTCGGTTTTGTCACCCACATCTAAACCACTTTGCAGCTTCTTATCATGGGTTGTGATGCCAGTGGGGCAGGTGTTTTTGTTGCATTGCAACGCCTGGATGCACCCCAACGACAACATAAAGCCGCGCGCTGATACCGCAAAATCTGCCCCAACACACAGTGCCCAAGCCAAAATATGATTCTTGTGATGTAACTATTGGTATCAAAATTCCGTTTTTTTGAGTTTCAGTTAGTATTGAGCCGGGTCCTTCCTTACTACGGTTCGTTACCACGAACTGTTTGATCTTCACCTTGCAAAATCTAGAAAACCAGAAAAGTAGTGGAAGCGACAGGCGCACCTGAGTAAATCAAAAGACAGGCGCTACAAATTATCTTTAACATCTTGAAGGTGACTAGGGTGATAAAGTTGAAACTTTCAGGCAGTGTTAGGATGGAGTCAACTAGATTTACAATTTTGAGAGAATGAGAGGGGTAGGCAAATAAAAATTAGATATTAAAAATAAAACAAATCCTAGTTTACGATTAAAGACTTGGCAGGCTTCTATATATGGATTCTCACTGTCGCTTATCTCCAAACCGTAGACAATTTGAACCTTTTCTTCGTTACCTGAAGAAAACAATCACCCTGGGAAAAATGCGCCACCTGGTAAAAATGCAGCCACCCTGGGAAAAATACGAATTCTTTCATAAAGTTGTGACTTATTTAGATTGTTCTTGTGGCTAGGAATGTCAATTTGCTTGTTTAAAGAAGAAAAAACTATGTAGCCAATTTTGAGGCCGGAGATCGGCATGACTACGCGACAGGCTTTTATATATTGATTCTCATTGTCACTTTGTAACTGAAAACAATGCGAGTCTCTTCTTAATGTCATGGCGTCATCATAAGTTTCAAATCAAGTGAATATGATAGTGAAAACTGAAAAATGAGCCATATATTGTCATAGAGGCAAAGATATACTAAAGAAAACTGACCTGTTTCTCTGGATACTTGAATTACCAGGGATGTAGCGCCAGCATTTTTATTGGTGGAGGAGAATTTTATTCGAGTGCTACTGAAGAAAAGTTACCATTTACCGAAGACACTACTAGGTTAAATTCAAAATATTACACAATACCTAATAAACATTAAAGACACATTAAATAAACATAAAATTAAGTAGCCTACTGGTGATCAAGCTTATACCAAAATTATCAGCAACAAGTCACTGCAGGCGACAGTCGTATATTTTAGAAAAGCTTTGCGTGGGCTGAGGTGAATTTCGAATACATCTGGCTTTTTTTTGGCAGGGTTCACCCCTAATATTGCAGAACCTAAATTATTGAAACTTTAAGTGATAAATTATATGTATATTAAACTGACAATGCACGGTCATTTTTTTCAGTAAAGTGCAAGAAATAAGAAGTTGGAGTCAGAAGCAGTGAAGGATGATGGATGAAAACCAGGTAGTGGAATGTGGAGATGCCAACGGTCAGGGAGAAGTACATTTCTGAGAATGGAACTGAGGTGAAAGTAAGATATGAAGTAACCCAAAGCTGCACTGAGACTCTAGATGTAGATTAAGGGAAAGAGTGTAGGGGATGAACCTCTGTGTCATCTGAAGCAGCCATTCGAAGCAACCGTACATAGAAGGGCTGGAACCTGAGACTGCCACCGAGGGGGATGCCCTAACAGCTATTGAATAACCTTACTTGTACCCAATACTACTGGATGAAAAACTAGAGGAGATGGCTACGGATGTTCAAAGGAGTCTCTTCCTAGGCTGCGCCTTGTTCAAGTATGGAAAACCCTTTGACGTGAGCGAGGCCATGAATTGATGGTCTGAAGCCAAGGTTAAGAGAATTTTTGAATTTCTATTATTGAAAAATTAATAATTGGCGTGAAATCATGGATCTGCTGCAATGAAGGAGGTGCTGCAATCAGTCCTAAGTCTGGAGTCAGTAATGGCAGGGGGCTTAAAAAGGTCTGAACTGAAGAAGAACATGGTAAAAAAAAATTAACCCTCTCCCCCAGAACCGAAAAATGAACTAAAAATTGGTCAAATAACACAAAAACTTAATTGAGAGAGAAGTATTGAGAGAAAACCCCGTGCGAGAAAAACCAAGTCAGAGGGAGAGGAGGCAAATCAGAAAGCTGTAAATGGTTGACTCTCTATGGTTACCTCCCTCACCAAGAGGTCTGAGACGTAAAGTTCCGGGGGGGCTCAGGGGCAAAGGTCGAAAGCCACCAATTCATTTTAACCGAAAACTAAGAAAAGAAGCTGGGCTAACCTGTCATAAAACACAACTCTGGAGAGCACCATCTTAAAGTACAGAGGAGGAAGAAAGTGACTCCTGAATCAAAGAAAAGAGCGACTTTGCTGATGTTGCAGAGCTCATAACCGTAACGGCGAGGAAAAACAGCTAGAACATCCTCAAGGAAGAGGATGCCGTTCTCCTAATGGAGGCCGTTGAAACCAGGCTAGTGGTGAAAATTCACTCAAATATAAGTGGGAGGTAAAATGTGTCTTTAATATCTTGAGTGTGATGCTTTTAAAACAATCATTGTTCTTTTTTCAGTTTTGCCCAAAAAAGTATTTTTAAAATCTAGACGGGGTAAAAACTAGGGGGGCAAAGGTTTCCCTGCCACTACCAGTTGGCGCCACTGGAGCTAGGAGGCAACTGCAAAACCGTAGAAAGATGCTCATTTCAAAGCTACTGATGCAACGTGTGTTTTGCATATTTATAGTTAATAAGAGCATAAAAAAAGCCACATCAACTAATGATACACCTTTGATGTTTAAGCTATCCTACGATCTTAGATTTCTAGCATGTAATAAAGGGATGATTGGGAAAAGAAAAACTATATAAAAAAACAATATTAAAAAGACTTGGCAGTCTAGGGTAAGGACTTTTCTTTACCGCAATGGTAACCTAGGTTCGAACCATGGATAAGACAAACTCTTTTGAAATATATATTCTCTTTCATTCGCCCATTCATTTCTAATTATTAGTTCTCCTATAATTTTCAAGCAAAAATAATTACAGTATACTTTATAATTAGAAGCTCAAATCGCTTGCAGCATATTAGCAGAAAACTTGCATTAACATTAAAGATACAAAGAATAGTATTTCCCATGGACTCTTTATGTGACAAATTTATGATTTTCCAAGGCAAAGTTTAAAGAGACATGCGAAGTTACATGTATGCAAAAATTCCTGTTGACTTCCTTAGTTTCTTTGCCTAGGTTGGAAATACATCTTTTTATAATGTTTATTCTCTATGTTTGCAAATACCAAGAAACGCACAAAAATTGATTTGAAAAACGCCTGCTTTCCTGACGAAAGTAAATAGTGAAGTTGAAACTTAAAACGAATACAAAATTTCTGCTTCGCTGTTTATGCAACATATTTTTGAAAAACTTGTGTTATTTTGCCTGCATTATAGACACTGAAAACGATAAAACCTCTACTGAGGCAAATATTATGTATTTATGCTTTTCGTGTGTATTCATAAATATGACCTTACTTATATATATATTTTTTTCCAAGTTGAGGCTTTTAACGGATTTTTTTAAACTTATGACCCATATAGATTATTTTTAAGGCCAGAAAATCATGTTAACCCAACCTTCAATTCCGTCTTGCGCTGCCTTGTGAGGATATCTCGGTTCGATACGCACAATAGGTCTCGCATCGCCATTGCCCACAGTTAAATCGGTACTGGCCTCCGCATTAATATCCGGTGGAGCAATCTGTATTCCAACATTCCAAGTGCCATCATCAATCCCGGCATCAGGCTCTATATCGGGTATTTCAGTTTTTGGTGGTTGCTGGACCATTGGTGGTGGCTCAGGTAGTTCCTCAGGCTCGTTGACCTTTGTATCACGCTCTTGAAATGTCGGATCAATGACAACGTGCTCTGTCGGCTCAACTATCTCAACTTCGTCCATACCAATTAGCTCGCTCATAATCCAAAACAGTGCCGAGGGCACTGCTGATGATAAAAAAACATAACTTAGCGAGTTTGAAATCGAGGCAATAGAAAAATAGTTTATTTCGACATGATGCATAGTGTTTTCTCCTGCTGTTTATGAATAAACGGGCAAGATTTTCAAAAGGGGTAAATTAAAATAAAAAATTTTTTGGGTTTATTTTGTCATTTTTCTAATATTTTGGATTTCTTGTACTAATATTTCTTTCCCAATTGGTAACATTTTTGATTGGGTAAAATTAATTACACTTCCATCATTTGAGATATAAACCATTTTTTTTGTACGATATTTCGTACAAGGGTGTGAGAGAAAGCTGTTTATTGCTTACTTTGATTTCTCATAAAAAATATTAAACCATTGTTTTTTAAGGGTTTTATTAAAGAGCCTCACTTCTATTGCGCAAAATATTTGGGATCTTTTCTATCCCCCCTAATAGTAATAAATCTCCATTCACTTATAGTTACATCCGTCACATGGAATCAAGGGACAGGACAAAGCGTCAGGGGGCTGCATGGATGGATTTGCAGCTGTAAGGAGTTTGGAAAAGGAACGCAGACGGAATTGTGTAATATCAGGAAGAATCGGGACATGCCGTATGGCACCCCTCAAAAGGATTAGAGGGTAAAAAGGAATTATAAGGGAATCGCCAGGAAAGTTTGACTGCAAGGACGGCTGAGAGGGAAGTTCGAAATTAAGAAGGGGCGTGTTGTCACGCCCCTTCGCTATTTCTGTCCTTGAATAAAATTCGCTGGTTGAACACCATTTCTGCGCTCAAGACAGAGATTGTGTCAGATGAAGACTTACATGACATGTTTGACATAGTCCCTATTTCCTTTTATTTTCAAGTAATGGCGATGAAAAATTGGGAAAAATTAAAATTTCGGAATCAATTTGATAATGCTTACTACCAACTGCGCCCTCTGCTTTATTTTAATAAAACAGAATTGCTAAAATTGCAAAAATATTATAACCGATAGTTTATTTGTTTTGAATTTTGTACCTCCTAAAATTTGTGTGCTCGGGGTAAGTACCCTCAACTGCCCCCTAAAACTGGCTATGCTTCCGATCCTTCTGAGGATCATCACTATCTTTGTTGGGACCTTTTGAGGATTAGTGTCACTTAGTCCTATAGTATTTATCGTCACACTGTCGAACAAATCTCCCGAGGTGAATAGGATCACTCCGAGACGCATAAACCCCGGTACCGACCTCTTGCATTGGTGTTTAACCCTACTGCTCCCTCCAAATGTGTCTTGAACAAAGATTTACTCCTGCTAATTTTCACGGATGTCAAAATATGAGGGGGTGATTTTTTCTGTTTCCTTTTTTTTACGAAAATATGAACAAAGGGTATTCTTTAATAAAAAAAATCATTCGAAAGTGGGGCATGAAATCTAGGGAGTCCAACAGCCCCCCTTATCCCCTAAATTGGTTGCCCTGCCCGAAATAAATTAAGAGTATTCATCTGTGTAGCTTGTGTAGCTGTGTACTATTCATCTGTGTAGCTGTGTACCTTATGTAGCTTGACGATATGAATAGTCTCTAGTAGTGCATATACGATATAAATCTAGAGGTTAAAGCAATAGCTCCCAATCTTGTTCAGCCAATTGCTCTTTTTATGCAAAAACTCAGCCCCTTCTAGAATTTAAATATTGCTAAATTTTGATATCAGTGAAAGAGAAAGATATATGTATTCATGCTTCCACCTTTTTCTTCGGCACAGTAATACAAAGTGTAAATTTGAAATATTGAGGCTTGAAATTATGCAGGTACTTGCTAATTAAACGAAGCAACCTCAAGAATTACGCTTAGGTTAGATCTAAAAAAGCCGGTTTCATAACCACAAAAACAAATTACGGGAGACAGAAAGCATTGAACTTGTACAATTTGGACTATATATTTGCACATCAGGGGGAAAACCAGCGGCAGAACCTCCCCGTCGCCCAGCACGCGGTCGGCGATGCCCGCATGCTGGCCAAGGTAGAGATCGGGGGCGCGGCGTGCGACGAAATTCGCCTCGATGAGTTCGCGCACCGTCCGGAGGCCGTCACCGATCACTTTGGGCATGATCTTGAGCGTGATCGAGAAAATCGCTCCCTTGTCCGATCCGGGCATCCGCCAATAAAGCACGCCGGCTTCGTGGAACTCGCCGGAGCGGATGTCGTTACCCTCGGGCACGGTCGTGGCCCGTTTTGGCTCCTCCACCGCAAGTTTCTGGATCATCAGCCGCAGCCCGCGCGGAAAGCGCGAGAGATAGTCCCGCAGTTGCACCGGGTCGTAGACCGGCTGCACACCGTCTCCGCGCTGGCCCATGTCCGGTTTGACGACCAGCGGATATGAAAGTCCGGCGTCGTTGATCGCCCCGTCTGCGATGGCGAGGGCCTCGTCGTCTGTCGCCGTGGCCGGTAAGGCGATCGTGACATAGGGAGCGATCCAGCGACGCGCTTCGCCGGCCACGAGGTCCAGCGCCTCCGACTTCGACTCGCCGATGAGCCCGCCGGCATACATCGAGGGGTTCGCCAATGTCGGCAGCATAGCGTTGCGGTAGCGGATCGACAGCCAGGCGTAGTATGCTATCAGTGGCGCGTAGAAGATCACGGGCGACAGGAACTCAAAGCCGGAAACCTTGTGGCGCGGCCGCTCGCGGCGCTGTCTGGCGCGGGCCGCGGATCGACGCTGATACAGGACGAACAGCAGTACAGCGGCAATCGCAATCGGCCAGCGGGCCTGGCCCAGCGCCGGCAGGATCAGCTCGCCGAGACTGACGATGATCGTCAGCAGCAGGCCGGTCCAGATGATCGATGCAAAAACGGCGGTGATCGCGAATTTGCGCAGCGGTGCATGAAGAATACCGGCCGCGACATAGGTGACGAGCCTGGTGCCGGGCACGAATCGTGAAAACAGCACCGCGGCGACCACATTGCGGCGGATCCAGTCCGACGAGCGATCCAGCTTGGCCGGTGAGACGATGCCGAGCGCCTTGAACCGCGGCCCAGCCAGCCGGCCGACGCAGTACAGCCCGATATCGCCGATCGCGATCCCCGATGCCACGCCGATGCCAGCTGCGAGCGCACCGGATATTGACCCACATCACCAAGGTAGTCGGCCATCCAGTCGACAAACTCATGGGCGCGACGCCGAAACTCTTCTCTGTCCATTACCTATTCGCTTCCTCTGAACAACGGAAAAAAAGGGGTCGGATCCAATTTTCCGGAAAACGGATCCGACCCCTTTTTGCAGATTGGGGAAAATTGGATCCGACCCCTTTTTTACTCTAGTACGGGGCGGCCCAGGCCGGCGGAGCGGCCTCGGAAGACGGCGATTGTGGCACCGTCTTGATTTTGTACCTCAATATCGTAAACGCCTGCGCGGCGGCCGCGGTGGACTTCGCGGGCAGTGGCGGTCAGTTCGTCGTTGAGTCGCGCCGGCCGGACAAACTCAATACTGGCTGACGCGGCCACGGTCACTTCGTTGTGTCCATTGCAGGCGAAGGCGAAGGCAGAATCGGCCAAGGTAAAAATCATGCCGCCGTGGCAGATATCGTGGCCGTTCACCATGTCTTCGCGCACCCGCATAGTGGCTTGGCAGACACCCACTTCGGGAATATGAATGTGCATACCTAGAGCTTTTGACGCGCGATCATCACTCAACATCACCTCGGCGCAGCGCTTCGCCATGTCT
>JAAAKM020073195.1:119620613-119680553 GCA_010016025.2 Alatinidae sp. Z8VKAUB7J3 | reverse complement strand
TTTCGAACATTGACTGGTGAATGTCGACATAGCCTGATTTCCGACATTTTTTGTTTTTTTTTAGTGCGTGGCTACCATCAATAAAGATAGATCGGTATTTTTTCATGTACAACGAATAATAGAAAATAAATGCATATATTTAATACCTCCTTCCCCGCAAGGCACTATGGCCCGGAATGTAGGCAAAAGGCAACATAAGCTGATTCTTGGTATTTGACGTTTATGCCTGAGAAGTTAGGCTTAATAGTTTTGAAAGAACTGATCTATCGAAAATAAATCATCACTTTTATCACCTTGTGTATGTGATATGGCACACTTAATCTGATATTTATAAAATCTAGTAAAAAATTTGCTTAACAATAATAAAGTAGTTATACTGTAAGAGTTGAGCGTTTAAATTCTTCAGCTTGTTTTAGATTGGTCCATCAGTTGACCTATTCACTTGCCGAACCATTAAATTGTGCTAAAGTGTATTTAATTTGTATTGTCTTTACCTGGAATTTTCAAATATAGCATATATCTATGATAATATTTCACAGATCATTTGGCTTATTCAAGGAGGTTTAAGGTTGTATTGTAAGATTTTAACGGATGTCTAATGGAATAATAGGACTGAGAAATCCCATTTTAAATAGACATAGCATAATATTTGAGGATTTGAACAAAACACGTATATAAATAGCTAAGTTGCCTTTCCAAAGCAAAAAAAGTTGTTTTGGCGAATATTCTTTGATTTATGAAACATAAATATATGAAAAGGTGTGCTAGTTTTTGCATTATTTGTGTTATTAATGTCTGTGCCAAAGATAAACAATCGTTATTAGAAGACTTCGAAAACAAGGCTACTAAACGCCAAAACCTTTACCAAAGGATCAATGCGGATCATCAAACAAAGTTGCACCCAGCCAGACCCGATATTGAGAATAAGCAAGATAAATTAAAACGCCTGTTGGAATCCGTTCAACGACAAAACCGTATCAACGCCGCTATCCTCAGCGTGTCCCGGGACTTTACCCTGCAGATGCTGGACATCATCCGTGGAAATCCTTCACAACAAGCCACTTACGATGCCCTGGGGCAGTCCAGCAATCGTTCAAAAAACCAATCTTTAGCTAAAGTCTAGCTCTTTTCTACCGATTACCTGATTAGGTAATCACAAAAACAATTGAATTATTAACCATGACGCTGCCATTGCTGGATAGATTTATTTTGAATGAAGAAATTCGTTTGGACAAAAAACCAGAAATAAAACTGGTTCAAGACAACAATCCGGAAGATATGGTCTATGACGCAGACCAGATCGAGACCATTCTTAATAAACTGGAAAAACATCATACGCTTTTAACGGCCTATGTCAGTGGCCGTGGCCAGCCCTGCAGCACCTTATTGTTGGAAATTAACAAAGAACAAGGCTATCTCGTCATCGATGAGTTTTGTCCAAAATACATCAATAAAGATGTTCTCGTCAACGATCAACTGGATATAACGGGTAACAATTCAGGTGTGACCATTCACTTCATTAGCCAGATACTGGATATGGCAGAGGAAAATGGTAATCCCTACTATAAAATCCCATTTCCAAAAGCGATAGAATATTGTCAAAGGAGACAAAGCCACCGAGTCCCAGTCAGTATTTCCGACCCTATCAAAGTAGTCTTCACGACCAAAGACAACACCCTCCTGAATGGAGAGTTGAGAGACTTATCCCTGGGCGGTTTCAGTGTCAGACTTAATCAACCCGTGATTCAGGAACTCAATCCTGGCGATGAACTGCCTAAGTGTATTTTGCAGATACCAAAGGGTAATCGCATTGTCTGCTCTGTTGAAGTGCGAAGAAACTTTGAAAACGTCAACTCCGGTTTACCAATGATGGGCGTGATGTTTACCGGTATGAGTAAGCAAGATAAAAGAACGCTTCAGCAACTCATTGAGAGGGATATAAGTAGGGAAGAAGGGAAGACTCACTTAGCGTTCCTTGTTCCTTTGCCGTCAACTTTTGACTTACTTATGATGCATATCAAATGCAGTGGATATAATCAGACTTATGAGGCAAAGGTCAAGAGAATAAAAGGTCAAGAGAGAGGGATATAAGTAGGGAAAAAACTTAGCGTTGCTTTCACTTAAACTTTAGCGTTGTATCACTTAGCGTTGCTTGTTCTTTTGCCATTAACTTTTGATTTATGTATGATGCATATCAAATGCAGTGAATATTAACTTATGAGGCAAAGGTCCAGAAAAGAAAAAAGAGAGAGGGATATAAGTAGGGGAAAAGGGAAGATTCACCTAGCGTTGCTTGGTCCTTTGCCATTAACTTTTGATTTGCTTATGATGCATATCGAATATAGTGAATATCAACTTATGAGGCAAAGGTCGAGAGAAGAAAAAAGAGAGAGGGGTACAAGCAGGGAAGAAGGGAAGATTCACTTAGCGTTGCTTGTTCCTTTGCCATTAACTTTTGATTTCCTTATGATGCATATCAAATGCAGTGGATATAATCAGACTTATGAGGCAAAGGTCGAGAGAAGAAAAAAAAAGAGAGAGATAACAGTAGGGAAGAAGGGATGACTCACTTAACATTGCTTGTTCCTTTGCCTTTAACTTTTGATTTCCTTATGATGCATACCAAATGCAGTGGATATAATCAAACTTATGAGGCAAAGGTCAAGAGAAGAAAAAAGAGAGAGGGATACAAGTAGGGAAGAAGGGAAGACTCACTTAACATTGCTTATTCCTTTGCCATTAACTTTTGATTTATTTATGATACATATCAAATGTAGTGGATATAATCAAACTTATGAGGCAAAGGTAGAGAGAAGAAAAAAAGAGAGGGATACAAGTAGGGAAGAAGGGAAGACTCACTTAGCGTTACTTGTTCCTTTGCTATTAACTTTTGATTTACATATGATGCATATCAAATGCAGTGGATATAATCAAACTTATGAGGCAAAGGTCGAGAGAAGAAAAAGAGAGGGGGATACAAGTAGGGAAGAAGGGAAGACTCACTTAGCGTTGATGTTTCTTTGCCATTAACTTTTGATTTCCTTATGATGCATATCAAATACAGTGGATATAAAGGGTTACACCCAGCGCACCCAGCGCCAGCTGGCTCCCATAGGCGAGCCCCGGCACGATCAGAAAGTTGGCCAGGAGGACCAGCGCATTCAGGATATTTTCCATCATCCCCCCAAAAACGCCTTGCGCACTTCAGGATCGTTCATCAGAGCCTCACCTGTGTCGGTGTAGCGATTGGCGCCCTGTACCAACACATAACCCTTGTCGGCGATGTTGAGCGCCTGTTTGGCATTCTGCTCAACCATCAAAATCGCAATACCGGTCCTGGAAATCTCAATAATTCGATCGAAGAGCTCGTCAATGACGATGGGCGAGACGCCGGCCGTCGGTTCGTCGAGCATCAGCACTTTCGGCTTGGTCATCAGAGCCCGGCCGACAGCCACCTGCTGGCGCTGCCCGCCGGAGAGTTCCCCGGCCGGTTGCCTGCGCTTTTCCTGCAGAATCGGAAACAGCGAAAAGACCTGTTCCATCGTATCGGAAATGTCGTCTTCCCGAATGAAGGCACCCATTTCCAGATTTTCCTCCACGCTCATGGAGGTAAAGACGTTGCTGGTCTGCGGCACAAAGCCCATGCCCTTTTGCACGCGGTCCTGGGGCGAAAGACCGGTGATGTCCTCTCCCTCCATCAGCACCCGCCCCTCACGCAATTTGAGCATGCCGAAGGCCGCTTTCATCGCCGTCGACTTGCCGGCGCCGTTCGGCCCGACTACTACGGCGATCTCGCCTTCCTCCACTCCGATGGTGCAATTGTGCAGAATATCGGCTCCGCCATAGCCGCCGGTCATGTTTTCAGCAATCAGAAAACTCATGACGTCACACTGCCCTGCGCTGCGGGTTTGTTTTTCAGACCGGTGCCCAGATAGGCCTCGATCACCTCCTCGTTGGACTTGATTTCCTCGGCGCTGCCTTCTGCCAGCACCGCGCCTTCCGCCATCACGATGACCGGATCGCACAGCCGGGCAATGAAATCCATGTCGTGCTCGATCATGCAGAAGGTGTATCCGCGCTCCTTGTTGAGGCGTAAGATCGCATCGCCCACGGTGTTGAGCAGCGTGCGGTTCACGCCGGCGCCGACCTCGTCGAGAAAAACGATCTTGGCGTCGACCATCATCGTGCGGCCGAGTTCGAGCAGCTTTTTCTGGCCAGTTGCCCCTCCAATTTTTTCGGTCACTCAAAAAGGGCGCTAGAACTTTAAATTTCCGTTCGAATGAGCCCTCTCGCGATATTCTAGGACCAATGGGTTGAAAAGATCAACCCCTGGGAAGAAAAAAAAATACAAAAAACAAAAAGCAAATAAACCTATCCGTGATCTTTCTTCAGCAAGATTCTATTACTTTTAGGGTGTGTTTCCCCTTTTTCAAAAATAAGGCAAATATTCCGAGGCTCTTAACTTTAAATGGGTAAGACAAAAATTTATTAAAAGTTATATATTTGACGTCAGCCTAAAAATCCGATTCTTTTGATGTACCTATTGGTATCAAACTCTGTTTTTTAGAGTTTCGGTTACTATTGAGTCGGGTCGCTCCTTACTTGCAGTTCGTTACCACGGACTGTTTGATTTTAGTGGATACGTTAATTTCACACAATTTTGCATTAAAAGCCTTTTTTATTGTTAATAATAGCCTGATGTCTGAGATATTTTTATTTATTTATTCTTTTTTTTATTTCAAGACATTGAAAAGAAGAAATAATGCAGTTTAGAAAAATGAGAAATTTCTAAATATCTTGGTAAATAAACGAGGTATTGGTAAACTAGAAGAATCAAAACGAGGTTTCACCATAGAGAAATAGAGGATTAAGTTGCAAAAAACTTGTGAATCAAAATTTTATTATTTTGACTGGATCCAATTAGATGAAATTAAACTTTTTTTCTCTTTACTTGCATGCGGCTTAAACTATCAAGCAAGAGAAGCACTTAGGTTTTCAAAAGCTGGGGTTATTTGGCCCTCCAACAATTGTATTCCATTAATGAATATCGTGACTGGCTTATGGAAACACATCACATACGGGAACCAGTGAAACTAGAGCAGACTTTACCATGGGAGTTTATGAGACTAGTCTCTCTATTTCTCTTTGGTTCTAGGACAAAAATAGCTCACTAAACATTATAGGTCTGACAACCTGGCTTTTGAGTCATATCACTTTCAAACAACAATCGTGAAATGCTGGGAAGCGGGACTTACATTGCTGTTTCTTTTCAACAAAGAGCAGGTAATTGGTCCTGACCCGCTTCCTATTTCGATAAACTTTCCCTCTGCGAGAGACCCTAAATACTTCTCCGCTAGCAATTCGAAAATTAAGATTGTTTGTGTTAGCAACACGGGACCCAGGGATCGATCTCCGCTCTGGCAAGGTTGGTTGACAGGCTTGATACTTGTCTGATACTTGTTAACGAAGACTTATCAACTGAAACGACTAAGCATCGATTTGACCCCCCTGTGCGGCAGAAATGACTTGGAAGGGTCTTTATCATCTTCCTTTTATATAGAATAAGCACACATAAAAATCCCCGAACAAACAACTTATTTTGTTTTTTATCAATTTGAATTCTCTTCTTTAAATTTTTTTTTTTAATTTTTAATTTGTAAATTTTTTTTTATTTGTTTGTTTTTTAAGAAGCCCCCCAAAAAATAACTTGTATTGTTTTTTTTATCAATTTGAATTCTATTCTTTTCAGATTTTTTTTTATTTGTCGTCCATATAACAAACCCTATTTTATCCCTAAAATATATTTAACGCACCATTCATCTGATGAAACAAATGGTTTTTTTTTTACATCTGTTCATTTGAAGTACATTGAATGTCCTGAAACCTGTTTGAGGCATAAACGCATTCGAAGCTTATTTGAATTATAGTGAGTTTGCTAAAACATTTTTTATGTGAAATTGAATCAAATTCTCTCCCCCAAAAATTATTTAGTGTGGTTTTTGATTTTTGTTCTAACCTGGAAAAGTGCCCCATGTTGCTAATTTGGCCATAATTTTTAAAAATTTGCAATAATAATATTACTTTGTAGTGAAGAAAGTTCAGATGAAGAACCAATTAAACCAGCCCCAAAAACTGGAATCAAGTCATCAACAGCAACCGCAAAACCTGCTGCAGTAGCTGCAAAACCTACAGCTGCAGCTGCAAAGAAAACAGCAGAAAGTAGTTCAAGTGAAGAAAGCTCAAGTGAAGAGGAAACAGCTAAGGTTAGCGCATTATTCTAGACTGTTACTAATAATAATGATTTATTCCTCATGCCTCTCAATACAAAATTTCCACATAACTGACACCTTATTGAAAGAAAAATGTTGTGACAGGACGAAAAGTGGATTGACTGCGCACGATCTACTACTAATAATAACTCACTACAGCACCAAGCCACCTGAGGCAGCCAAGTTTTTACTTGGCTGTAAAAAGTTAGTTTTTCGTTACAGCTGTAAATGCTGTCCGAAGTTTATGTGACCGCCCTTTCCAGAAAAACCTAATATGCGCCTTGAGCGTTACATACGACCCCCCACCCTCCTTCAGGTTCTGGGGGGCTGTGTCAACCACAGAAGCATTCTTATGTCATATTCATGCCTGGATGCGAGTGTGAGTGAGTGATCGGATGTAAGTGTGGGTGATTTAGAAGGCCAGTGTGAGTGAGTGAGCGACTAAATGAGTCTGAGTGAGTGAGTTTGAGTGTGTCGACCCACAGTTATTGTTTTTAATCCTTGGACTATTTTGAACAAAATGGCTGTCACAAAAATTCGATCGGGTGCATTTGAGCAAATAATGGCAAGATAGGGGGGGGGGGCTGGTTACCCTTCGATCACTTTCGACTCCTAAAAAGAGAATTAGAACTTTCAATTTCCATTCAAATGAGCCTCCATCAAAGTTTATACAGCCAACCCTTCCATAAAACATTATATGTTAACTACAAACAATTAGGATAACTTACTGCCCATACCCCAGGGGCTAGGGGGGAGTGTTGTCCCCAGAAGTACAGCTATTTAATTTTAGACTGTTTTTAACAAAATAACGGTCTCAAAAGTTTGATTGGATTTATTTGGGGGGAAATGTGTAGGGGGAGGAGGGCTGGTCACCCTTCGATCACACTTTGACTATTGAAAAAATTAGAACTTCCGATTTCCACTCAAATGAGCCTCCCCGAAAGTCTATACAACCACTCCTTCCATAAAAACCTTATATATTAACAATAGGAAACTAACAAAACTTATACCCCTTTCCTGGGGGGCCGAAGTTCGCCCTGGAGGCATAGTTATTTTGCTTTTGATGTATTTTGAACAAAATGGCTATTTGGAAAATTCTGATCGGATGCATTTGGGGAAAAGAGAGCGCGGAGGTGGATAGTTACCTTCAGATCACTTTTTATATTGAAAAGGGAACTAGAACTTTCAATTTTCAATCAAGTGAGCCGCCTCCAAAGTTTAAACGACCACTCCTTTCATAGGAACCTCTTATTCCCTCGGGACGTAAATTACAACCCTTACCCTGGGCTCTAGGGGTTGTGTCAACCCTGGAGGCATTGTTATATGATCTTTGTATAACCTGGCATCGGGGTAAGAGTGTGACTAAGTGAGAGAGTTAAAGTAGTAAAAAGCTTTAGCGCAAAGAGTGAGGTTCTGAGGATGGGGCAATCCCCCTCATACAGAATGATTTCTGTTCGTTTTAAGTTTTAATATTGTCCTTACTTTTTTTTTTAATTTATATTGAAAATCGTTCATCCCCTGTATTATGGAACTGTAAAAAAAAGTAGTGGAGACTTAATATAGGATTTCTATGTGTGTTTTTATTGTTGTATTTTTGTAAAGACTATGTAAATTACCTCTGTGTTAGAGTGTATGTCTAAATGACCATTAGTCTAAGTCTAAGACTTATAGCCAGATATAACACTACTAAACTTTTTTGGAGTTTTTGAAGTTCCTATTTGAGAATCTGCAGATAGGTTTTCAGAGGGGGAATCTCTTCGGAATCAATTTAAACTAATGGCAGTTATGAGCTATTCTTGAAGTACTCAATGTACAATGTCCGCTCTTTTAAATAGTCCCAACCAGCCACGCTTGTTTACGTTTGCCGTGCTGCCTTGACAAACAGCGGTCTAGTGAAAATAGCTCATTGCTTGTCAGTGAGGAGACTCTTCCTATCGAATGTAGATCGCATTTTTTATTATTACAACTACAGCTACTTCTGACAACTCTTAGGTCTTAGTTCTAAATAAACCTAATTCTAAGTTCTATACATCTCAAACTTAAATTCCAATTTTTCAGAAAATGAATTTGGCGTTAGCTGAGTTGGCTCTTTATTGGAGAGATCCAGGGTACTCTCATTACCGCTCAGGTCTTCCATCTTTATGGTAAATATTTTTATTACATACCTAAAATTCACACCAATTTTTTTTTTAACTTTAAAATGTTGAATTTATTTTATAAGAAAACATTTGAAATCATAAGAAAAAACAGAGAATAAAATACGTTGCAAAGTTTGATACTGATGGGCTGTTTTAACAATTTTATGTATCTGTTCTTTTCTTGTAAAAAAAAACCACATCTCCCACTTATAATCCAAGAAATATCCACCACTGAAAGAAAAGGGAATAAAATGGCCAATTAGTGTCTTAAAATTAGAAAATTTTGCAAAGCAATCTACAAATTTTGTAAAAGCAAAATTAGACAAGGTTTAATAAGCCCCCTCCCGTGCCAGATTTTTTTTTGGTAAACCACTCACTCACCGCACAATTCCACTTGATTTTTGTCAAAAAGTTATACAATTCTCCAGAATTGTATGGAGAGAACTTTCTTTACTTATCTGTTAGCCAGTATATATTCAAGAATTTGGATCTACAGGTGCGGGGTCGAAACAATTGAGACGCTTGGGAGATAGATATGATAATATTTGGGCTGTATATTTGCACATTAGGCGTTAAGTATAGCGGGGCTGCCTGCAAAATGTAACCTAACTAAACTACCAACTAAATATTTACTAAAATATAGCTAGCGAGCGTACATTGTAGTTTTCCACTGAGCCGAAGCTAATTGTCACCGTATGCAAACAGCAATAAACCGGTTATTGTCTGATTTTTTAGATCCAAATTCTCGAGTGTGTACTGGGTAACAAATAAGTACTGACGAACGTTTTATGCATCCGGGGGCGATATGGCATCGGCCCTCGTCATAATTTAAGCAAAAAAAAGGGTATGAATATTCAACGGCGTTAAAATAGTTTCAGTCAAGGCCGTATCCAAAGGATGGGGGGAGGGGCTAATGTGTTTGAACCCGTCTCCGAAAATTTTTGTCTGACTTAAAAACGTAAGAAAATACTTATAAACAAATTTTCGATGCGTTTTTTCAGTTTTTGTATTACCCCTCCCCCCCCGAACTGGATGCGCCCTTGGTTTCACCTAATACTCTTGACTAAATGTTTTCTGTAAAACGTTTCAGAACGTCCAACTTTGATTCCTTTTGAACAATCTAAACATTTGAATACTTACTAACTTTTTTAATTTATTTGTATTTTTCGTATATAAGAAAACCGTATTCTATTTTTGTTTTATGTTATAGTGAATCAGGCGGCAATTCACAAATCCTTGTCTGAGAAGAGCTGGAAATGGTGACCACCGTCAGTGGTCGACAAGCTACACAACTAGTCATGCAAGCAGGACAAGCCCAGGTAATTGAACAATGACCTATTCAACGTGTTCTCATTTTGCCCTTTTTTGGAGGAGAGGGGGGTTAAAAAACTAAAAAGCGCATAAAAAATTTGTTGATATTCATTTTTGTTACGTTTTCACAAATTGGACAAACATGTCGGAGGGGGAGGGGCTAAAGCCCCCTGCCTAACCCCTGGGCACGGTCTTGCCTACTCAACATGTTCTCAATGCCCTGTACAATCTCGTCAATAATGCGATTCCAGAAACGCCTTCGGGCGGAAGCGTCACTATAGGCGGACAAGAAGAGGAAAATTCATCATTCGTAAGAATTTCCGTCGTGGATACCGGACAGGGTATGCCACCCGACACTCGCAACCGTTTATTTACCAAAGAAACGATCAGCCATAAGATAGGCGGGACGGGCCTAGGAACAAAGATTGTCAAAGATGTTATCGATTCTCATGGAGGGACCATCACGGTAGAAAGCCAGCCGGGGAAGGGCACAGCTTTCACAATCCGGCTTCCTATTCACGCGACATCAAACAAAGAATGATGGTTCCTTAAAAGCCTAGCCGTTTTCGTGGTGATTTGTTCATGGACGGATTTTGATTGAAATGTCGATGCGGAGAATATTCACCCAATCATTAACTTAGGAGGTATAGCATGTCTGAATCCAAATCAGCTGGTATGTTTAGCGGTCGAAAGTCTGAAGGCCTCGTGCTCGTTGTCGATGACGAACCTGATGTCAGAAAAGTAGTTCGTATGACATTAGAAAAATCAGGGTATGATGTGCTTGAGGCTGAAGATGGAGAAAAAGCCATTGAAGAAGTTAAAAAAGACGAAAACTCAATGCTGCTGAATCTCATTATCACCGATATTCGCATGCCAAACATGAATGGCATTGATGTGATTAATTATTACAGAAAAGAATGGCCCAGTGTACCACTGATCGTCTTAACAGGTTTTCCCGACATGGATATGGCTACCACACTGTTAAAGCATGGTATTATTGATTACCTGGTTAAACCTGTGGAAGCCGAGAAACTCCGAGCTGCGGTCTCACAAGCCATGGAACAACGGGAAGTCCGTGGATTTTAACTAGAGAAATCGATATCACTCTCATAATATTTAGGAGGGCGGGTTATCGAATTGATGCGTCTTCTACCAATCTGAATTCGCTTTCATTCTTATAGTGATACAGCTCTCCCATTTCCGAGGGAGGGCTGTACCCTGTAGTGAATTGAGGCTGCTCCTCTCGACTCGTTATTCTCCTAGATATTGGAAGAGCACTCCTCTGCTGTATACCCGTTTCACATCAACCCTCAACGTTCTGCTAGGGGGGCCATGAATACCTCAGATCGAACCACCTTATGAATTTTAGCGTCAGGAGGGTAGTTTATCCGACGGTCCTCAATTTTGGCTGCAGTAATCCAAAAATAATTCTATTGTTTAATCCGAAGAAATAAGCGTTTTTTTTTTATTTCTTATGAAATACCGCCAATAATTTTCATAGACTGTGGCTGACTATATCAGTCATGCATACTCATTTTTTGGAGGAGAGCTGATGACATCCTTTTTTCTAGACGGATTCATAGGCTAGTATTTTTGTTGAACAGATTTGTTTAAGTGTGATGGTGCCTCACATAATGTAGAACTTTTTATGCTTGATTTTACGATACACTTTGTAATTACTGCTATGTTACTAATTATAATTCGGCGGCGTGTTACACAAAATACTTTCTCCGGGAGAGCAAAAAATCGTATTTAACTTCTTTTTTTTTGTTTTTTTTTTTAAGACCCGGTTGTCTATAAAAAAACTTTTGCTTGGGCACCCAAGATGTGTTAAAAATAATTTTGATATCAAAAATTCCTTTTAAATTACTTCCAAAGTGAGAAAAAACGGTGTTTTAAAAATTTTAGTATATTTTAGGAAAAACGCAAAACTTTTAAATATCTAGAGCCCTGCGCAAGATAGGAGAAACGGATTAATCCAATCGACACACATTACCTATTGGTTATCTTATATATCTGTTATCCTGTTATCATATATATCGAGAGCACTCCGCAAGATATGAGAAAACTGATTAAACCAATTGACACACATTACCTATTTGTTATCTTATATATCTATTATCCTGTTATCCTATTTATCTTAAGTTATCTTATATATATAGAGCACTGCGCAAGATAAGAGAAAACGAATTAGACCAATCGACACACATTACCTTTCTCAAAGGGGTGAACCATAAACCAAACTTTATAAAAATGCCAGACAACACCTTTTGATTTACCGTACCTGACCTTTATTAATATTATCTGCATGTATAACAAAAAATAGTTATCCAATCAAATAGTATTTGAAGCTAAAGACCTTGGTGCCAGCACCCCCTCCAGAAAAATACAGAATTTTTTCAAATTTCTGTACTTTTTTGTTCACACTGTCCCTTTTCTACTACCCCCCAGGCTAGGAAAATCCTCAGTACGCGTCTGATAATGGGTGTAAGTTATACTAATTAGTGGTTTCTTTACGCTCTTGCTTGAATCTTGCCATCTGTTGGCTTCAACACACCAACATAGCGTACTTTTGTAGGGCTGCTCGGGAAACGAATTGTTGTTGGAATAGCATTGTTGATTTAAATTGATTTCATTATTAGGCCACGTATGTCTTGCAAGGGCCACATTTTTTCATTCCAAGTTGTATTCCTTTCCCTAGGGTGAGACATGCCTGTGGGTGGAAAGGATGTACATAAGAAATTGTGGGGATTATGTGTCGATTTGTTCACTTGGTCACTTGAGGTGCTTGTCAAAGCAAAACATACATCTGAAGAACTAAAAACATCAAATACACAGTTTTTCACTTTGTTCAATAACTCACAGATTGTGTTTCTTATAGGGCCTGGTATATTTGTAGGCACTGAAAGAGGGAATATTAAATTGTTAACATACTGTTTGATTGGTTGACAAGATGTACTTGCGTTATTGGTTACTTTTTCTGAGTCTTTTAAAGCCTGTCGATTCTTTTTTAATTTCAATCGTCGGTTCTGGAACCAAATTACAATTTTTGGCTCACTAACTTAGATAGAATGTGATAACTCAATTCTTCAATTTTTACTGATGTAAATATTCTTCTAAAACTCCGCTTCAAGCTCAATTAGTTGCTTCTCTGTGTATTGGGTGCGAAACATTTTGGAAGGGATTTCCTTCCCTAAAAAAGTCTGTAAAATTCCTAGTAAGCAATACTATATGTAAACAATGGGCAAAGTTCACAACTTGAAGCCCTACCCCTGGGACTGTTCGGGATTAAGTCGTCCCCAAAGACATAGTTATTAGATTTTTCGACTATGCTGAACAAAAGGGCTATCTTAAAATTTTGATTCGGAGACTTTGGGAAAAAATGAGCGTGGGAGGTGGCCTAGTTGCACTCCAATTTTTTTGCTCACTTAAAAAGAGCACTAAAACTTTAATTTACGTTCGAATAAGCCGTCTCGCGACATTCCAGGGCCACTGGGTCGAAACGATCAGCCCTGGGAAAAACACCAAAAAAACAAATAAACACGCATCTGTGACCTTTCTTTTGGCAGAAAAAATACAGAATTCTACATTTTTACCTCTACAGTAGGGTTTTCTGTGATTTTTATTAGGATTCTATGGCTTGAACAAACATTAATTATTACACAGATGAGGGGGGTTGCCCCCTCCTCAACACCTCTTTCTTCACGATAAAGTTTTTCAGTACTTAAAAAAAGTTGCTTATTGTTCTAATTAAACAACCCTTGTGTTTCAGGAGTCACTTTTAAAGAACTGGTACAAAATCGAAAATTTATCGTAAAGAGCGAGGTGTTGAGGAGGAGGCATCCCCCTCACATACGTAACAATTTATCTTCGTTTTAAATGTTGATGTTGCTCCTTACTTTCAGATGAAAAAAACTTGTTTTTATTTAATTTCAGATCTTCTTAAATAACGCCAGGTTATCCACGGGAAAATCCTCCTCCCCACGGAAATATCCTCTGGACAATTTTATCCTGGTGAAAATTTTCTCCGGATATCTACCCTTAACACCTCCACGCGTAAAATTGAGTCGGTAAAGAGAAAGCAAGACATATAAAGAAATTTTGTATAGGAATTGCTCCAGTGTACAATTTTCCCTGAAAAGTTCACCCCCTGGAAAAATTCCTTTTCCACGAAAAATTTTCCCCGTACAAGTTACCCCAGAAAAAAGTTCGTCCTCCCCTCCCCAACCAAAAAATATATAAATACTTCCCAATAACAAATACTATACGTAAACAAAGGGGAAATTTGATAATTTAAAAAAAAATTCCTCGGGGGCTGTTGGGGGTCTTGCTGTCTCCAAATAGATATTTGCTAAGCCTTTTAACTATGCTCAACAACAATAGCAATCTCAGAATCTTGACCGGATGATTTTTGAAAAGTTTGGTGTGGGAGGGGGCTTATTTGGCCTCCAATATTTATGGTCACTTAAAAGCGAACCTAAAAACGTTTAATTTTCGTTATAAGGAGCCCCCTAACGACATTTTAGGTACAATTGGTCTATATGCTCATCCTTGGGAATTTTTTTTTAAATGAACACGCATCCGTGATCTTTCTTCTAGCTAAAAGTACAAAATTACACATTTTTGTAGTTAAGAGCGAGAAGTCTCTACGGTAGCATTCTCTGATACGCTGAATTTGATGGTGTGATTTTCATTGAGATTCTGTGAATTCTAGGGGGTAATTCCCTTTTCCGAAAATCAGTCAAATTTTCGCAGGCTTGTAACCTTGAGTAAGACTAAACTCAAGTCGACCTGAGTTAGAAGCGTTTGCGAAAAAACATGACATCAAAATTGGCACCATTGCCGATTTGATAGAGTATCGCAATATGAATGAGACAACAGTAGAGAAAATTGCCACCTGTAAAATGCCCACCGAGCACGGTGATTTTAACTTGGTGACATTTAAAGACACGCTGGACAATCAAGTACACTTTGCTATGTGTCATGGAGAGATCACTGAAGATGAACCGACTTTGGTACGGGTACACCTAAAAAATACATTCAGTGATTTGTTGGGTGGAAATCGTTCACTTGAGCGCAGTCTTAACTTGCCTCAAGCCCTGCAAAGGATAGCGAAAGAAGACGGTGTTCTGGTAATTCTTGGTCGCGAAGAGAGCAATGAAGAATTGATCAATGTCGTGAAACGCTTTCAAGCGGAAGACCAAGGCGAGGAAAGTGCACATGAAATGTGGAAAGGCACTTCCCGCACTGTAGGTGTCGGATGCCAAATACTGAAGTCTTTGGGTGTGAAGAAAATGCGTTTGTTAAGCAAACCGATGAAATATCATGCCTTGTCAGGTTATGGTTTAGAAATTGTGGAAACAGTTTCTGTCTAGAGTGTCTCTTAATATCTGGGATTTAGTTTTTGCTTAATCCCAATTGCTGACTATATTTTTATCCTGGTTTTAGCATTGTTAATCCCTTCGACATCGCCTTTTGTGGATTGTCCATTACATGCAAGGGAAGGCTGTGATAGAATCGCCGCCGATTTTTGAGGAAGTAACGAATATGAATATTGTAGAAGGTAACATTCGCGCAACAGGTAAGAAGTTTGCCATTGTTGTGAGCCGTTTTAATAGCTTTGTCGTTGACCACTTGGTTGAAGGTGCGATTGATGCACTGGAGCGCCACGGCGAGGTTAACGAGCAAGATATTACAGTGGTTAAAGTACCAGGTGCTTATGAGTTACCTCTTGTTGCAAAAAAAGCAGCTGAAAGTAAAAAGTTTGACGCTATTATCGCAATTGGTGCAGTCATTCGAGGCGGAACACCGCATTTTGATTTTGTTGCAGGTGAATGTAATAAAGGTTTGGCGCAGGTGTCTCTAGAGCACGGTATTCCGGTGGCATTTGGCGTTATCACTACCGATTGTATTGAGCAAGCTATCGAATAAATATCCCAATCGCTTCAAGACAAATGCCACCGCAATGATGACCACGGCATGGCCTAACATCATTCCTTGATAAAAACCTTGTTCTTGATAAAAAACCGCACCAAAAATCGCTAATGGCAAAACAAAAAACAAACGATGTACGAGCCCAATTCCAAGCGCATAGGCGGTTTCACTTTTCGCATTCAAACAAGATTGAAATAAAATAGCGATGCCCGCGGCACCATAACTCCATGGAACCCAGTTAAGGTACTCCGACATGTGTAAGGAAACACCATCATGGGGGCAGACAATAAAGGATAACCATTCACGATGACTAAACACTATAAGTGCAACTAGCAGTTGTACCACCGTGATCCCCGCGAACGCCAACATGTATATTTGCCTGACTCGGTCCTGGTGTCCACGCCAATAGTTGGCACCAATGATGGCTGGCACTGACGTGGTTAAAACCATAGGAAGCAGGAGAAATAGCATTTCAAAACGAAATACCAACGCCAGTGCAGCGACATAGGTGGTGTCGATTGTAGAAACAATCGCTGTGATAATCCCCATACTGAGGGGCGTTACAAACTGTTGCAAAATAACTAAGGTGCTATCTTTTTTACGATGCCGTTCAGTCTTAACAATTTGCTTCCAACTTGGGACTGTCAGAGGCATTTTCAGCTTTAATGCAATAAAGGATATTACCGCAAATAACGAGTCGACTCCCAGATGAACTGCGCCGAGCACTGAAAAATCGGTGGCGAGGAATTCGCTGTCAGGGCTAAGAACTAAAAAGGCGATGATAGACTTCACTGTCATCCAACCCAATATCAGATAGCTTGCCAGCCACATCCATCCTAACGCGCGCAATACCGCGTTTATTTGCCAGATGAGAGCCAATGCAAACCAGCCCAAATACCTAAGATCTAAATACTCTATTTGTATTGATTGATGGGGCGCTTGTGAATCTGAATCGGTTAAATTCATACTACCCGTTAAGGACAGAAGTTGATCATTGAGCAGACAAAAGCACAAGGCAAAAACACCGACAACCACCATGCCCTGGAACAATGAGTTGGATACTTCCTGCGGCAGTTTCTCTGAAGAAGAGCAATTGAAACGAACAACTTTATTGTTAAGCCTGATGCTCATCCCGATGTTCAAACGCATAGAGAAATCGATGATAAAAACCGACCTATACCAAAGGAAAAGTGTTCCAACGATAGGTGGTAGATTTTTCTGAAAAGTTAGCAACCTAACAAAGCATCCGTTAACAAAAATAAAACTTAAGAAAAGTCAGAGCCTCAAGATTCCGCTTTTGTTGGTGACAGTTCCTGCAATACTCCAGGCGTGGTAGACAACAGAAGGTTCTTTCTCTAGAACCTTTTGGGAGTCAACATCACATTTACTGGGGATAAGTATAAGGGTATGAGTCTATGACCGTTCCTTATCAACAATATTCTATCTGAAAAACTGTTTGTCCATTGCATGGACTTTCTGGTGGTATACCATTATATCAGTAGTAACTTACAAGAAGTACATCATCAAGTAATCTAACACAATGCAAATCATACTTAAAACCAAAAATTGGCTTCCATAAGCAAAAAGCTGAAATCGTAAATAATACGCTTAGACATTAAGTTACTTACGGCAGAGAGAAGAGGTTGGAAAAGTCTTTTAAGCGGATTAACCGGAGACAGATTAATTTCAGCTGTGGTAACTTCCTTTTCCAGCAAATCGATGTTGTCTTTTATAGTTTCCACAACTGATTCTAGCTGATCTATTTTAGTGAAAAGACTAGAGACATTTCTAAAACTTGTTAAAAGTTGGGGTAGTAAAACTTCTTGACAGAGCTGAGTCTCCACCTGAATCTGCAAACAGAGGAAAGGAAAACTTAATTTGAATCAGCAAACTTCTTCCAAAAAGTAAAAAGACCTTTATCGTTTAAGTGCGTTGGGAATAAAACTTTTTAAAGAGATTCCACGCGAGGTTTCCATTAATTAGGAAAAATTGATTTTATTTGAAGAAATAACTACATAATTGAATTGACAACATTCCATAAAACCAAAAAATTGTTTATTGTGGATAAATTAACTACATGTAGCTAAAAGTGGAGAAATACTGTCTTTTTCCTTATTTTTTGAAGCTAGAATGCTAGTATTTATTGAATTTCAATGTTATTTTTCTTCAAATTAAAAATGAGTGCAATTTAATTTACCAAATCAACTGACCAACTGACACTGCATTCTCATCTAAACTTTCAGTACTTCCAGACTAGCGGTCAGCAACTCACAGCTCTCGCAGCTTCAATGGCAATCCAACCGGTACATTTCGCCGTTGCACGTCGCCGGCAAATCCGGGTGACGAACCGACACCTTGAATCACCAATTTTTCTCGAAGCCGGCCGACCATGTCCAAGTTCAGGTAGGCGGCGATCGCCGGATTCAGTGATGCCGCATCGGTCGTCGCATAGTTGTATCCTCCATCTGATTTTTGCAAAATCATAGGAAGAGGTTTATCATCTTTTGCAGTGAACCCTTCAAGAAAAACGCACTTCGCTCCATCCGAAACTTCAATGAGTCCCTTGGATTCATAATCCTTGATCACCTGAGGCAGTTTTGGGTTGTAATAAGATTCCCCTCGTTCGACGAGTTTGACATCTAAGAAATCGTAGATTTCCTGAAATCCAAGCCTTGAAATTTCACAGATTTTTTCCCATGCCGCAAGCGCCGAAGGCTCTCCACCTTGAAGCTCCACCACTTGCAATTGAGCTCTCTTCTTAAACTCAGCATCAGCATCGAAGCATTTTTTCGATTCACGGTACCAATTCATGAGTGAAGGAAGATCAGCCTTTTCCTCATCGGAAAAGACCCCTGGGTGCTTTTCTTTCAAGTAGGTGATAAGCATCCCAAACTGCGTCCCCCAATTCCCAATGTGGTTCAGTCTCAAAACATCATGCCCCAAAAACTCAAACAGGCGCGCTAAGGCATCCCCAATGACCGTCGAACGGAGGTGCCCGACATGGAGCTCTTTCGCCACATTCGGCGAGGAAAATTCAACAATGATCCGTTTCTTTTCTTTAAGAGGAGGTACACCCAATCGCTCATCAGCAATCACAGCTGTCAGCTCTTTTGACAAAAAGGTATCCGTCAAAGTGATGTTGATAAACCCAGGCCCCGCAATTTCAAGCGACGCGATCATCCCATCTTTTAACCCTTCCCACTTTTCGACAATTTGCATTGCCACATTGCGGGGGTTTGTCTTCAGAATTTTGCCAAGTTTCATTGCGGAATTGCATTGGTAGTGACCAAATTTTTCCTGCGTGCTAGGCGTGATATCTGCGGGCAAGCACGACGAAATATCCTCGTTTGGGAAGCATTGTTTGAGAATTTCAGTTGCTTGATTTTGAAGTAGTGTCGAAAGGTTTTCCATGGCCTTTATTGTAAGGCAGCGAGCAACCCATGCCGAAACGCCGTCCCTAAAGACGCCGCCGGCCCGGCAAAGGCCGCGGACTGGCCGATGACGATGCGGTCCTCGAAGACGCCGGTTTCTGCGCGAGTTGACGTAAACGATGAGCCGAGGAACAGGGTCAAGACCAGCCCGAACCGGCTGATCCGTGCGAACAGTCTCCAAAATGGTCCGCGGACGGTCATGGCGGCCAATCTAAATGGATTTGCCGCCAAGACAATCTCATAAATTTGCTGGGAGATTCTCAGTGTGAATGGGAAGTGCGGCTATAACCACGAAAGCCGACCGCAGTCGATATCGGTGGGATCGAAAGAAGGTTGTTCGGCCATCCTCCTAGCAATGATGGCACGCCACGAGATGACCGTCTGCGCGTGCCGTGAGAGGCGGCTCGGTGGATTTGCACAGGTCGGTTGCCAGTGGGCAGCGGGTATGGAACGGGCAACCTGAAGGCTTGTCGATGGCGCTGGGGATGTCGTCGTTGCCAGGGGCGAATGTGTGGCGCTTGCGCGGGTCCAATGTCGGCTCCGAGGCGAGCAGTTTTTGGGTGTACGGGTGGATGGCGGTGGAAAAGACCGTGTTCCTGGCGGCGACCTCGACGAACTTGCCCAGATACATCACGGCCACCCGGTGGGAGATGTGCTCGACGACGCCCAGGTCGTGCGAGATGAACAGGTAGGAGACGCCGAGCTCCGTCTGCAGTTCGCCGAGCAGGTTGAGGATCTGTGCCTGAACAGAGACATCGAGCGCAGAAACGGGCTCATCACAGATGATGATGTCCGGCTTCAGCGCCAGCGCACGCGCGATGCCGATGCGCTGGCGTTGGCCGCCGGAAAACTGGTGGGGAAAATTGTTGGCCTGGTCGGGGCGTAGCCCGACCCGTTGCATCAGCTCGGCAACTTCGGCCTCCCGATCGGCGCGGCTGCCGATGGCGTGGATGTCGAACGCTGCGCCGATTGCGTCGCGCACCTTCTGACGTGGATTGAGAGACGAAAACGGGTCCTGAAAGACGATCTGCATGCGCCGTCGGTGTTGTTTGAGCGCCTTGCGGCCGAAGCCTTCGATTTCCCGGCCTTCGAACCGCACCTGGCCGCCGGTCGGTTTGACCAACCCCATCAGGGCAATCACAGATCGTCAAAGGCGCGTCCGACAAGGTCTCGAACCTCCCAATCAGCAGGACATGGTTCACCGCGTGGGAAAAGGCGTCGACCAAGGCGCGCGTTTTAACCCCCGGCAAGTTCAAGGCCTCCACCGCGTGAAGCCCTAGGACCGCGTTACGCGCCAGATAATCGGCGGAGGAGACGGGACGCCAGGTCATGGCGTGCGCCTCGCCGCCGATGGTCGCGGAGACGCCGATCTCGCCCTCGCCCTTCCGCGCTATTCGCGTGATCTTGGAAATATCGATCAATCGGCGTTGGTTCAGTTCACCATATGCCGCGGCGAACGCCGGAACCGGGTCATCCAACCAGCCGGTGAGTACCACCCCCCCGGGTTTCACAATGTCGATCTTATCGGCGGCGATTGCTTCCAGACTTTCTCCCAGTATCTCGGTATGCTCGAGATCAACCGATGTCAGGATTCCGACACTTCCCCCAAACGCCCGGGTCGCGTCAAACCGACCGCCGACCCCGGCTTCGATCACGAGCACGTCCAGCGGTTCCCGCAGAAACAGATCCGCCGCGATCAAGGTCATTACCTCGAAGCCGCCGATGCCCGGAAGCTGATCGGCGATTTCGACGACGGTTTCGATCGACGTCGCCAGCGCCTCGTCCGATATGTTGGCGCCATTGATCCGGAAACGCTCGTTGAATGAATGATAGTGCGGCGATGTAAACATCCCCACGCGCCGTCCCAGTTGATCCAGCGCCGTCTCGAGAATATGGCAGGTGCTGCCCTTGCCGTTCGAGCCCACGACATGGATCACCGGCGGGAACTCAACCGCATGCAAGGTCTTTAGGCTTTCGAAACCACGCCGCATCCGGAGCGTGGACAACCCTTTTCCGTATTTTGGATAACGCTCCACGAAGTCCAGGGACGAAGAGCCCGCCATCACTCGAACGCCTTGGTGAGAATCTCGCGCCAGATGTCCTCCAGCAAGGCGGTCTCGCCGATCGTCTCCAGTGTCGTCAGCGCCGGGTTCGCGTTTATTTCGATGACGGTGGCGCCGTCGCAAGGCCGGTCGCGCGGATAGACCAGATCGATCGCGCAAACCCGCAGATGGGTCGCCTCGAAAATCCTGGCGCAAAGAGCCTCTTCCTCGGCTGGCTGCTATTTGATGACGCCGGCAGAGATCAAGGAAAAGTGTCCCATCATGGACACGACCGGCATCATCGGCGGGCTGTGGGCAGACCGAGAGGGCTATATCGACACCACCGGTACGGTGCAGGCCTATGCCGGCGCGGCCAAGAAGAACGGTGCCAAGGTCATCGAGCACAATCGCGTGCTGGAACTCAGGCAGCGCCCCGACGCAAGCTGGGATGTGATCACTGAAAAGGGCACGATCCACGCCGAACATGTCGTCAATGCCGGCGGGCTGTGGGCCAAGCAAGTGGGGCGCATGGTGGGCCTCGAATTGCCCGTGTCGCCGCTTGAGCACCACTACCTTCTGACCGAGACCATCCCGGAAGTCGAAGCGCTTGATTTCGAGCTGCCCATGACGGTCGACCTCGAAGGCTTCACCTATATGCGCCAGGACCAGCAGGGCATACTGGTGGGCATCTATGAAACCAACGCGCAGCACTGGAGCGTCGACGGCGCGCCCTGGGACTACGGCATCGAGCTGCTGCAGGAAAACACCGACCGCATCGCCGATGAGCTGGTGATGGCCTTCCAGCGCTATCCGGTGCTGGAAAACGTCGGCGTCAAGAATTGGGTCAACGGCGCCTTCACCTTCTCGCCCGACGGCAATCCGCTGGTCGGGCCGGTGCGCGGAGTGCAGAATTACTGGCTGGCCTGCGGGGTCATGGCGGGCTTCCTGCAGGGCGGCGGGGTTGGCAAGACGTTGGCCGAGTGGATGATCCACGGCGAACCAGAGGCCGATGCCTGGCCGATGGACATTGCGCGCTACGGCGACTTTGCGTCAAACCGCGAATACATCAAACAGACGACCGGCCAGTTCTACGCCCGCCGTTTCGTCATGACCTATCCGAACGAGCAGTTGCCCGCCGGTCGGCCCCTGAAGAAGGCGCCGGCATATGATGCCATGTCCGCCAAGGGCGCGATCTGGGGCTGCAGCTGGGGTCTGGAAGTACCACTGGTCTTCACACCCCCCGGTTTCGAAGAGAAACCGACACTACGCCGTTCCAATGCATTCGAACTTGTCGCCGAGGAATGTCACGCGGTGCGCGAAGGTGTCGGTTTGCTCGATATCACCGGTTTCTCCCGCTACGAAATCACCGGAAATGGTGCAGGTAAATAATCGAGAAGTGCTTTAGTTGTCAAATACCTTTGGTCCTCAGTCTTATGAATTATTAGTAAGCTTTCGATTCTGTTGATAGAAGAGTTTTAGCAAAGGTCTTATCCCTGTGTGGTACACCAGCCAAATATATTAAAGCGATTAGCGTTATGTACAAGAATAACACTGCTGTGGTTAAGGTAGGAAATGAGGTTATCAGCTGGTTTTGTTTTAAATCAGGAGTTAAGCTGGTTTGTGTTCTATCCCCCTATATAAAGATCATTTTGACGGACTTTATCTTAAAGAGCACAGGAAAAGCAATGGGAAACCACAGAATCAAATGGGGAGGAAATACTCTCTTGGACTTGCATTATGCTGATGCATCTTAGATGAAAATGTGAGTAAAATGAATAAACTTTTAGAGGTCTTGTGAGTTCAGGGTGGTAGAGTATGTTTGAAAACTAAAGTTAAGAAGACAAAGCCCGTGAGGATAGGAACAAGTGAAGATGAAAAGGTGACGTCGGGTAACGAAAAGATCAATCAGGTGAGCAGCTTCACTTACTTTGGTAGTATTATTAGTAAAGACGGTGGGAGCAGAGAAGACATTAAAAGTAGAATAGCCAAGGCTCAGGGTGTTTTTTCACAGATAAAAAAAACTGGAAGATAAGTCTGCAAACCAAGATTCGAATATTGGAAGGTACAGTAATGACAGTGGTAAAATATGGCTCTAAAGCATGGTGCTCCGAAAAGCGGATGAAAATTAATTAGATGTTTTCCAGAGAAATTGCCTAGGGAGTCTTGTGGGTTCTCGGCTGACTGACGTACTCTAGACAGTTGGCTGAGCGAAAATGTGGTTTAATCCCAGAAGTCTCAATTTGCTTGTTCTTTAGAAAGTAATATCTATCGGCGAATAGTTAAAGAGAATAGAAAAGGGGGCCTCGACTTTTTCATGAAATTCTATCATTAGGCTGGCCTAAATTGGCTTTTTGCGTGTTTCTTTTTCATTAGATATTTCGGGTCTTGTTGAATGCCTTGCGGAATCTTAATGAGTGTAAAGGTTATTAGGATTGTATAAAAATGAGTCTGTTCATTTTTGGGGGTATTTTTTTATTTATTAGACTGGCCCAAATTGTTTGTTTTTTTCGTGTTTCCTTTTCAGCTGTTTAAAAATATTGCTCCTTTGTTGATCCCTCGATCACAGTGTTGTTTGGACACTTTTAACCTTACAATTAGTTGTAATTGAAGCAGTAGTTGGCATAGTTTAGCAGGAGTATTAGTAGTAGCAGTGGTAGTAGTAGAATAAACATATTACCTTTTGGTCGATCGATGTTCTCATTTTAAGCATTCTCTGTAAGTTCCAATTTAACAACTTTTCCCCTAACTCTGGTGTTCTGTATTTTATTTCAATTTACCTTTTTTTCTAATATTTTAAAAACATTTTGTTGACATCAGGCGTATCAGATAGGCTCGGTATGCCAGTTGCCTTTTATCCATTCTAAACACTAGGTATTGTAAATCTATTTTATTTTCATATGAGGGAATCTTCAGAATGGCTTTGCTGTAATAATCCCCCTAGCAGAAAATAATTCAGATAGACGTGCACCGCTGAAATAATATATTTTTCAAGTGCTCTTTCCTCAACGTTCCCTCCTCAGCTAATCACGCAAGCCCTATGCCTACAGGTTCATCTTGTTATATCGGAAAATGGTGGCACAAGGAGATAAAGCTCTTAAAAAGACCGTGTTTGGACGTTCTTGTACAATACAACCAATCCTTGTACAAGATTAAATGAAAAAATAAGTTTTTTAACTGAAAGTAAGGAGCGACATTACAACTCAAAACAAACAGAAATTACTCCGCATATGAAAGGGGCTGTTCCCTCCTCAGTGCCATGCTCTGTACGCTAAAGTTTGACTCTTCCGCTCAACTCTACTTTTTAAAACAGTAACAGACTTTAGCGTAATGACAGCCTTTGGAGCTGTCATTTTGTCGTTGGTGTTGATACAGCTTGTTTTACTATCCCCTTCTTTAGATTATGCTTTTGGAAAATTTGTTTAGAGCCTTAATTTTTTAAAGTATTTTGAACATAAATAACGTCATATTCTGGTGATAATGTGGTGTTATCACATGCATCAGCAAAGCCTTGCCAGATCTCTTGGAACGGAGTTGCAGCCGTGACATCCCCTCGCTGTGGTTATAACGACAGATCAGTAAACCACAGGTTATGGTCGTACTATTGTCGGAAGGTGTGTTTCGGTCAACTTGTCCTTTACCCACCCTCGGGTTGCACAAAAATAACAGACTACTGAGCTATAAAGCTAACTTACACAATAATTGTGCCGCAATAGTTGATCGTCAAAAGTAAATTATAATTGTTAAAAGCTAAACTCTGAATGAACCCTAAGAAGTGTGCATAGAAAACCAGAAATCTGTTGGCAACAAAAAAGAGAAAGAAAGAAAAAGACTAAGAGAAAAAGTGGGAAAGAGAAATAATAAGCAAGATTTCAAAATGACATGCACAAAAAGGGTTAGTGGGTTAATCTTACGTGGCTAGGATGCCTTTAAATGCAAGCTGAGGGGATGAGCCTATTATTGTCCCAGTCCCTCCAATATTAGCAGAATAGGCGACGGCGAGTAAAGAAGCACGCAAGACATTCTTCTTACTTCTCCTAAAATAGCATATATGATTAGTATACTTAACAAGATGTTTCTAGTTTATGTCATGCAACGGGCCTGTTTTTACTATCTCTCTTTTTTTTGGAAAAGATAGTAAATGAGAGCTGATGTTTTCATTTTGAATTAGAAAAAAAGATCTGGCTCATAGAGCTCAGATAGTACACCTTGAACCATATAATAATAAAAAAAATGATAAAACAAATGAAAGTGAATAGTAAAAATAAGTAACAAATGAAAGTAAAGAGCGACGTTATTCCTTAAAAAGAATAAAAATTATTTTGTATATGAGAGGAACCTCCGTTCCCGAGCCTCCACTTTTCGCGGCAAAAATTTTATCGATGCTTAGCCGAAAGGCCCTTCGATTGTAACAAATACAATTCAATATGATTGACGAAATTTACTATTGAATACCACCAGTCAACTGCTTGTCCACAAATAAACCTTGATTTTGTTCTTTAGGCGTTTTTACATTAAATTGCATATCATTTATTTTTTCTCAATAAGGAATACTTGAGTAATTATTTAGTTTTACTTTCTTTATAGAGCGTTGACACATGTGCAGGTTGCATCAGCAACATGCTGATGCGTCTATGACCCAATTTTGTTATTTCTAAACGCCAATTTAAAAAAAAATATAGTTTTCTTATGCATAGCTGCCCTAGTTATGTTGAAAGTTGAGGGCTTAAGAACTTAGATGTATTTCATGGGAAAATCTTATGCACCAATTTTAATAGGGTCACGAGTATTCCAAAAATTGAACAGAATGGATAGGAAAAAGAATACATACGCCATAAACTGGAACAATTTTAAATTCATTCGGAATATTTAAGTGGAAAAACTGTTACCGAAAAGAGCACAATAAGTCGGTTTAGAATGAGTTCCCTTTATCTTCATTAGTCTCATCCTTTTGAGCGACCACAACCGACAAACTTTTTTCTGTTTGTCGGCTCTCCCGGAAAGTTACAAAAACAGCGTATGTCGCAATTAATTATCATAACCGACCTGAGCTTTTGTACCATTCATACAGTTTTGCATCAAACTAGCCAGTTTCATGACCACTAACGTCATTGAAATGGCTATTGTAAAAAACATAAAGCCTATTTTGCTAACACATTCCTGCATTAGAATTAATTATGATCCCAACAGCAATTGTACAAAACAGAGAAAGCTAAAAGCTATATAAAAGAATTCAATGTTATTTTACTTACATAGGAGACACCCGAGCAATCTGCGATGAATAGTTCAGGCTTATCATGCTCATAAGAAGCAAAAGCCACAGAACAGCCAAATGGTCTCACCCAGGAGTATAGAGTATGGACGTGCATGTATGAAGCAACACGGTCAGTCAGGTACTAGAAAAGAAACAAATCCATCTATAATATCTTAGTCCTTTGTAAGGTCTATCAAAGCACCAGCGTTCTGACTATTACCGATTTCCAGGAAGATATACCGAATTTCCAAACCATCTCCCGACAACTAAGAGGATACCAAAACTACCAAATATCTTCAGAAAACTCTGAAACGCTAGAAAACGTAACTCTGTGACCATTTTTGACAATTTGAGGAGATATTTTATTCAATTTTGGCAAAAATGATCAACAAATTCCAAAATCCCGCTTTCCTTTTCGGACTAGCATCTGGCTCCTACAGATCTACCCTTTGAGGTTTTATAATGTGGTGCTTTATTCGCCAAATACTTAAGCACCTTCAGAAACTCAATACAAAATAGAAAACAGTCCGTCTGAAAATACTGCAAAAGTTAAGAGACATCTATGGATTTCCTACCAAAAATATCGAGGTTTTACAGATCGATTGACAAGAAAAACGGAAAAAGTGCAACGAATATACGAAACTGAACGAAGCAACCGACAGCGGCTTTGGGTAATCTGGCCAGAAAATTGAAAATAATGGAAAAAGATGCCATTGAACTTAAAAATATACAAAACAATCAAATATTAAGCATCGAAAAAAGCTAAACAAGCAAAACGAATCCATCCCTTAAATAAGCAGCCTAACAAGTAACAAGGAGAGTAACAAGACTCTCCAATCCTCTACCTCACTTAAACTAGAAAAAGATGCCATCGAACTTAAAATATACAACACAATCAAAAATTAAGCAACGAAAAAAAGCTAAATAAGCAAAACGAATCCACCCCTTAAATAAGTAGCCTAAGTCTTTTAAAAGGAAGTAATTTGCTTCATTGGATGGCTAAATCTTAACAAATTGGCTAATAAACAGACACAAAGAGAATCTCATCCACCGGCGTGAGGTTGACAAAGGGTTTCTCTCATGATAAAAAAAAAGGAATCACTGGAATTATGCCATTGACAATGCCATTTAAAAGTTGTATATGGTGCCAGAAATGGAACTTTTGAGTGGCCTTTGTTTGGTGAAAATAAATCTAATTCAATTTGTGATGGGTATTATCGGCATCAAAAGTTCCTTCTTTATTTTCCACGGTCTCATTAGAACAGAAAAATCAGCGCTGAAATTTAGTGTCTTTAAAAAACCTTGTCAATACTAAGACAGGCCTACATGATACATTCACAGAGACAGGTCAGTCACAGAGACAGGTCAGTTTTCTTTAGCAACATTTGCCTGTATGGTATTATATGGCTCTTTTTTTCATTTTCCACTTGGTCTTTTTTACTTGACTTGGAAAATCAGCTCCGACTCGAATCCCACCTTGCCCCCCCCATGTTTTTTGACAAAATTACGCCCACAGTATTTGACTTTGATGAAAGTTTGGGCAGTTCAGGAACAGAAATATAAATAAAAGTGGAATTTTGATTCAAATTGTAATTGAATTTCTTATCAGCAAATTCTCTAAAATTCCTGTAAATTTTCTTTAATGTTTTTGATCAAGGGTGCATGCAGGATTTTTGCTCGGGAGGCATTTTTTCGTGGGAATGGGGCTATGGAAAAACTCTACAAATTGCATAAAAGAAAATTGTTTGTAAGCATTATTAGTACTTTTTTAAGAGTCAGAACAAAATTTCTGGAGGCTAGGTCAAACCCAGTAACACACCCTGGATGCGACCTTTTTTGTAATTTTACGGACAACTGATCAAGCCGCTGGACGAAAACAGCATTGAGCCTGAGCGCATGGAGGTGCTCCTTCGCATGCGCGACCCTGAGTCGCGGAAGCTGATTCCCCCTGGCGCTTTTTTGCCCGCTGCCGAGCGTTACGGCCTCAGTATCAAGCTGGATGAATGGGTGATTACCAACCCGCTAAACAGTTTGTTTGTGCACCAGGCCTTTCAGGCGGCAAATCGTCGCTACTGGGTTAACCTTTCAGGGACCAGTATTGGTGACAAAAAATTTGCCGCCAAGTTAATTGATTTAATGAAACGATCGCCGCTGCCACCCGGCATGATCAATTTCGAGATCACCGAAACCGCGGTGATCCGCAGCGTGGTTGAGGCCGGCAAGCTGATCTCGGAACTGCGTGAAATGGGCTGCCAGTTTGCCCTGGACGATTTTGGCAGTGGCCTTTCATCGTTTGGTTATCTGAAAAAGCTGCCGGTCGACTATCTTAAGATCGACGGCATGTTTGTGCGCGACATCGTGGTCGACGAGACAGACCGGATTTTCGTGAAATCGATTATTGATATCGCAGACACGCTCAACATTCGAACGATCGCCGAATTTGTCGAAGACGATGAAATTCTAGAGGTGGTGCGGGGCCTGGGTGCCGACTACGTGCAAGGTTTTGGCGTACACCGTCCCACCCTGATTGCTCCACAGTTTCCCTTATTGCCCCAAGCTGAGCCCCTGGCTCAGCAAATGTAGCCAGCAACGTACCGGATAACACTATGACTGCTCCCGCCCGACAAACATCCTCGCTCATTGACTCGCTGGCGGCCTTGCCCCCGCTGCCAGAAGTGGCACAGGAAATACTAACCAAGCTGAACGACGACTTTGTGACTGGAGAGATGGTCGCCGACACGGTCGCGCGAGACCCGGGCATCGCTGCCAAACTGCTGGCTTTGGCCAATTCGGCTTACTTCGGAAGAAGCCGTCCCGTCGGTTGTATGCGCGAAGCGGTCACGCGTGTGCTGGGTGTCGACACCGTACGTTCCCTGGCTCTGGCCCTGGCTGCCGAGCAGAACTTCAGCACCAAGAGTTGTCAGGCCTTCAATTCACAGAAGTTCTGGGCGGATGCTCTGCTGACGGGCGAGTCGTGCAAGAAAGTAGTACATCTCATGAAGGAATTTTTCCACCAAAAAATAGATAACATATACTTTGATCAGCTCATCAAGAGCTATAGGCTGCCGTAAAAAAAAATCCGTCTGTCTTACTTCAAAAGTTGACTATTTTGCCGTACGCCAAGTTTCTAACGTCATCACTTAGAAAGGAGCAAAGGATAAAGTCTAATTTCTTTAGCAATGAGAGAACTTCTAAAGTTTAAGAGGCACATCAGATATCATTTTTCTACTGCGATCCCAAGTGCAAAAAACCGAATGGCAAACTCAGCTGAAATCACGAACAGAAATGGGTAGAAACAATAGTTTTTTGGCCCCAGGAAAGATTTCTACGAAGCTTTCCAAAATGCAGTCATATTCTTCAATCCGGTCTAAGGTCCACACTTTTCGTAAACAGCACAGAGGTTAGACCCTTACCACTTTCTGAGAATAAGCTGAAATCGGGGTGCTAGGAAAAAAAACACAACAAAACCAAATTGTTGCCCTAAAAGAGAGCAAAAATTTGGTTGCAACAATTTCGCAACACAATTATGAGCATGTGGGCTTTCAAAAAGATGACAGAGCAATAACTGAAGAAGAATTTATATTAGTAAGTTAGATCTTTAAGAGTAAGTTGTAGGTGATTTGGAACTAGCCAGAAAGCTAGTTACAGTTAATGTAATTAACGATGCTAAGGGTATTAGGTGAAACTTTTAGGAGTTTCAATTAAACGAAAATATTATATACGCGAAGGTTTTCAAAAGGGCACATAAGCAATATATTGGGCGGTACCACCCTATAATCGCTAAAAACATCATTAAAACTTTCAAAGGAGCTAATTCAATTCAGATTAAAAGTTCTGGGGCCATTTTTAAAAGTAAAAAGAGATTTAAGGACAGCCAGCCCTTCTCTCAAGCCTGTTCATTCTCCAAACGCATCCAGTCAACATTTTTAGACAGCCATTTTGTTAAGCATAGTAGAATGTTCCAGCAACTATGTCTTTAGAGATATTGGGTACATTAACCACCCAAAATTATGCAATTGTTCCATTATGCTTTAATACTAAATGTTGCTTAAACTAAATCAAAAGGCATTGCATTTATGGTTGCCAATAAGACTCGTCAGCAATATATCGAGAACGACTGGGGTATTAATCCACTTTATCCTACTCGCAGCAGATATTTCATTCAGAATTCTGATCCACAGATAAATGTCCCTCAAGTAGCATTAGCATCGCGTTAAATGCTACTAGTTTCATGTACAATCCTTATTATATTTCTGTCAATCCTTTTTGTGGAGTTGGTTAAAAGAAAGATATAGAAAAGCGAAAATAACGAGAAGTCGGCATGATCTAGGCAACTCATGTCGGCAACTCTATATTTATTGGTTAGTATATGAATCCAAAACGTTAAGAATAGGGCGTTACCAGCGCTCATAAGGCATTTCAATCATGATAAGAGAATTTGGAGCAGTATTGGAGTTTCAATTAGAAATTGGAAGTTAAAATTAAAACTGTTATAAGATTCTTGGGGTAGATCCCTTCCTTACGCTCTGCTGACTTCCATGATCAAACTGCACCCGATATGACCTATTATAGTACGAAGATTATTCTAAAAAGCACTAAGTCTTTTTTTTTTTCAATGATTCACTTTTCTTTTTCATATAGTAAATTATATTAATTGATGAACAAATTAAAGACCCCTCTTGACTGCTGGATCACTTGGGTCTTATAATATATTCACTGTACTACCTTCTTATTTTTCAGTGATTTCATTTCTGTTATATTTGCAGATATGCTGGGTAAATTCGTATCCACTTTCGAAAGTTTTAAAACAAAAAAATCTAGTCTTGAACTGTTAGATTTTAAGGAGTAAAAGGACCTTAACTATCAGGGGGGGGGGGAATTTGTCCCAAGCAAACGTTGAAAAACAGAAAGTATAGAACATTTTTGTAATTTTGTCATCAGCTAGGTTCACCTATTCTTTTGATGATGAGGCTTTGGGATCGATGATGCCGAATCAGAAGTTTCTAAAGCAGTATATTTGATAATTTCAAACATATTAGAAAGTAAAATGGATCCCTGTTTTTGTTTTTTTATTGTTTATTAAAAACGAGCATGGATTAATTTACTTAAAAAACTATGTGCTGGAAGTAAAGAGCAAAGTTGAAATTTAAAACGAGCAATAGTTTCGAAACTACTTAATAAATTATTAGTTTTTCCAAATAATTGTGGAACGTGAGAGGGACTGCCCCTCCTTGCCGCCCTCTCCTAAGGTACATTTATGGCTATGTCTATCATAAATAATTTCTTTTTGTTTTAATTTTTATTTGATTGCGCAAAAGTAGAGACAGTGGGATCAATTAACGAAATTAAGGGGGGAGGATACTTTTCAAATCAGGGGGAGGGGGTAGTTCTGAAAAAATTCAAATAGAAAGATATCTTTGAAAGAAAACACCAAACAAGGTGATTTCAAAATTCAGGGGGCCCTATTCCCTCTGTATCCCCCAGAATTGACCCCTCTGGCCAGAGATAAGTTACACATAGGGTAATTACTTGCTTGCTCCACTGTCAGTATAGTATTTTTCAGAAAAATTAGACAAATTACCGAAAACCTAAATTGAATTTACTTTATTAAAACTGTGGATTGATTTGAAAGTTGAAATTTTCTTAGATTCAAAGATCTAATTCACAATTTCTGGAAGACATGCTAAGTTTTTCTTAGTGAATCGCTAAAGTTTCAGTAGTTTTTTGGGGTGCCGGTAAGGTGTTGCAGATAATATCTACTTGGCAATTAAAAATTAAATGTTGGTATTGTTTATATACATGCCATAAATTTCAAAATCTCCGGAGTGCACGATTCACAATCATATATATATATCTCTTGAATAGTATACCTTATGACAAATTACCCTCATTTAAGGTCAAAACCATGTTTTTAGGTGTTGGTAGCTAGTGTATTACCTTAGAGACAGGTTAAATATCCAAATGAAGAGATTGAAAATATTTCTTCCTTAATTGAAGAAAATCATACTCATATTTCAGGTGTTGGTGAAATTGGATTGGATCCTACATATGTTAAACAAAATGAAGATGTAAAAAAACAAAATCATATGTTTGAAACACTACTGACACTTGCAGAAAAATTTAACAAACCTGTCTCCATCCATTCACGGAAAAGTCTTGATGATGTTTTTGAAGTAATGACATCATATGATACTAAACATGCATTACTACATTGGTTTGATGGAAGTAAAAAACAACTTCAAAAAGCAATGGATATGGGATTTTTTGTGTCTTTTGGCCCTGTGATGATTTATGCTAATGATAAACAGACTTTATTATCAAAAGCCGAAGAATCCAAAATCTTAGTTGAAACTGATGGCCCTGTAAGATTTTCAAGATGTTTTGAAATGAAATCAGGACAAATCAGCTTCATTCCGTTTACCACCAGGAAGTCATGAGGGGTCTTGAAGCTGTACAAACCTTATGTATGTCCACATCTGGAATTTGGAATGACCCTAGTGTCTCCCCATTATAAAATGGATACTAAAGCACTGAAAAGTGTACAAAGGTGAGCCACAAAGCTTGTACCAGCTTTGCAAGACAAGCCATAGGCCTATTAGGAGTGCCTTGTATCCCTCAAACCCCACCCTAGTCTATTGAAGGAAGAGAGCAGACACAATTGCTACTCACAAACTGCTAGAAAATAACCTCTCAAGTCAAGTATTCTCCTCATCTCTTGTAAGTACACCAAGAGGTCACACAAAGGAAGCTGCAAGTCCCCCATTGCCATTGACATGAGTGCTGGCAATTTTTCTCTGTACACACTGTCCCCTACTGGAGCAGCCTCTCTAAAGCCACCATCCAGTCCCAAACCATAAATGCATTCAAGAAAGGAGTTGATCAGGACTGGGCCAATGCAGAGTGTAGACTAACCTCAGATGCCATACCATGGTCATGTCCCACCATCAGCAAGATATTCCACAGGAGCTTCATCACCACCTTATTGTGCTGGACAGCCAATTTATGGTATGATCTTGTAACTTCTCTTGTTTTGTGACAGAGATAGAGCAATTTAGTTTTAGGGAAATTTATATCATTAAGAAGTGCAATTTTTTTTTCAATTAAACAGAGCAAAATTTTCTTTTTAAAATTCAGGAAATGGTTGTCTCTAAAAACCATTCTACTTCAGTTGCTAGGCAAATGCCAAAAATTATCACAAAAGAAATGCTATTTATTCAGTTTGACAGTTTGAAAGTGGACCCTTTGCCTTTGAGATAGTCAGCCAAAATAGAAAATTGCAAAATTATGTTTAAGGTATCTGTTCCTCTTAAAGGGATTGAAAAAACAGACCATAGTAGGCTAACCAAAAATTTAATTTGTTTCTGCATGAAACTTTCTGGCAAGAAAAAATTGCCAATTGTAGGTGATTCAGGAATGGCTATTATTTTTTCATTGGTCTTCTCTTAATAATAAAAAAGTTATTTTGAAAACAAAATCATACTTGTATGAAATAAGCCCTACACAATGTTTTCTAATATGTTTCTCTGACACTTTAATGAAATATACCAAAGTAAGATAACGATTTCAGATGCCATGTTGCAGTGTTGTTGTGAATTAGTACCCAAACATCCATACAAAAGAACGCTTATGATAAACAGTTTATAGAGTAATATTGACGGCTGTACTGTAGGTTATTTTTGCATATCAATCATTATGGGGGAAGTTTTCGGTTTTTTGTTGTAAAGGTTGTAAAGGACCAACAAGTTAAGTTTTTGGTCCACATTTTGAAACCTCCCATAATTTCTCCTTCTGAGGACCAGCCTAGGTGACTGAATTTACTGTCAAACGTCCTTAATTCGGAGAACTTTATTAGTGTATAGCGCGGCACATGAGCACTTTAGGGGGACAGCTCCCCTCTTACTGCCTAGACAATGGGAGAATGGGTTTGGGGGGAGTGGAAGTCCCCCTTAGGTCTGAAATACCTCTGAATATAATATTCAAAACAATTGTAAACAGAGCAAAAAAGCGTGTTTTTTATTTGTGTCCTGCTCTTAAGGTTTAGGCTCTTAATGCAATGTTTTGCTGTCATTTTTCTACAATGTTTCTGTGTAACAGGATAAAATTGCTATCATTTAGTAGCCGAGATTCAGCTTTATCGACCAACCATTTGTATTTTGAGGCTTGTTTTATAATTTCTGTTGGTTAGAGAAACACGTTGTGAATAGACGGAAATCATAGAAAAGATGATAAATTTTCCAATTTTTCAATCTAATTATATAAATATCTTGTCCTTTCGGTGCAATGTACAGCCATATGCTTTTCGGAAATTTTCATGTTTTACAAGGAACACAAGTCATAATGCGTTGATTTTCGACTATTGGTCTCCTTTTTCATGATCCGACGTCCTGACGCATGAGCAATCTATTCTTCTTATTGTTTTTTTTTTATCTAAGGGCTTCAAAAATGATGGTTCATTTAGCCGCACTTGCAATAAATAATAGTATCCTCAATTCAAACATTTTGAAAGGTAGGTAAATAAGAAACTTCTATATACCAAGTGGTTACATTTGCTGGACCCTAGTGTAGGCGAACTTTCAGGAAAGGATTAAAAGAAATTTTAGCGTAAGGCTTATGGGTCTGAGGGCGCGGTATCCCAAGTCATTTTTTATGAAATTTTTTGTTTCAAATAACCGTCCTTTTGTTGTAGCCTGTTTCTTTGTTTGAAGAGTATCCTTACTGACAAACAGAAGTAGTTGGGATTAACCGGAAGCTATTGCAGTGTATAACTGGTTTATGGACGGAGGCGGTAAACCGACAATATGGTTTCGTATTATCGAATCTTCAATTCGGTCCAGGAAGTGGACACAGTATCCTGTGTTCCACTTGATTGACTTGGCGGTAGTGAATAACTGGCTTGAATACACACAATTTCAAAAGGCCCAAAAGTCAAAGAACTCTATGGATTCCCTGACTTTCCGTCTAGAGGTGGCCGAGTCTATGGTTATGAGCAAAGAGGCGACACTCATGCGACGAGGGAGGCCACGTTCGGTCCCCTCGACCAACAAAAAGGAAGAGAAAATCAATGGCTTTTATTGTTGGGCCGTACCAAAAGGAGATGGCAAAATTCCGAAGACCATGTTCTGCCGTAGAAGACGGCTCTTTTCGCTATTGGTCTGAAAAAAAAAAAAAGAAAAACTGAAATTCAAAACAGGTGCAAAAATGCCCCATGCGTCACGAAAACCCAATTCAGCTGCACAAAATTCCAGGTCCCGTTATGCCTGGAGGAAGGCAGAAACTGCTTTGTAATTTTTTTTTTACTCCTAAATAATAACGTGAAATGATATAAGAATGTATTTAAATGAAAATAGAATGTAGTAGGTAATCTTGGTTCTCGCTTGTTGACTTAGTATTTGAATACATAAATAGAGTCATTTTGTCCTCAGACAAGTACATTCAAAATCAGGCACAACAAGAGGAGCGGAAATCCTGAGAAAAATACAGTATCATCTCGTTGTTTCAGAAGCCCTAAGAAGAGCAGTTGCATAATTTTCATCCTTTCCAATAAAATTCGAGAAAGAAAGGGTTAAAAGACATTGATTGGAGGTTGTGCAGGGCGCTTAGCCCGAGTCCAAGCTTTGTACTAACTCCGTGCAAAAGCAAGGTAGGTTCTGACTGGCTCGATTCAGTGCAAAATCTGAATTAATAAAAAAAAATAAAAATCCTGGGTCGTGGTTAATCACCTATAACTGTTTGCTCAAGTTCAATAATGTCTTAGCTCGGAATCAGCCTGGAAGAATTGGTCAAATTTTGACAATCACCAAAACCAGTTCTCACATGCTTGCGATGTCCTGTTAACATGTTTCCAAAAGAAAAAGCCGTGCTCAACGCCGCCTATAACGATGCCGAAGGCATTACCGCCCAATTCAATCTCAACATTCTTAATGTCATTAACAATGAGTTGAATGCTGACTTTGACTTATCTGATTTCGAGCACTCGGCCCATTTCAATGAATCACTTGAACGAATTGAAATGCATCTGATATCGAACAGGGAACAAACAATTGAATTAGAACATTTGAATAAAAGCATCGTCCTCGATAAGGGCGAGAAAATACTGACAGAGATCAGCTGTAAATATAGCCACGAAAAACTGGAAACACTGGTCAAAGAACCCGGTTTTAACATTGAAGAACATTATCAACCCGAGAATGAATACTTTTCACTCGTGTTATTAAAAAAATAAAAGGTCAATAACATGGCAGAAAAACCAATAACAAAATCAGACGAAGAGTGGCGAGAACAATTAACCGAAGAGGAATTTCGTATTTGTCGTAAAAAAGGCACGGAACGAGCATTCACCGGGGAATATTATGATTGTCATGAGGATGGCATTTATACCTGTGTCTGCTGTGGCGCTAATCTGTTCGACGCAAAAACAAAATACGATTCCGGTTCCGGCTGGCCCAGCTTTTATCAACCCATGGATGACGAAGCCCTACAGGAAAACAGAGATACCAGTCATGGCATGATCCGGGTGGAAGTGGTTTGTAACCACTGTGATGCCCATTTAGGTCACGTCTTTGAGGACGGTCCGCAACCAACGGGACTCCGCTATTGCATCAATTCAGTATCCTTGAAATTGAAACCTCGCGGTGAATGATAATTCCCCCGGAACATATCTACATAAAAAGTTGGCAAAGAGAATTTATGACAATTAAAAAGAACTTCGTGCACTATTTCTGTCAAAACCTGTCAAAAAGATTCTATAACTTTTAAGGGGTGTTTCACCCTTTTTTCGAAAATAAGGCAAATTCTCTCAGGCTCGTAACTTTTAATGGGTAAGACTAGACTTAGTGAAGCTTATATATTTGAAATCAGCATAAAAATCGGATTCTTTTGATGTATCTATTGGTATCCAATTCCGTTTTTAAGATTTGTGGTTACTAACGAGCCGGGTCACTCCTTACTTACAGTTCGTTACCAAGAACTGCTTTAAATGATGCTAAAGGGCTCCAGCCCTCGTCGATAGCGCGCAAACCAAGCATTCCCTGTTGGAACATTGCGGTCTGGACCAGATTTTCGAGATGGCGGTTTCCAGCGACGTCGCCGTGTTCAGCGCAGGCGGAATAACGACGCTAACGACATCCTACCGCTTCGGTCACGTATCGGAAGCAGACCGCCAATCGCTGATAGAGCACGGTGCGGTCGGTGACGTGCTGTACAACTTTATCGATGCCGAAGGGGCCGTTATTCCGCATCCGGTCAACCAACGATCGGTTTCGCTAAGCATAGATCGATTGAGCCGGGTTCCGCGCCGCGTACTCATTTCCGGCGGCAAGGAAAAGCACCCCGTCATGCGGGCCATCCTAAAGACAATCAATCCCACCGTCCTGATAACAGATGAAATTACCGCACGCGCCCTATCCGAGCATGAAGACTAGATCCGCCAGCCGCTGGTGCCGGCTCTAACCGGTCCGTGCCGCGTGAATAACGGCGCGCACGGATTCCGTGTCAGTCACGGTGTTGCGATACTCTCGGCTAAACTCAGGCCCGCCCATTCCTAATCGCGGGTTCCGATAGCTCATGGGACTGTCAAACGTGCGGAGAGCGGTGAAGTGCATTTCTGTCGCGCCGCTCTCCTTGCGAACCTGGGCAATCGTATTTGCCGTCAGTTCCCCACACGCCATGACGATCAGGTCGTTTCCTGCCAGTCGAACGACAGTTGCCAGCGCGTCGATACCGGCGATCGCATGCTCTTCTTGACCGCTGGTCAGTACCCGGTCGACGCCACATCGGATTAAGGCTGCAACAGCGGCCGGCAGATCCGAGGCCATATCGAATGCGCGATGAAACGTGACACTCATTGGTTTTGCTGTATCGACACAGGCTTTCGTTCGAGCCTCATCGACCGATCCATCCTTGTTTAGAAACCCGATGACGACGCCGGCAACACCCAGTTCCTTCAGGATCTCGATATCGTGCAACATCGTTTTGAACTCGGATTCCGAATAAAGAAAATCTCCACCGCGCGGCCTGACGATGACATGGAACGGAATCGTCGCGACACTCAATGCCTCGCGTATTGTCCCCATACTGGGCGTAATCCCGCCTTCAACGAGCGCGGCGCATAGCTCAACTCGGTCGGCTCCCGTATCTGTCTTGGCTTTTTCTACAATTAGCCATGGTTTGGTGCCCAGAACCACTTGATTTTAATCCATTGAATTGTGATTCACCTAACCAATTTGTCGCGAGGCCAATTTAGTTGACTTTTAAAATGGTCAATTTTATTCAAAAATCTCCAATGGTTATTCTTAAAATGACATGAAAATCGTTTCACGATAGGATTTTACAATTGTATTAGTCTTCTCTCCTTGCAAAGAGACTTATCACTTGTAGGAATTACAAAGCCATTCCATTGCCCCCTCCTTCCATAAATTCTGTTGAGGTCAAGGAGCTAAAGATAAAGTTATCAGAATTTTTCCTTTAATTATAAAATCTTTTTCTTTGAAATTTGAAGGATATATTAATTCATCAAATTTAAATTTTATGCGTAAATACAAGAGGGGAGAATAAATCAAATTAAATGAAAGCAAAATTTGTTGTATGCAATGAAGTGATAAGTCATTAAACCTTTAAACAGACTGATAGCCCCTCTCATATTCATCTAAAGTAGCCAATCTGCTCATCCTCCCTCCTTTAGAGAAACTCAGGGGAAAGCAAGTTAAAGGGGCTAGAAACTCAAAGACGTGATATTTGACCTAAGAATTTGCTTTTGAGCCAATAGAACCCATCAGACGGAGATTTCCCCTGTCCCTTTACATGCCTAGGTCCCCGCCCCTTCAAGTGACTATACGTTTACAATCTCCAAAATGTCTTCCAATATTTTCCATATAATTCGCATGTTTTGTTGTTTTAAGGAGCTCACAAAGGCTTTGAAATTAATTCACATGTATTCGGCTGTTTTAATTCTGGACTTCTTTTACACGTGGGTCGGTAGAATATGTACAATACTTTGAACCGGCGTATGAAAAGTCACATTGTGAAAACGTGGGATTGTATGTTTTGCCTTAATTCTTCACCACTCTTAAAAAAAGAGAGAGAGCGCAAATGGAAGATGTATTGCTTTCGATTTCTCCCTTTGATAAAAATAAAGAAGCAGAAGAAAAAACTAGGAAAGCAGTGCGACATATAAATATGCCAGTATTTCGGTGGTAAATCATATTGGAGGCTGTTTCTTTTCCTTTTCTTTTCCACTCTCAATTAGTTTTTTGACATGACCTGTCGTATCGTATAAGGAACAACATTAAAACTTAAAACGAGCCGAAATTATTACGTATATGAGGGGTTTTGTCCCCTTATCAACACCTCGCTCTTTACTCTAAAGTTCGAATTTTGTTCCAAACTCTTTAAGAAAAGTAGTGATAGGCCTCTGTCTCTTAAGGGAACAGTACCCCCTTCGAATCGGTTTGTAATAGGGTTTGTTTCCTTTAGGATGTAAGTATGTGTTACATAATAGGGAATGTTTTCTTCAGGATGCAAGTACTTGTTACGTAATAGAGTTTGTTTACTTCAGGTTTTCTTTGATTGTTATGTAATAGGGTTTGTTTACTTGTGCAAATACTTTCTTTGCCGGAAGCGTAATAGAACCTGTTAGAGTCTGCTAGTCAAGTGGGGAAGTCCCGGTTGTAAAATAATTTGATCATGGTCCAGTATTTACAGGTGAAGATGATGTAATCTTACGGTAATTGTTTTGGTTCTGGTTGACCTTTATAATCCAGCAAAACTGGTTTTGAAGGTCAACGACACGTCAGTTGTTAGATATTGGGGTTAACTTACCTCATTATTAAAACCTAAGAGTTCAATGCGTCAAAATCGAGGATATTATCCGGTATTTAAAGATGCTTTTATTCTATTGGATATTGAAGGTTCTAAGAATGGTGAAATAAGAGCCAGAGTGCCTAACGTAGCAGTAGAAATTACAAGGGGTTGCCAGCTAACCCTAGAATGGGACAAGATGTTTGCACAATGTGTAATATCATTGGGCAAATTGAAGGCAGAAGAACAGTTATGCATTGCCGCAAAAGTGAATATAATGCATATACAAAGATTACAAGACGGATTAAACTGTTAGATATATTGAAGACAACGATCTGAATCCATCTATAAAAAAGGAGTTTGTTACTAGCAAGAAAGAATCTTCATTCTTTGTTAGTCTATAATTGGTAGTGAGAGTGTCAGGATTAAAAATGCTTGGATTTTTGAAATGAAAAATTATTCTGAATCGTGACTTTTGGAGCAACGATTGATCCTAGATGATGATTTTCTAGAGTTATCTCTTCAAAGGAAAATATTTTCTAAAAGAATGCTTAACGATATTGTGAGAAAGGAGTCTCCATCTTTGGACTATTGTATGAAACTGTTACGTGGTGGCCCAGATATGGCAACCCGCCACCCTTGTGGATTTACCAACCAAATCAATTATTTTGGAAACCTATTTTGCTTTGAATCACAATGTCAATTCAGTACATTATGCTGGATCCCCTAAATCTGGCTGCTCTGCAGTCAGAGCTGTCAATTGCTGAAAAGTATGATGACAACTTCCAAGAGGTTACCCTTTCATTCAGTGGTGACAATGGCTTGCTTGATGATATCTATAAAATAACAGGTATTCATTTTTTCTGAGCATTACTTTTTTAAGCTACAAAATTTTGTCTAATTACTTTACCTTTTGTTTATTTCTATCCATGAGGGGAGGGAGAGGGGGCCACTCTCCTCTTTCCCTTTGCAACTGTCCTTGATCCAGTCCTCTTAGATTGGGGCATGTTTTGTTTGATTTTCCAAGGAGGATGTATGAGCAGGCTTTTGAGTGAAACCTTTTCTATTTGCTGGTATCTACGCCAGTGACTTTTAATTCCCATAACTGATATTGGAACCATATCAAATCTCTTGCTTTACCATGGGGATCAGAAATAATCTCAGCCTAATGATAGGAAAAACAGTTCATGCTTTTATTTTTTCCAATACACTCTTTTGTGGCATTAATTCGCTGTTTAGTAGTAATTCAGTATGAATACCTCATCTCTGTCTGTGACATTTTGGAAATTGCTCTAAAATATTCATCTACAGGTACAATCATTTCTTGATTCAACCAAAAATATTGACCAGTGAGGAAAGTTTTGAGCCTGAGACAATAAGTAAGTCCGAGGGAGATAAATACTAGGAATAAAGTGGATTTTCCAACTTTTTAATGTGCAACTCTCTTAATTTTTACACCACCCAAATACTTGTACGGACATAGCCTAGTGCTGTTTTACTTCTGCTTTCTGGCCATGCTTTCACTGATTTCTGTGCTTAGTTCAAAAAAGCTAGATATCTCTAGTTACTGTTCCCCCTGTTCTCTTCACAGTTACAATTTTATCATTTAAAAACAGTCAATCAAGAAATTTCCTTTTACATTCAAAACACTGATGCATTGACTTTCCCTACAATATTGTAGGGTAGGTCAATTGTAGGGTAGGTACAATATTGTAGGGTAGGTCAATATTTCCCTACAATATTTCCCTGTAATATTGACAACCTACCGGCACCATGTCTTGAGCATGACCTTCGAGGAGAACGTTGGGCAACCCGTACAAAGGTTCCAGGAAAAGCATCACTTCCAAATCACCCAAATCGATCTTGGTGGATTGCTTGGGGAAAAGGCACAGGCCGCTCGGGAACGGTTAACAGAAGAGGAAGCGCGCCTACCCTTCAACCTAGAAAAAGGACCATTGCTGCGCGCCTGTTTAATTAGACAAAACCGCAATAAACACAGACTCTTGGCCAATATGCACCACATCGTTTCAGACGGATGGTCGGTTGATGTATTGGTGGGAGAGCTTCAAGCAAATTACAGGGCTTGGGCCAAAGGTACAAAACCCGAAATAAGCCCTTTACCCATCCAATACGCTGACTACGCCCTCTGGCAAAAACAAAGGGAAACCAAGGGAGACTGGCTTAAACAACTGGCTTTTTGGGAGAACCACTTATCTGAAGCACCAACCTTACTCGATCTGCCTTGCGACCGCTCCAGACCAAGCCAACAAACATTTAGCGGTGGCTCGATTCGGTTCACTGTCCAAAGCCAACTCGGCAAAGCATTAAAAGCGCTTTGCCGCAGTGAACAGACAACACCATTCATGGCCCTCAATGCTGCCTTTGCGCTCTTACTCGCCCGGTATAGTGGTCAGGACGATCTTGTGATTGGTATTCCCATCGCCAACCGTGATCAACGGGAACTGGAGCCACTGATCGGATTTTTTGTCAATGTTCTGCCTCTGCGCTTTTCGCCGAGCGAGGAACATACCTTTAAATCGCTTCTTCAAGAAACCCGCTCTCGCAGTTTGGAAGCCTTTGCCCATGGAGACATTCCCTTTGAACGGGTTGTCGAACACATCGTCAAAGAACGGGCCTTAAGCCATTCTCCCTTGTTCCAAGTCGCATTCCACTTGCACCAACCGCGAAAAACCGATTGGGGCTTGGAAGGCATCGCCGTTCAAGCAATACCCAATCGGGGCGGCACCGCCAAGTTCGACCTGACCCTGACCATGGTAGCCGACGGTACTGGCTTTGAAGCTTTTCTGGAATATAACCGAGACTTGTTCGACCGAGATCGGATGGTCCGCTTCTCCCATCACTTTCAAAATCTATTGGCCGCAATTACCAGCGACCCAACTCGGGCATTGAAGTGCCTAAAGTAGCAAACCCGGGACCGACAGACAGACCGACAGACGGACAGACCGACAAAATTTGCGATTGTTATATGTAACTTGGTTAATACCAAGTGCCATAATAAATACGCACCTGTGATCAGTCTTCTGGCAAAAAAAAAAAACGAAATTCCACATTTTTGTAGATAGGAGCTTGAAACTTCTACAGTAGTGTTCTCCTATGCGCATAATGGATTGTAGGAGTTTTAGGGGGTGTGTATTTCCCAAAATAAGGCAAATTTTTTCAGGTTCCTAACTTTTGATGGGTAAGACTAAATTTGGTTAAACTTATATATATATTTAAAACCATCATAAAAATCTGATTCTTTTGATCTATCCATTAGTTTCAAAATTCCGTTTCTCAGAGTTTCGTTTACTATTGAGCCGGATCGCTCCTTACTTCAGTTCGTTACCACGAACTGTTTGAAAGAACATAGAATCCTCGCCAAAAAGAAAAGAACCTGAATGTTTGGAATTTAGTTTAATCAGTGCTCAGTGAACTTCGTCCAATTTTAACTTTGTGTTCAGTCATGAAACGACATAAGCACCACCAAAAAATATAAGCTAAGCAACTAGTGTTTCGTGTTAGCTGCGGGGAGTTGAGTTTTTTTTTTTTTTTTTTTACTAGGCAAACATACCAACAAAGGGCTGACACTTCCGGTAAGTATGCAGTCTTTGGCATAAACTAACTAGAAGGAAATTGAAACAATCACTTGATCCTCTTTATTCTTCATAATCGTTTTTTGAGGAAATTACAGTTTGAGCGTTAAAGGGACTAAGAAGATTCAAAATAGCGCATGGTAACCACAAATCTAAAAAGAAGTCTTTTAGAGAAAACTCTCGGGGCAGAAAAGTGTTTTGGTACTTTTAAAATGTGTTTTATTGTTCTAATTAAACGGCCCTTGTGTTTCAGGAGTCATTTTTAAAGAATTGGACAAAATTCAAAACTTTAGTGCAAAGAGTGACGTGTTGAGGAGGGGAAAACCCCCTTCATATACGTAATAATATCTGTTCGTTTTAAGTTTTAATTGTAACTCCTTACTTCAAGTCGAAAAAACATGTTTTCTTATTGAATTTCTGATTGTTTTTTTTTCATAATGCCAGGAAATCTGATCCCACATTTAATGACACTACCAAACTACTTGAACTCTTCAACCTCCTCTGTTACATCAGATCTGACTTTGTATTGACGGTATTGACGTTGCTTTGCATGATCTTTGTTTTCTGTGTACTGATTTATAGACCAAGTCGCCCAGCTGTGCTGGAGCATTATTCTATAGCTCTTCTCTTGAATGATATAGGAGGGTTACATCATTAGCAAAATCTCAGTCGCAGAATCTGTGGTTTTGGTTCAGCTAGGTTTCACTTTTGAAATTATATATTTAAAGTATACAGTTGATGAGCATAGCAAATAGCACTGGAGAGATGATGTATCCTTGCTGTAGAACAGACTTCATGCTGAACCATTCGGTAGGGACCCTATCATCAGTCCGTCGAGCACATGACTGATTCTCGTATAGTCGTGACAATTATACGAACAATCTTGTCACGGGATCCATAGTATTCTTCATAATAAGTCTATGTGGACCGAATCAAACGCCTTAAAAAGTCAATGAAAGCAATAATAATCTCAGTCTGCCATTCTTTTGCTTCTTCTACGAATACCCTCAAATTGAATATCAAATCAGCACACGATCTCTCTGGTCAAAATCCATATTGCTCATCTCTTAGTATTGCGTCGAATTTTGATTGAATGCGGTTCAGTAGTACTTGGGAGAAAATGTTATTCCTTACAGACTGCAGAATGATACCGCAAAATGTATTGTGAATTTTAAAGATAAACTGTCACACGAGTGGAACCATAATGTTGCAGCAGTAAGACAACGGCCACTCCAGAAAGTAAATGTTTGGTGCTAAATTTAGGTTATTTCAGTCATGACTTAATAAAATTTCTTATTTTTTTTCATATTGTTATCAATTTCTTCTGAAAACGAATAGTATTTTGCAAAAACTTGCAAGATAATCTAATAGAATAGAATATGATCTGTTTGGCTAAAATAGCACCAAAGCTAGCATAAGTACGTCAGAACAGTTACAATGATAAAACAGATGTTAGGGGATAAACTTGAAACAAAAAGTTAAATCAATTATTAAAATGCGAAACAAAATAGGGAAAAAAGAGTTTTTGTACCTCATGGTCAACATTTGGGGACACAAGTCAAGTTGGGTATTTGGAGCTCTACAGGTATTAAGTCTTCTAAATTTGAGCGAATAGTGCAACACGCAAAAATACCATCTTCCTTAAATTGCTCAAGAAGAGCGAGAGACGAAAAAAGTTATCAAAAATGACGATATGCTCTTTTTCAGTGAGACATTCAGTCATTTGTCTCACGACTCTACTGCCAAGTCCAAATCCTACATAGTCTTTGATAACTTGGAATTTTCCTTGATAAACTTCAAAATTGTAGACATAACCGCTCATGCAGGCTAAGCACCAAAGCTTATAGCCCCTTTTTATCGGCTTCATTGGGTTATATTGCTTTAGTGTGGAGTGTCCTTTGAAAGGAATGATGGATTCGTCAACACTCAGGTAAGTTCCAGGCTTCACTAACTGCTTGAAGCGGAAGTTTAGCAGGTCAATCATCGGTCGCAGCTTGAAAAGCCTGTCTTTCTGGCCAGCTGTGATTGTCAGGTTGTCTCTGACATGCAAGTTTCTTAGAATATCTTCGAATCTGTTTCTTGACATCCTTGACGATACAAAAGAGACACCAAGGTCAGGATCAGTAGCCCAGTAATCCCTCATGCTTTGAAGTTGGTGGTACCCAATTAATAGATTTATCCCTAAGAACGCCTTAAGTTGACTGTCTGTTATGTTGAGATTCTTGCCCTTCTGAACAGAATAAAGATTTGACTCAAAAACAAGGAGCTGAAGAAGCTCATTGCTCAAGCAGGTAAGAAAAAAGTCCATAGGAGTTGATTCACGCCCTATTTCCTCTAAATTAGCCTCAGGAATCTACAATTCCAACTGATGGGTTTGTGCGACAACTTTCTTCCATGTTCTTTGCCTTTCATTGACTTTTGCTTTCCTTGCCAGCGGTCTTACATTTTTTTTTGGTTGATTAGCTGCACGAGGCAGAACAGGTGCTGATGAAGTTGAAGGCACAGCAAGCCAAGGATCTGTATCGTTTGGGATTGGAAAAGTGGCTGTCGAGTTTTCTCCAGCATTTGGTATGTCCGAACTTGGGAGAATATTAGCTAACGCCATGCCAATCAGGTCTTGCTCCATAGCATCGTCTTCTGTGTCGGTGTTTTCCTGTAAATCCAGTTCTATCTCTTCAGACTGCCGAAACCAGACATCCTCTTCATCCAAATCACTAAGATCGCTTCCCATCTCTTCAAAGACATGGAGATTGGTATTTTTGGATTATTCTATAATTCCAATGCAATAGAGGTAAATAAAGCAGGTATTTACAGTATTTATAGTAACATCTACATAGTTTACATAAGTCACTCTATTCCTGTAGAATGAAGGTCCCAGAAAGATAAAGTACAGAGCAATCCCAAAAAACTGAAGACAAAGAACCAGGGCCTTTTGATTATACTTTGACCAGTTTGACACAATCTTAGAGTATCCAAATCTGACTTTTTGATGAGCTTCAGATATTGCAGTCTGGCAGAAGGACAAAATATTTCGAAGAGAAGTATTTGGCAAGGTAGCATTAAAAAATCACATTTTCAAGATTCAGATTTAGTCCAATATCAAGGAAACTTTTTTTTAGCCCTTTGAACTGTGCAGGACAGGGAAGACTTGCTAGTCAGGGAAGATAGAGTTTAGATTCAAATGGTTTTTCCCCTAGTTTCTTAAATAGCTCAATGTTTAGAAAAGATACATTTTATCCAAATATTTTGGCACTGTCTGAGTTGTAGAGGTTTTGCCTAAACCAAAAGCTTGATTTATGAATATTAATCTGTCCATAATCCCAGTATTAATACTTATTTAGATTAAAAAAAAGAAATTAAAAAAAAAAGTTTTTTATGTAGTCTAGGTTGCTGATTTCTGAATTCCTTGGGAAAAGAGGGTGCTGTTATGATATTGTAATGGTGGGGATTGTATATTTTGAAATTGTATTGGATGGGGAATCAAATTCTTTAATTTTGGCCATTTTCACTGACAAATCAAATTGTGAAACTTCAGTCTGGATTGTAAATTTGCAATTCTGCTGATAAATAAGGTTCTAAAAATGTTGTTCCAGTGATAATTGTGATTGTGAATTCATAATCTTGATTGTGAATTTGATAACTATATTCGAAAAGAAGATTGTGGATTTGGATTGCTGACCATGCCCAGTTTTAAGTTGTATTTAAACCTTATTATTCCAAAATTTGTAATGAAAACTTCCAGTTTTATAAACTGGCTCTTTAAACTTCTTTTTTCTACTGATAATATTTGTGTTTTGAGAATCTGGTTTAACAGTGGAAAGAACCACTGTTCTTTCATGCTTATTTTGCTCAGGGGCGTGGCTACAGTATTTTTATTGGGGTGGGGGTTACGGTGCAGCGCGGCAGCACCTGCTGTAGCTGCGCCACATCAAACCTGGTCAAAAATTCCATGGCGCCGCCGTTCAACAGCACACAGTGGCTGGCGATAAACAACCCATGTACATGGAATATGGGTAAGGCGTGCAATAACACATCCTGCTGCTGCCAGCCCCAGGCCTCGGTCAGATCGTGGGCATTGGATGATAAGTTACCGTGCGACAACATCGCCCCTTTAGAACGACCAGTGGTACCCGATGTATATAGAATTGCCGCCAGATCATCATCTTCACGTGCGGCAATTGGCGCCACCTCACCGGCATGCTCATGCTCCTGTGCGCGCTCCGAAAACGTACCACTGCCATCACCTTGTAGCGTGAGGCTTGCGACATCATTCCGCGGCTGGCTGCCCACGAACAAGCCTGGCGCGGCATCACCAACAAAGTAGTCCAGCTCAGCTTCGGTGTAAGCTGTATTTAAAGGCACATACACCGCACCGACACGCAGGCAGGCCAGATACAACGCCAGGTTCTGCGGCGACTTTTCAACCTGCACCACCACCCGGTCTCCCGCTGCCACCTGTTGGTCCAGTAATACATTGGCGAAACGCAGCACCTGTTGCTGTAGATGACGATAGCTCCAGGTCTCCCCGCCGGGCAGGCGCAGGCAATCTGCGTCCTGATATTTGTTAAATATCTGGTCAAGTTCAGCGTACAAATTAGTCATGGTGCCTCCAACGAACCGATATTATGACCATGTATTTAGGAGTGCGCATTAACCAGTTGATATTTTGCGAAATGTTCCCAAACGAAACATCGAGGTGCGGTTAATACACAGGAATGGGCAGTTTTTTCCCCAAATGCGGTACTGCTGTTTAGAAACCATCATTAACTGATTGATTTTTTAACGTTTAACCATTGATAACACATATACGGTCTGTTAGGAATTATTGAATGAATCAGTGAGTGAATGAATCGATGAACTATTGAATAAAAGATTAAATGAGCAAATGAATTAACAAATGAATGACCACATTCGTCCAGAAGACAGAAGGAAGGAAAGACAACGAGGAAGGAAAAAAAGGAGGAAGGAAAAAAGGAGGAAGGAAAGAAAAGAAGAAAGGAAAAGAATTAAAAGAAAATGGAACACAGGAAGTAAGCAGTAAGAGTTTCACTGCTGATGATGAACACTGTATATGTGTTCGAAATATCCAGTTAAATAATTTTATATCTATTCACCGTCAATAAAAAGGTATCATCCCTATTTTGAACTGTTTTACTTACGAAAGATAAAAATTATGTTCCTTCATACAAAAAAGGCAAAATTATGAATGACTGTAAAGCCAAAACCAAAAAGAAACAGCAATCATATTTTTCTAATGGTTCGTTTTATCCAAGACAAAAACAAACCTACCAAGTTTTTTTTTTGAGAATGTGTAACACTGGGTGTAACTACATGGTTGATCTTATGTGTAACAACCCAAACAAAATACCAACGCATAACTTAAAAAGTCAAGCTAAAAGAACTAAGAAAACGGAGTATAAAACCAGTATTTTCACTTGCCTCTTTGCAAATCCCTACCCGAGCAGTAAATAAAAGTTCATAGTTTGCAATAACAAAAAAGACCCTTATCATGTCATGATTTTGGCAATAGATTCATTCTTGAAACTTTCTTTCAATTTGAAAAACCTATGGGGTTCGCCAGATGGATAATGTCAGTTCGAAACTAGGAATGAAACTAGAAACAGGCACTTAGCTTATATTTGCTACTAATTCTTAGGCCTTTGGTTGAGTCGAGCCAAACAAGTATTTATTTCAATGCGAGTTGGGCTACATGAGGGAAAAGTTAAACCGGTTCGGACTTAAAAGGGGTTGGATTAAATGAGGGATCACCTAAATGGGGTTGAGCTGCACGGGATTTCAGTTGAACGAGGGTTCAGTTAAATAGAGTTAGCTGCACGAGGTTTCAGTTGAACGAAGGCTCAGTTAAATAGGGTTGAGTTGCACGGAGATTGAGTTAACAGAGGTGTAGTTACACGAGGAATCAGTTACATGGGTTCAATTACACGAGTATTCAGTCACACGTACACCAAAACCAACATCGGAAAAGATTGTTGAGCATATTGGACCTGCAATCTGTGGGACTAAACTATCTAGATTTTTGTTTTAGTTGTTACTTACGTGTTCGAGTACAGAATGCCTTTGAGTATATTTTTGGCACGGAAATGGGTTAAATTGACTTTAGAAATTATTTTACTTTAGAGATCAAAACTGATTTTTATTTTTTATTATTAATGCTTCTAGGATAATTTTATCGTGGAATTATAATTTTAAGTTGGTTTGTAAAACCCTATTGCTACCTCTTTTTTTTCTTTTTTTTTGAAGGCAGTAAAGATTTTTCTGGCAAAAACAGGCGTAAAATTGTCTTTCTTTTCTTTTCCATTATGTTAAAAAGATAGTATAAACTTTCAACCTAGAAAGCTTTGACAAGAAGTTCAGTCTAATGTGTTTCTGTCGTGTAAATATATTCCTCTATAATTTTTATTTTTTTAGAGAAGGGAATAAGTTATTTACAAAAATGACGCTTGCATCATCTTTCAAAAATCATCGGGGAAACCAATTGGGTTGTATATATGATGGTTGTTTTCCCCCTTATAATCCATCAATATATGTTCTCACTTCGCCTATAAATCAAAAATCGCAAAAAAAAAGAAAAAAAGATGAATCAAATAAAATCATTAACTACTTCCCAGAAGGTAGCGTTTCAACCCACTCTTGAACTGGCTAACATTATCTGCCACCTTTATACCCTCTGGGAGAGAATTCCACAGCTGTGATCCTGCAAAACGTGGAAATAAAGATCCCCGTTGAGTACTTAAACCCTCAGACACTATCCCTGAAGAATATCTAGTTTCATAACAGTGATAAAACGAGTTAGAATTAAAAACTTCCCAAAAGCACTCCAGCGAATAACGATTCAAGCATTGATAAACAGAAACAGCTAGTTGATAATCTCTTAACTTATAAAAAAGGATAAAGGTCCTCCAGAGCCATTGCTGGCGGCATAGTGCGTCGAATCGACGTTTCAGTTGCTGGGTGTTTTTACAGGAACAAGTAGCAAGCTTGTCTTAACTTATAAACGTTTAGAATTTTCATTTTAGTGAAGCAGCTCAAAGTGCAATTTTCAAATCTTACACAAATCTCCCAAGATACAAAGAGCTTTATTTTATAAAATTTGGACTCTTTTAAAACTTGACACAAAGAACTAGTCACAGCAAACAATCGTAAGACAGATACGGATTGATAAGAGAATGATAAAGGATCATTAACATTCTGGGTGGAAGCTCATTCCTTAGCCTTCTTATAAGACCCAATCCCCCTGCCACTTTTGCTGCTATTGCTTTACAGTTTGCAATCAAGGTAAAAACCTAAATATTTAAGGTGCCTGGTCATTGCCAACACGGTGGGGGGCGGATTGTTTTGCGCGCAGGTGCGCGCCAGCCTGAGTAATCTGCAGGTAGATGTGTTTGAAATGATGGATGGCGAGGAACACAAAAATCTGCAGAGCTATGCAGCCGCGTTAGACTGCTTGATGGCCAAACGGCACAACCGCACGACATGCGTAGTGGCCCTGGGGGGTGGTGTGGTTGGCGACCTGGCCGGTTTTGTCGCTGCCAGCTATCAGCGCGGGGTTGACTTCATTCAGATGCCCACCACTCTGCTGTCGCAGGTTGACTCATCAGTAGGTGGCAAGACCGCGGTGAACCATGCAGACGGCAAGAATATGATTGGCGCCTTCTACCAGCCGCGTGCCGTTATTATCGACACTGATGTTTTGACCCATCTGCCTGCGCGCCAATATGCAGCGGGTCTGGCTGAGGTGGTTAAGTATGGTGTTATTGCTGATGCGCAGCTGTTCAATTGGCTGGAGCAACATGTTGCAGAACTGAATGCCCGGGATGGTGAGGCCTTGCAGTATGTGATTCGACGTTCGTGTGAGATCAAGGCAGAGGTGGTTGCCCAGGACGAGCGTGAGCTGGGCCTGCGCGCCATCCTGAATTTTGGTCATACATTTGGCCATGCGGTGGAAAATTTGACCGGCTATGGCACTTGGCTGCACGGGGAAGCAGTTGCGGTGGGTATGCTCATGGCAGCAGAGTTCTCCACGGCGCTGGGACGGCTGGAGCAGCCGGGCGTTGAGCGGCTGAAAAACTTGTTGCAGGGTTTGCAGTTACCGGTGAGTCTGCAGGAAGGTTCAGCAGTGTCGGCTGACGACATGCAGGAAGCCATGGGAATGGATAAGAAAGTCAGCGATGGGCGACTGCGTTTTATTGTTGCTGACCGCATTGGTGCGGTGTCGATTGTCGATGAGTATGACACCCGGGTACTGCGCCAGGTGTTGGAACAATTCTGCGGGCAGCAATGAATCAGCGTACTTTTTTAGGTTTGACGCACAACCCCTTCGTCCCGCCCAAGGAAGGTTTTTTTGCCGGTGGCGACCGCAAAACTCATCTGGATCACCTGCGTCACTTAAGCCAATGGTCGAGGCGTGTGTTGATAGTGAGCGGCGGCTTTGGCATCGGGTGCCGACAGTTTAATTTCTGTTGCGAATGCCCCGATTGATGCAGAATCGTATGGAAAAAGCCTCGTTTTGGGGGAACATTATGTTAGACGTGCATTTGACTCTCTTATGCACGGAGCAATGCTTCTGAAAGCTGGTAAACATGGATAGAAACTGGTCATTACTCGTTCTCGTTGAAAATTATGTTCAAGACTTCATATCCACCTGAATCTACCCCAAGATTGACGCATGCTCCCATTTCCCCATAGAAAACATTCCGCGTATGAAACACAGTGCCTGCTAGAAAGCTGAAAATTTGGCGTCTAGTTTTACCTTGTATTATAACCAGAAGCTTTAATTGTAATTTGTCTCTACCAGATTCTCAGGTGTCTCCACGTACTACTATAGTTAAGGGATTATTTAGTGAATTTTTGCATTTATTATACAAAATGTCCGATTTACGTATATTCACATTTCTTCACGAAGCTCTAGTTTGGATAACCTCGCTGTATCTTTAAATCTGATAGGCGATAAAGTTAACATTATATTTGATTATCAGCTGTCTGATATCTTACCCATAACTTGAACTGTCTGTGTGCGGATCTTGGGTTTCTCAAAGTTGTACACTAGTACATGATTCTTCAGCTCAGCTGTATCGTCGTAATTGGTCAAAAATTAACCAAACTCAGTTCCCCGAATCGTTTGACTCAATTCTAAGTAAAATTAATGTCCCATTTCACCTCCATCCTTTATTCTTAGGAATAAAGTCCTGATTTGTTTTGATATATACTGTGATGAAGTATTTAATGCCCTTCGCCTTGCCAAAAAATAAGCTGTCGCAATGCAACGTGTCTTCAAAGGAGCCGTTCCTGGATTGTACACAAATCCAGAGCTTCTTACATCATGTGGACAAGAAAAGTTTTGGTTTTCTATATAGAAACAGTGACGGCACCCTACTATTGGGTATATGAATGACATACAAATCTCTTCAAAACGGAAGTTTTCCAAAACTCTTGCTCGGCATCGTAGAGATCTGATTAATAGCTATTCTGCCCGTTCAAACCAAGATTGAAACATGGAATTTAAATTTTTCTCTCCCTCAGCACCCCTTTCTTTGCCAACGGCCTCAGCTGAAATTCCAGAAGCGGAATTGTATGCATAATATCAGACACTGATATAGACTTGTATTGGAAGTATTAGTGGTGATATATACTAGTGCTGGGGAAATAGACGTTTTCGAATACCGTTCTTGCCATTTCAATTTTCCACGCTTGTAGTACATGTGCAACATAAGAATAAAAAGAACATGGATAATTCTTAAGCTTTATCTTTTCTCCATTAGTTGTAACTATAGGATGGCTTGGAAATAAATCATATACATTCTCCTAGAGTGACCCTCTGCATAAGAAGTTGATTTAGTGTCGATTCACTGATTTAGGAAGCCAAAGGAGATTGACTACCTGCCGCAAGCACTAGTATACCTGCCAGGATCAAGATCCCTTCAACTGTGGGGATCAGTTGAGCGGGGATCAACGCCTTCCTTGCTGTCTGGAAGATGCTTGAATCAACTGTAGAATAAACCTAAACGCACCAACAAGCCCCCAAAAATGTCAATGACCCGAAACGAAAAAGCCACATAAGATAAGGCCAACTCATTTTGCTTGGTCGTAGCAACACTTATCTTCGTTAAACTACTCAAAGCCAACCTATTCAATAGCCCAACAGATGGCATAGCCTGCTTGACGCCAAAGTCTAGATGTAGATAGTGAGGGGAAAGAGATGGGTGGCGAAACCAGTGCTTCTTAATTCCCGTAAAGATTACAGAGCACAGAGTGAAGAGCACAGAGCACAGAGCCTCATGGAATCAGGGGACCTCAAATGCTAGCGACAATTTAATCTACACCCCCGTAGAGATTCCACTTCCACTTTTACCATAGAGGAACCAGTCATAATGATTGCTTCCGACCCACCTTACCTGTAACCTGAAGTATTTCCAGCAAAGACACAATTGCCTAATATCTTGCTATGTAACACAAGGTCTCCAAAGAACAAGGTAGACGAGCTAGAAGTTATTATCAAACAGACTAGCTGCTCGATTGCAGCTGTTACTGAATGCTGGGACGTTACCGGTGAAACTGGCCGTATAAACGGTTATACAAACTTTTAAAATACAAGACGTGATCAAGGCCTGCGGTGCTGCGGTGGAGGCGTTGGCTTGTACTTTTAGCAGGACATACTCTGCTAGCTGTTTAGCCAACCAACGGATACTTGTCATGAAGTGATATGAGCTGAATGCAAGCTGACCTTTGTAGACTAGTCTAAAAAGGCTAAGGCCAAAAAACTAACAGATTTCAAAAAATTTTATGTTTGATGAGCTAGACTCAAAGATTACAGAAAAGTGATGAGACAATAAATAGTAAGAAGAAAAGCAAATAAAAAGAAAAAAGAGAAAGAGAGGGATGAAACAAGAAAGAAAAAGAGAAACAGAAGAAAACAAGAAGGAATTAATAACAAAAGAAAAAGAGGCATAAAAAAGAAGAAAAAAAACAGGGAACTGCAAACAAAGAGAGCAAGAGGGATTACTTTCCAATAAATCTGTTAGAAAGTATGCTTTAAAAAGTATATTTGAAATGCACAATGGGTATATATGTGCATTTTTCTTTAACTACACTGTAATCTGTGGACTAATCTGAACTTAGCTAGACTAATCATTTTAGACTATCTACTAGTCAAGATCGAGCTGTAAACTATTCCAAAGGGCAAAAAAGCTACCAACTTTCAGAGGTGATAGTGGATCGCAGGGAAGTTATTTCCAGGGGCTATTTTTAATTTTTAAGTACTACTATACAAAATTTATAACTGGGGTAGTGTGCGAGTAGGGTTTAGCAGCATCCCTCAAATTTAGTATCATCTTTAATGGCATTATGACGTTATATAAAAGAGATTCATTAAAAATTCAAAAAGTGAAATCCCAGCACTGATAAACTACAGTAGTACTTGTGGTGAAATGTTCGAGTTATGGAAAATAGAACTAAATAGATGGCGACACTAACAATTTTTATTCAAGGCAATGCTAACGCACCACATTTTCCTTTTTTATCAGTTCTTAGCACCACATTTTCCTTCTTTATCAATTCTATTTAAATTCCACAGTTACCTTTCATTGCGCAGTTCCCTTCTTTATCAATTCTCTTTGACAATTAGGCTGAAATTATCAAACTTTCCTTTCGTTGCCCCAAACAACAAGTGCACATATCCCTCCCTCGCGTAAGACTACATACGTGTAAGTACACATACCCTAGCATGGGGAAAAGGATCAAAACTGCGACAGGGCATATTTTCAAAATAATACAAAAAATTAAGCAAGTAAAACGGGATTTTATTTCAACAAAGTAGAGAAAAAATAAGAATAAAAAAGTCAATTTAATTAAAAATTAAATTAAAATAATTTGTTTATGCAGGCGCTACAGCAGATACCCGTATCTCTCATCGCAATCGATGAAGCTCATTGTGTTTCCCATTGGGGACACGACTTTAGGCCTGAGTATCGCCAGCTTGGTCAACTGAAGGGACAATTTCCAAATGCAGTTGTGATGGCATTAACCGCCACTGCTGATAGTGCAACTCGCTCCGATATTATAAAACAGCTAAATTTGCGTGATGCCCACGTCGAACTAACCAGCTTTGACAGACCAAATATTCGTTATTTAATGACGCAAAAATACAAGCCATTGCAACAGGTGCTGGCTTACATTGAGTCACAGGAATCAGGTGGCATCATCTATTGTAATTCCCGTAGAAAAGTTGACGACTTGACACAAAAATTACAAGAGCAAGGGGTAAAAGCCGCTGGTTATCACGCGGGAATGGAACCAGAAATACGTCAAGAGACGCAAAGAAAGTTCATTCAAGATGATGTCGACGTGATTGTTGCTACTGTGGCATTTGGGATGGGCATCAATAAATCGAATGTGCGTTTTGTGGTGCACTATGATCTTCCTCGCAGCTTGGAAGGATATTATCAGGAAACTGGGCGTGCTGGTCGTGATGGAATGCCTGCTGAAGCCTTGTTACTGTTCGACGAAAAAGAAGTGGCTCGCAATAAACAGTGGATTGGGTTAAATCAAGACGAGACACAACGGGAATTGCAACTTAACAAATTTCAGGCGATGGTGGCTTTCGCCGAGTCTCAGACCTGTCGTCGGCAAGTCCTTCTGAATTATTTTTCTGAAAACAGTCAAACCGCTTGCGGAAATTGTGATATTTGCCTTGATCCCCCGAAGCGCTATGACGGTACGGTGGATGCGCAGATGGTACTTTCATGTATTTTACGGGTTGAACAGGCCCTGTCAGTGCAAGGAGTTATCGATGTCATGAAAGGTAAACCGGATGTACAAGAAAAATATCATTCACTTTCAACATTCGGCATTGGTAAAAATAAACCTGACAGTTATTGGTTAAACATTATTCACCAGTTGGTTCATCAGGGATTGGTGCGTCAAGATGTGACGCAAAAGCTTGCTCTTAAACTCTGTGAAACGGCTAGAGTTGTGCTCAAAGGTGAAGTGCTTTTAACTCTCGCCGTACCACGTTTATCACTGAATCCAGCGAGTATCCCGTGGCAATGGTGTTTGGACGGGAAAACAATGGCTTGAGTAATGAAGAACTGCAGCTTTGTCACTACCATGTATGTATTCCAGCAAACCCTGAATATAGCTCATTGAACTTAGCGGCCGCAGTACAAACCTTGTGTTATGAGGTAAGAATGGCAGGGTTGGAGCAAAAGGGAGAGCTGGAATCAGAGGAAGCCACTAGACATGCAGAAACAGCAGAGTATCCAAAGACGGACGATTTGGAACGCTTTTATCTGCATTTGGAAAAAACGCTGCAAGACACGAATTTCATCATTCCCAATCACCCAGGGATGGTAATGACAAAACTCCGTAGATTGTTTAACCGCGCTAGGCCTGAAACGGCTGAACTTAATATTTTGCGCGGGATTTTAACTTCGATAGATAAATCAATTAAGAAATAACCGACTATGTTTGAAAGCATTAAAGAAGATATAAACAGTGTCTTTGCTAGAGATCCAGCCGCACGCAATAACTTTGACGTCTTAACAAATTATCCCGGTTTACACGCGATTTGGTTACACCGCCTTAGTCATCGTTTGTGGAATAAAAATTGGCTATGGCTAGCAAGAGCAATATCTACGTTTTCCCGTTGGTTAACTGGCGTTGAGATCCATCCTGGAGCCAAACTGGGTAAACGGTTTTTTATCGACCATGGTATGGGGGTTGTCATTGGAGAAACCGCAGAGATCGGTGATGACGTCACCTTATATCACGGCGTTACACTCGGAGGTACCAGTTGGAGTGCTGGCAAAAGGCATCCAACCTTATGCGATGGTGTAGTTGTTGGTGCGGGGGCAAAAGTGCTGGGCCCCATAACTATGGGTAAAGACAGTAAAGTTGGTTCAAATTCAGTTGTCGTCAAAGATGTTCCTCCTGGGGCGACCATATTAGGTATTCCCGGTAGAATTGTGTCCAGAGAGACCACAAAAAGTCATCACGAGCGCGACATGATCGCCAAAAAGTACGGGTTTGACGCGTATGCGGTATCTCCGGATAACCCCGATCCTGTTGCCAACGCGATTGGTCAGGTACTTGAGCACCTCCACTTAGTTGACAGTAAAGTGGAAGATATGTGTAAGGAAATTAATAAAATGGGGGGTAATCGGCAGTATGAAGGCGTGCTGATCAATGAGTGGATGGCCCATACGGATGAGCCGCTGCTGGATACCGTTGAGCTCTATAACTATTCGGATCGCGAGATTGATCTGGCTGGGTGTCGCGTGGCGGACGGTGCTGGGAAAGTGGGCTATGTGTTACCCGAAGATACCCGTATTCCGGCGCGGGGTTATTTGTCGTGGGATCAGAATACGTTGGGCTTTGCCCTCCGATCCAAAGGGGAGGAGATCGTGTTGTGGGCTCCAGACGGGCGGGTGATTGATGTGGTTCGATTCGGAGGTCAGGCCAACGGGGTTTCGACGGGACGCTATCCGGACGGTGGGATTCGCTTTAGTCCGTTGTCGAGCTTTACGCCCGGGGGGGCGAACACGGCCCCAGTGGTGGCGTCCGTGGTGATTAATGAGATCATGTACAATCCGATCTCCGATGACTCGGCCGACGAATTTGTGGAACTCCACAATCACACCGACGCTGCGGTGGACATAGGCGGCTGGCGATTGGCGGACGATATCGAATACGTCTTTCCCGAAGGCACCGAAATCGCAGCTGGGGGCTACCTGGTGGTGGCGAAGTCGGCGAGTCGTCTGATCGAAAACTACCCGCAGCTAACGGCGGTGAACACTTTGGGCGATTTTTCTGGTACGCTGAGCAATCGATCAGGACAGGTCTTGTTGCAGCAGCCGGACACAATCGAAGTCCTCCACGCGGGGGGCGAGATTGAGTTGGATCGGATCTGGATCACGGTTGATGAGGTCCGTTATCAGGATGGCGGTCGTTGGGGACAGTGGTCGGACGGGGGCGGGAGCAGCCTCGAGTTGGTGGATCCTCGGAGCGACAATCGTTTGCCTTCCAATTGGGCGGATAGTGACGAGACGGAAAAATCCGAATGGGTGACAGTAAGTCATACGGGTCGTTTGGATAATGGTCGCGGAGCCTATGACGAGCTCCAGATCTTATTGCTGGGGCGGGGGGAATGTTTGGTGGACGACCTGCGCGTGGCGGAAGGTGCCGGCGCGAATCGGGTCGCGAACGGGAACTTTGAAGGGGGATTGGATGGTTGGGTGATTCAGGGCAATCACGTTCGATCCGGTCTGGGTGACAGCGGCTTTCAGAGTCGGCAGAGCCTACACTGTTGCAGGGTGTCAACATGCTCTCTTATTTTTTCGGAGAGAATGTGAAATTGCAGACTACTGTCGGCACCAGACTTAGCTTGTCATGGGCGGAGGGAGGGGTTACAAACATATACTGTTAATTCCCACATTTATGTGTTTCAGATGTTTTCTTTTTCCTGTCTGCTTAAACAACCGTAGTCAAGTTACAGAAATGATATGTAAAGAGGACAATTTCTCTAGAGACTTATTATTAATGAACAGTAAACCTTTGTCTAAATGATTTGTGTTGTGTATTTATGTTCTTGAGGTTAAAGTAAAGTGTTCGACGACGACTGATCGCTTGCTTTAGGTCTTACTGAGCTGCCATCAATCAATGAACAATTGAGATATGTCGGAACTTGTCTAACTTAAAGATTTAAAATCTTCGTATTAGGAAATTACTAAAATCATTTGACTACATAGCGAGAAAAGAACGAAGTAGCATTGGATAATCAAAGTACATCAAAGTACTCTTGGGTGCATAATAGACGGGGGGAGGGGTGGAATAAACGGGTGTTGATGGAAAAATCCCCAAAACTTAATAAACAGGAGGGGGGTTGGAAAATGACCAAAAAGGAAGTCAGGAACCAATGTTTAAAATCAACTGCAACTTCCTAAACGTAAGGTAATACAACACAAACAATAGCCAGTTATTCAAAGTCATGGCAGTCTCCTACATGGCTTCCATGATTTTAAAATGTTCCACTCGTCCTCCTGCCAAATGACAGTATTATTGCTAACCTGTGGGTCTGCACACTTTCTTCGAGCCTCGTAAAAGGCCACCTTCACTTTTTAATGTGCGGTTTTCATATTTTAATAAAGATATTTTCTACTTGCCT
>JAAAKM020073195.1:119545379-119620603 GCA_010016025.2 Alatinidae sp. Z8VKAUB7J3 | reverse complement strand
ATAAAAAAAAGAAAAAACAAAAAAAAAAAAAAAAAAGGGGGGGGGGAGGGAGTGGGTGGGGGGGGGGGGGGGGGGGGGGGGGGGGGGTTTGGAATAAGAATGTCCCGGGTGGAAAATTTTTGAAAAATTAATTCGCGGGAGGCAACGTCTATTAGGCACCCAAGAGCACCTGATTAGTACTTAGTATTGTAGATTAATTTGTACCTCGTAACCTGTAGTAACTCAACTGATGTAACGTAACTCAAGAGATGTGTCAACCATATATGTTTCGATGGCAAAGTTTCAAAAAAACAAATCTCTGATTCTTTACCTTTCTTAGGATTAGACATAGAATCTGAAGATAAAGATCTTGTAAGGATTGAATACAGTCCAAATAGACCTGATTATTCAACTGATTTTGGAATTTCACTTGGTTTGCAAGGATTGCTTGGAATTAAAACTGGTTCAGTTAAACTGAAAATCAAAAAATCAAAAAATTATAAAATCTTTGTAAAACCCACTGTATCAAAAATTAGGCCTTTTGTAACTGGAATTATAGCTAAAAATGGAAAGGTCGATGATAAAACCATCAAGCAATTAATGACCATGCAAGAAGATCTTCATTTTGGAATTGGAAGAAAAAGAAAAAAATCTTCAATTGGGATTCATGATCTTGATAAAATTTCGTTTCCTCTAGTTTACACGACTGCCAATAGAAAACATAAATTCATTCCACTAAATTCTAAAAAAGAAATCTCTATTTCCGAAATTCTAGAAAATACTGATGTTGGTAAAGACTATGGCTCCTTACTTGGAAACTCTTCTCAAGTTCCTTTAATCTTGGATAGTAATGAGAAGACTGTCTCATTTCCACCTATAATTAATGCAGCAATTACCACTGTTACCCCACAAACAAGAAATCTCTTCGTAGAGGTGACTGGAATCAATAAAGAAGATGCTGAAGACATGTTATCCGTTGTTGCCACTATTTTACAAAGTGCTGGATTTACACTAGAATCAGTAAATATTTCTGGTGCAAAAAACTCTTCACCCAAATTAGATTATAGAAAACTTTCAGTAAACTCTTCATTGATTAACCAGACACTTGGTTTAGATTTAAAAATTCCAAAAATCATTTCATGTTTGAAAAAATCTCGTTTAGATGCTTCAGCAAAAGGAACCAATGTAATTTGTTCAATTCCTGCATATAGATTTGATATTTTTGGTCCTATGGATTTAGTTGAAGAAGTTGCTCTAGGATATGGAATTCAAAATCTTGAACCTACTGTATCTCCTTCTCAAACAATAGGTAAAACAAACTCTGTTTCATTAAAGCTCAAATCATTAGATCAAACCATGATAGGTCTAGGATTTCTAGAAGCACTCAATTCTAGTTTAACTAGTAAACGTGTATTGTATGACATGACTAATAGAGATATAAAATTCAAATTCTCAGATAGTGGCTGTAAATAATATTATAAAAATTAAAAATAATATTAAAAAATTATTTTTCGCAATAATTTTATTTTTGAATAATGAATCCAGCATATCAATAGCTTCATTTCTCATTTCATCAAATGTATTTCCAGCAGCTCTGCTACCTAGCAAACTATATAATTTTTCAATCATATCATTTGGGATGTTCCTTGCTGAGGTTGTATAACATCAAAGTTATCTTTAATAGCTTTCAACCTTCTTCTGTAGATTTTTAGGAGCTGAGACCTTTTTTCTAATTCACTAAATTTCACAACTTTCATCTTTCCTCAGTATCTTTGATTAATTGTTCCTAATTTATCTATTGTCAATATTAAATACAGACAATTGTCTAAATAAAAACTAGTTATTTTAACAAAGGGTTCCTTGGGATCATAATCCTTATTGATTTCTGTCAAAAGTTCATCATCAATCCCAGAATCGACATTAGAAATGAAATTTGGCTTATTCGGGGGTAAAATACCCTGACTTGAGTGAGCTTGATTGCTTTCTTGTAAACTTAATGCGCTGCTTAAAGGTTGATCCAATAACTGGAATCGTCTTCTTAAATTTTTTTCATTTTCATGTAATTTATCAGTAATCATATTTGTATTTTTATCCTCTGGTTCAACAATTAAAGCAGCCAACTATTCAGCATAGTTACTTGCTCTAAGGGATGTTCTTGAACTACATTTCCTTGTATATATCTACTTTTCACTATACTCGCTGATAAATTTTTTCAACTTTATAGGATCCATTTATAAAATGAAAGTTGTATTGCATAACTTTCGAGTTCTTTTTCGTAGAAACCACAAACAATGAGTTCACCAGTTTAAGCTGACAGTTCATACGTTACAGAGGTTGCATGTTTCACTGCAGCTATTTGAAACACTTCAGTAGTATAATTTGGTAGGTAACCTTTATCAAAAACGCTCTTACTTTTATCAATTCTAACCAAATCACCATTATTGAATTTGCTTATAGACGATTTTTGAACTTCGATATCAGAAAATAAATTAGTGTAGATGTTGATTTCATTTCCTTTATTACTCGCTTCTATTGGTGTCATTTTGATCGGACGATGGTCCAACGTTTTGCGTTGCTATGAATTCAATTTTTTAGAGTTTTGGTTACTATTGAGCCGGATCGCTCCTTACTACAGTTCGTTACCACGAACTGTTTGAAAAATTAACAACAAATAAACACGCCTTTCGGATCTTTATTCTTGCATATAATGCGTAAGTCCACATTTTTGTATAAAGGAGCTTTAAACCTCTACAGTAGGGTTTCCTAAAGTATGGAGCGATTTTCATCAAGATCACCTAATGTTTAAGACTGTTTCCCTCTTTTTCAAAACTCAGACTTGTAATTTTCGAAGCGTAAAATTGTACTTGATGAGTTTTGTTTATTTTGAGTAATCATTGAAGTTTGATATTTTTGATGTAGCTATTGTTATTAAGGCCCTTATTTCTTAGAGTTTTGGTTAATATTGAGCCTAATCACTCCTCACTGACAATTCGTTACGAGGAACTGTTTGATAAGAAGAATAACGGAAATCTAGCACTCATATATTCTTGCATATTTCCACCTGAAGTATAGATTCTAAGCAGGGAATCTAATTTATTTTTATCTGGCTTAATTTTGATACGGTGATGCATGACGATGGCCGTATCTAGGATTTTAGTTCGGGGGGGTATTTACAAAAACGAGTAATTTTAAAACATATAAAATTTTTTTTTAATAATTAAGTAAGGAGTGACCCGGCTCAATAGTAACCAAAACTCAAAAAAATTGAATTTTGATATCAATAGCTACATAAAAAGAATCGCATTTTGATGCTGATTTTAAATATATAAGTTTCATCAAATTTAGTCTTACCCATCAAAAATTACGAGCCTGAGAAAATTTGTCTGATTTAAGAAAATAGGGGGAAACACCCCCTATAAGTCGTAGAATTTTAACAAAAATGACACCATCATATTCAGAGTATCAGAGAACCCTACTGTAGATGTTTCAACCTCCTATCTTCAAAAATGTGGAATTTTGTATTTTTTCCAGAAGACAAATCACGGGTGTGTGTTTTATTTGTTTGTTTGTTTTTTTTGGTTTGTTTTTTTCCCAGGGGTCATCGTATCGACCAAGTGGTCCTAGAATGTCGCAAGAGGGCTAATTCTAATGGAAATGAAAATTTCTAGTGCCCTTTTTAAGTGACCAAATAAATTAGAGGGCATCAAGGCCCCCTCCCACGCTCGGGCGGGCTGAAGCCGTCCGCCATGTCGAGGAGGGAGTACTTGCCCGGGTTCACGCCCACGAGCTCGTAGCTGCCGTCCGCGCCCGACGTGGCGCTCGGCGTGCCGACCCACATGGAGCCCATGGCCGCCCAGCCCTGGCCCATGAGGGTGATCTCCGCACCCGCGACGGGCTCGCCGCCGGCCTTGGTCTTCACGCCGCAGCGGACGACGCCGCCGCGCTTGAGCTGGCAGGTCACCTCGGTGGTGGCGTCGGCCTCGACGGCCGGCCACTGGTTGCCGGGAGGCGGCCAGCGCGAGAAGCTCGCCGACACGAAGCCGGGCTTCTGCACGACCGCGGAGCTGACCGGACCGGGGGTGATCGCCTCGAAGGTGAAGCGACCCATCTTGTCGGTGATGCGCACGTCGGCCGAGGCCTTGGAGCCCGGCTGCGCGCGACCGCCCCAGCCCATCTCACCGACGTAGACGGCCACGCGGGCGCCCTCGATCGGCTTCCCGGTCGTCTCGTCCGTGACGACGCCGGTGAGGTTGCCGCCCTTCACGAGCGTGAAGTCGCGCTCGAGGTCCTGCTCGACACGCGTCTCGTTGACCTCGTAGGTGGGCGGGTAGCCCTTGGCGACGACGCCGAAGCGGTACCGACTTCCGGTCGAGAGCGTGTCGATGGTGTACCTGCCCTTGTCGTCGGTGATGGCCATCTCGCGCTGCAGGCTGCGCGCCATCGACATCCGGCGGCCACCCGCCATCGCCATGACCTGGGCACCGACGATCGGCTTGCCGTCGGGATCGAGCACGCGACCGCTCACGGTCGCACCGTCACCCAGCACGATGGTGAGCATGTCGGCGCCGCGGTCCTTGGCGACGATGACATCGTTCTCCTGCTTCGTGGCATAGCCCGCGTGCCGGGCGAGGAGCGAGTAGATGCCGTCATCGAGCGAGCTGACGGTGAAGTAGCCCTCTTCGTCGCTGGTCGCGGCGCGCAGCGGCGGCGGGATCGCCGCGGCCTGCTCGGCCATGTAGACGACGCCGAAGCCCCCTTCGCCGATTTTCTGCAAAATCTTGAACCTTCCGATGCGCGTCCCCGGCCCTTCTTCGAGATCGTTCACCTCGGGCGAAACGAGAAACGTGCCCGCCTGGTCGTGAGCGTTATCATACTCCAATTGTTTCCATGTAGCATCTTTAGCAATGAATCAAAAGCTAACAAAGGATAAGAATCAATTGCCCAAATCAGGTGACTCAAATAGCGTAAAACAAAAAATAATTTCCACTGAACAAATGCGGGGAGAAAAATCTGCTGTTTGTTATATATTTACAAACCAAGTTTTGAATCATTACTCCTTCCAGAATTTTATCCTTGATATCATATTGTTACGTGCCAGTTCCATGATTGAGATCTAAGTGACACCGAAAAGCCCTTAACACGTGGAAGGATATTTGTGGCTGCAAAACACAGGCACTATTTTACGGGATTTTAAGATATGTACCTGTTAAGGTAGCTAGTGTCACATGGCTGTTGAAAGTTGAACAATGCAGCCAGCGTAACGAGGAGGGATGGAGGTCAAACTAATAGGACCGCTCGAGCGTTCTGTGCTTGGAGACTGGATGTGGTGTTAAGAGGAGAAGATTACAAACGCACAACCATACACAAGACCTGCATACGAGTGTCAAGTCCTATTTTCTAAAGCAAATCCGCTTTTCAGGGAATTAAAACAGGGATAAAAACTTTACTTCCTTTATTCTACTTCACTATCCTAGCTCTAATATAAACGTCCAAGACTTCTCTGTAATTTAGGTTTCTATTTCACACTTAATTAGACTTGATGCCTATCAAGAATTTATCTACGAATTAATATTATCTTGGAAATCAAACTGTGCTATCCTACGATATTATACATCCTTGCTGAACTTATCTTCATTACTACTACTTCTTATTAGAATGTGCTTGCTTTAATAGCTAGTTACAATAAGTCTAACGTCGTGTGATTCGCAAGCATATCATTTCTATTAAAAAATTCGTTGAACTTTATGTCGAACTTTATTTTGATAAGCTGAGGTACTACTTTAAGCATCACTAGAAAGTGATAACTGTTAGTGAATGGAAAAGCTCAGCTTCTCAAAACTATAGTGCGACATGAAGTTCAACGAATTTTGTCATGTAATGCTACCATTTTTATCATGAACATTTATGTTTGCTACCAAGTTAAAACGAGGTAAATAAGTATTATTTCCACAGTTGAATAAAGACTTGTACATCTTCTAGTACACTTATTTTTTCATAAGACACCAGTTTGTGGAAGTATTGCGGCTTTCTGGGTTTGACAAGATAACTGCCCAACAACTGAATAAGATTATGCAAAAATTTCCTCGCGTGATGCACTTTGACTTAAGAGGCTCTAAGGTTGAAGCAGCAGTTATCGAAGCATTTCAAGAGGATTATATTTTAGAAACAGATGACTTTAGTAATGTTGGGGCGCAGTTCGAACGGTGCTGGAAAGGGATTAGAGAAAGAAGGGAAAAGTTCATATCGACTTCAGATATTCGAGAGCTTCAAGACCTCTTCAATCCCCATGCAGATTTAGCGGCACACTTGCGTAAGCATCCCTTGGGCCCTTATCGGTTTTTTGTCGATAATGTTTGGTTTCTACATGAATTAAAGATTGATGATGACTATATGTACGAAACGGTTCTTCCAAACTTGTACAAGAACTTTCCCAACGCGAGGGCCTTAGATCTTTCTGGGTGCGAGCGTTTAACTTCTAATACTCTCGCTCATATGGCAAAAGCCAAATTTAGAATGGAATCTCTCATCCTTAGAGGGTGTTCTAGAATTTTTACGAGATATCGTAGTAGCGGCAGTAGTGTAGCTACAGAACCCGTTTGCGACATCACAGCTGTTGGAAACGTTGTGAATAGCTTTAAAGAATTGGTAAAATTCATTTCCTATGTTGATCTTCGAGAGTCTGCTGTTCTAGATCCTTTTGGTGTAGAAGAAGAAGTGTTACCAAGAGACAATATTGTCGAGGAAGCCAAAAGAATTGCAACTCAAAAGCACAGTGCAGAAAAGTACTGGAATCGGTGTGTTGTCGATGCCTTAGAGAAATTATATCCTACGGGGCAGAAAGAAAGAAGTTCTTACTGGTCAAAGCAAGGGCAGAAGTTTTGGTTTTTAGAACTTTTACACCTTTTTACTCTCGCTCAACAAGCTAGTACGTGCCGTTTGACTCGAGTGATGTTTAATCAGGAAGGCAAAGACAGCGATCAAAAAATAGGGTAGTCTCGTTGGGATTGAAGTTGACTTCTCGAGGGAGATTTGTTAGCTTTTGTGTCTAATGATCCGGCGAGCACCGAGATCTGCACACTTTCCATACGCGACGCTCTCCCGATCTGTCAGCGCCGTTAATTTGCAAGCTATTGTGGTAATGCTCCACTCTTTGTTCTTGCGTGTATCTAGCATTTTTGTCTTACCGCTAGAAAGGATCTCGGCGTAAATTTTCACCGTGGTTGCGGTGCCTGATAGGGTTTGAGCAAAGTTAAGTGCCGTTCGTTCCGCGATAAGCATCATTTGCCCATCGCCTTTCATCGTCACTATTTTGCTGCCAGCCGTTAATTCGTCACCATCTTTTGCATGCCAGTTCAATGAAATGTTTGGGTCGAGCAGAGTAATGTTTTTCTCAATCCAATCACGCCCAACGAATAAACAATCTTCTTTAGTGATTATTTGTGCAGTGACAATACGTTGCGCAGGCAATAAAGCAGCAGTAATATCATTGTTGCAATAGCGCAGAATATCAACGCTACCTACACCTTCGGCAAACAGTTTAGACGACAGTACACCTAAGTCTTGCGCAAGGCTGTGTAAAATCGACAAATTTATTTCTTCTTTTAATAAGGTATCAAAGCTGGACATAGTTATTATTCACTTACTTCTGCTTTAGCGAATGAGTTTGAGAGATACGCTGCCCCCTTATAAAGTGCATTACAAAGTGCGCAGTATTAAGGTATCTCCCCGTTGAGTAAATTCTAACTTTTTTAATACACTCATGCCTAATAAAATTTGTTTGCCGCCCATTCCTGGGTTGAGATTACCGTCGATATTGCGCAGATTTATTTCACCAATTGATAACGAGTTAATGTTAGTGTCATAAACAGTAATTGTGCCATTTGCGGTTATTGAGCGCAGAGGACGACCTGATACCAAACCAAGCTCCCTTGCTAACTCCATAGGTACGGAAACGTCTGTGGCTCCGGTATCGACCAGAAACGTGACAGGCTTGCCGTTAATCTCCCCTGACGTAACGTAATGTCCTTTGCGATTGCGCTTTAAAACTACTTCAATGTTGTCTGCAAGGATGCGGCTTTCTGGATTTTGATTGGGGTTAAATTGCTGGGTTAATTGGTCATCGAATACCAGACTTAACACAAACAGGACTGATAACCACGCGAGAATGATCATCCACTTGGCAAAACCACTTTTGTTTTCCGTTGGAACTTCAGGTTGCTTCATTTTTCCAATTTATCTCAATGTCTTAGCTGCACAAAATTGTACGACATGTCATACTAAATGCAGGATTATATTGCAAGCATTCCACTGCTGAGAGATCTTGGCCGATTGCGGACACCAAAGTAACTGACTGGCAGGACAAATATGCACGCTGCAATGTCATAGATGCCAGTCACCATTCCCATTTGTGCACTTAAGTAAAGAAATCAAGGAGTTAAAATTTAAACAAACACATACGTATGTGAGAATCAAGTGAAAGTCTTCCCTAGCAGTTTCCTTTTCTTCGTCAGTTTTCCACGCCAAGGCCCAGGAAGCATAACGGAACCCGGTTAAGCTTTAGGACTTGGACTAGTGAGGAAGAATTAAAGTAGTGCACATTAAAAGCCATAGTTGAGAACCAGTGTTAATGCAAGCCATACACAGATAAGTTACAAGAATAGCATGTGTATTTAAATTTGCTCGGTACTATTTTTGCAAATTTAAGTACTCTGCGAATATTTGTCCATGCAACATCATAATTTCTTTTGTTCTTCCAAGAATTAGTCAAATAATTTGTTATGCTTTAACTCGACTTTTGTTCACAAAGGACTACTCATATAGTACGTATACAAAAAGTTTTCTGCCTATTTTCGTAATGGTACAGAATCCATTGTAAATCCGGCTTTATGCCAAAGAACATTTAAGCAATCGATACCACCCTGCAACTGGACGATCCATTTATGATGCTACAAATTGAACTCGTGAGAACTTTATGATGTTAAATAGTTCTTATTTTTTACAAAATATTAGCACTATGGTCGGTAGTCAGCACGTTTCATCAATTTTATCATTTCTTCATCACACATAAGGTGAGCGAATTTAAGTTGGCGCGAATATATCTTATTAGGGTGCGCGAGTTCAAGTCCACGCAAAAACGTACTGCGCGAATTTAAGTACACTTAAGGCACTCTACCATCAGATACCTGTTACATCACTGATTATTGTAGATATAAGTGTTGGCATCTACCAGCGTCGAAAAGGTAAGTTTGTGGTGGCCCCACTGTTCAACAAGTGAAGGGGACGTTTCCACGCCGTCCTTCATCGATCGACGCCAATGGTATAAGATACATGCAAGAAAAGTTTAGTTAGAGGCAGAGAATAGCCAATTTTATTGTTTGCAACATTATAAAGACACCAGAATACATACATCAACACATTACCCCAGTTCTAAAAGATCTGGCCCGAAAGCCTCTATCAGTTGCTGCTCAATACAACCCAAAATATATTCAGCAAGACAATGAAGAGTTTAAACTGTGCCAATGACTCGATTATTTGACATATTTAGTTACATATATATGGATAATGGTATATCTAACTACGAGCCCCTATAATTAGTTGCATGAAAGTGAGGCCATCAGAAATGTATATTTAGTCTGGATTAAAAATATATTGTAATCTTTCTGTTACATTTTTGATTTGAGGCTAGATGAATAATTGAGTTTATGTCTTCAAATAGAGAAGATTCTCAATTATCATGTCGTACATTTGACAGTTGCTCAACTTATTAATTCCTCTACCTTAGTAACATATTTCGTACTCTAGGCATCAGGTTTCCCTCCGCCCTCAATACTTTTACATGGGTGTGCGCATGGGGTATCAATGGAGGCACATAGTCGTCTGGAAAGTGTTGACTTAAAACAATACTATTAACATATGGCTAATTTGTTTCCAATCTGAACAGTTTGCCTTACCCTCTTTCTTGTAAACATCCCGTGGACGCCCATCCACTGACAGTTAAGGAAATTGACATAAGCAGCTTGTAAAAGTATTCTCTATATTTTTGGATTCTGAATTTGCTGGGGCTTTTTATTTAAGAGAGCAAAATACAAAACAAAAGGCCACGATGCAACTAAAGTGTTGCTCTCCATAACATTAGGAAAGAAGAACATTTTATGATGATCATTTTCTTTTCAATAAAAATGAGAATCTGTTTTAATATCTCTGGTTATAGTTATGTATTCTTTCCGCCGAAACTATATAACATTAAAATATCATTGAATTAATGATCTACAATAACGTCAAATCAATTAAGTTAAGGCTCAGCTACCCCTCAAGGAAACTATTGCTCATACTTAGAAATGGGAATACTAACGTTGTCTGACTTAGCACCATTATCACCACTCCCAAGGAAATGCTTAAGCCCAGAGTACATGATTCCGCCTTTAGCAGATTAAAAGGAAACCATAAGTGGACAATTAGCGCAGACTAATATCTTCCTAGGTAATAATCAAAAATGTCACAGCTCTACTGTTAAACGTCAGTAAAGAGTTCCCTTACATTGTTGGTAAGCGTACACTTTATTTGATCATGATTTGTCCTCCGAAAGCAATACAAAGCTTTAAAACGCGTTTTGAAAATAAGGGTTTCCGCTTATGCCTTCATCAACGTAAACAAGCAATAAAGTTAGCGTTACTATGTTTAATCAAGGCTGACCCCAAGGCAATGGAGCATTTCCCTATTATATTACTATATAAATCCTATATACTATACATATATATATACTAATCCCTATTTAAAATCGGTTCACTTGAACACGTGGAACATATTGCTGACAAACACCACACACACTAATTGACAAGGAGTGCACGGCCTTACCTTCTAAATAACCTCTATAGATTTGTTTTTAAAGCGGTGCAGATCATTAGGCTTTATATCTAGCCTGTACCTCAGCATGCACCGTCTTAGGCTGCCCTTCTCCTTAGGTTTCAAAATATCGAGTAGAGAGGACTTCTTGAAAGATCAGCTTTGAAAAGATACTAGACAAACAGAAGATAGTTCAAGATGTAGTTTTCGTAGATTGATGGGTGGGATGGATTTCCTTCTTTTTTTAAACTCATATAGCGCAAAATGGCTGGCTTTCAAAACGATACTAACCAAAACAATAACGGCCTTAGTTACGTGGTGGAAACGACATTCTCAGAACAGTATTTCTACATGATGCTTACACACTGGTTTCGTGTCATCATCAATAAAAAGGATTCGGTGCACCAAATCTTTGTCGTATCTTGAATGATACCTCCAATGGTGTAGCCATTTTTGGAGCCCCTTTTAGGCAACATTGTATTAAGTATTTCGTTACTATGTAAATACTATAGTGACAACTACACCGACATTCTATAAGGAGAACGCCAAGAAGGAAACTACAATTATGATAACGTTTGGTCTTTTCTTTAAGACTTCGTCAGGTCCCTATACATGGGAGGTTATAACGTGAATCATTTACGTTACAACCTCCAGTGTACAAGAACCTGACGAAGTCTTAAAGAAAAGGCGAAATATTGTCATAATTGTAGTTTCCTTCTTGGCGTTCTCCCTATAGAATGTCGTTACTACCACGTAACCAAGATAGTTATGGCCTAACGAGCGTTTTCAGATTAGTCGCGCATGACATTCAACTGCATGTCGATATCCACCGGTAGATGATCGGGAGCAAATGTGGGGACTAGAGGAATGTTAAGGGAGTAGAATGATGAAATTTATGTTTATGTAAACATCTAGGCGTCTTCACATACTACAGGAAACAATATGAATGAAAGGTGAAAAGTCCACCGACAAGTTATCAAAAGTAAAACGCCAAATGTGGCAACTTTATTGACAACGTGTCGTCTAACAGACTTCTTCAGGTCATTACTGAAAATTATCTAAACTGGCTGGCTAAATCATTCAGCTAATTTTCAGTAGTGACCTGAAGAAGTCTGTTAAACGAAGCGTTGTCAATAAAGTTTCCACATTTGGCGTTTTACTACAGGAAACAACTTTTGGCTAGAGAGGTGTAATACTAAATTTTTCCTCAAGCACTGTCAACGACAAACTCAAAAGTCTCTCTACTAAACTTTTCCTCGCCCTCCTTCTTATTCCTTCTTTGCCTTTTCCCCAATCCACCGGCTATTCTAACCCTGTTTTATGTGAGACCTGAGAGTATGATAATTTCTTACAAGCTGCCGTGATTGTTCTGATAATGTCAATTATCTTTTTCAGAACCAAGCAGCTACGAAGGACACAAGGTACAACTGACACTCTGTTGTAGTGGTTTAAAACTGACTATTTAATCGTGCCTTAAATGAGCACCTCTTGGGGTAGATTTTTAGTTATTTTTCGACAGTGCAAGTATCTAAGTCGTGAGGTTTTTAGCCTCGTCACTATGTATGTCTCTGGTCCAACTCTGGCCCCGTAAGCGTCTTTAACGTGATCGGGAGTACGTTAGCACTGAAGTTAAACATCTAGTGTCAAGATTTAAGGGCATTCATGAAAACACGCGCCAACAAGACTGATTTTGGAAATACGTTTCCCTTTCATAAATGTTTACTGACTCAGAATTACTGGTTACCGAAAAGAACAAGAAATACGCGGTAAAGACCCACTTAGAAATTACAAGGCATCGTAAATTGAAGTATCATATACATAGATTGCTTTCATCGTTATAGAAAGTGACCCCTGGTACCAATTCTACTTAACCATCTGACAGTTACGAAGATGAAAATCACTAAGTTCAGTCTGTAACCTTGTGGTGCAAGCAAGGGTACTACAAAACCCTTTCCCATAGTACTGTATCTCCTCTTATGAAAACTGCCTTTTCAAAAGTGCACCACCCTTTCATACAGAACTTATGGAAGGGGAGAATTAGCCAAGAACTATTTCGGTTATTCTTTAATGTCCGTAAGTCAATAAGTGACCATAATATATGTGGCCATTTAAGACGCTGAAAATAAGCTCAATTTCGATATTTGCTAATATTGAGCACTTTCCAAAAAGATTCAAATATCAACTATTTAATCCTTCGTGCAATTAGAAGTGAGATAGAAAGTCTCTCTTCAAGACTTGTAGTCTCGATTTATTTGTTGTTGGATCTCACTGTCATTGTATAAACAAAATTTGATGAATTCAACTCGGAGAATACTATTAACATTCAATTACTTCCGTAAATTGTCTTTCAATGCATTGTATTTTTGCGTTTTCATGAGAGCAAGTGAGACAATATTTACTTAGGATTGACGCATTTAGGTTAACTCTATACGAAGCCACTTGAAAAATGGTCGACAATTTTACAAGTGGCTTCCTTCGGGGCCGATCCAACGAAAACGTGCCTGATCCAAAATGTAGAAAAAAAGAATTTACCAAAGATTCTACCAAAAGGTAGAAAAATCTGTTGAAAATTGCACGGAACTAAATAGCACAATAGACGGGGCTGTTAGAATGGGGCTTGATTCAACTACGAGATAGAGGATCCTGGCTGGGAGGGAGGTGGAGGGACAGGATCAGCAACATCAGTGATACAGCCTGCTGAAAAGAGCCAAATATATATGAAATACACCTTAGTCCACGCAAAAGCTGTTTATAACTATACTGTTGTCGGCTGCAGCAGCTCATTGCTGATATTCTTGGTAAAAGCTTGATCACCAGTACTTAATTTTATGTTTGGGTAATTTTTGTTTTCTTTTTGATTATTTAGGGTGTAATATTTTCAATTTATCCAAGTAGTATCTTCAGTAAATCGTAACTTTTCTTCAGTAGCACTCTAATAAAATTCTCACCCCCTCCCAAATAAAAATACTGGCACTACGACCCTGGCAATAACCCTTAAGGTGTTTGGTCATATAATAACCCATACGTTGGCATGGTATTCACATGATGGTAAGACAGCCAACCTTATTGATTATGCTATAATAAACCGAAGACTGGCAGGATCGATACAAGATACAGGAGCATATAAGAGTGATGCAATTGATGTAAAAAGTAAAGATAATATCTAGTTTCATACTTTTCTGTACAGCTGTTTGCTCATTTGTAAATAGAAAATTGAAATATGATGTGATTAACTTTGATAATATGATTGGAATTGTTTGGAAATGGTTATGGTATGCATGGTTTAGTATTTTTGGTGATCGTCTTCTGATTGTTGCGCTGTTATATTTCTTACAGTGTCGAGTAGGGAGAGTGGATAGCATAATTCATAATTTTTGCAAGATATTGCTGGGAGCCTGAGCTGTGACTTTGAAACTACTGTTAAACTGCCTTGTTGTAAATACGTTTTGGACGATAGCCAATGATCTATGGCATATAAGTTGTAGTACCTGTAATGCCCAACTTTCAGTGTAACCTGCCGTTGCGGCCACCTCTATAGAAGGGCCACCTGTACATAACGATCATCAATGAACCAGTCTGTACAAGTTTTGCAGTAATTTACCTTTATAGAATGGGCACCTCCCTAACGCAGTCAGCGACCACTTTATACGGACTAGTTTGATACTTTGCCCTTTGTATAGCTGTCAATCATTAAAGTGAATTCACCGGAGACCCTTGAAAAGTCAGTAAGTCACTCCAAGCGAGTTGAAACCAATTGCACAAATCCTTGTTTTCACAAAATTGTCAAAAGAGAACGCAATGCTACATTGCAGTTACCCAATGAGCAGTTCGTTTACGGGATCTCTCGGGACGTTAAAATGCCATCCATACCCCTCTATAATGGCCAAATTTGGCCAGTCCCTTGGGTGACCGTTATGGGCAGATTACAATGTGCCATTGCAATTATCAACTGATACTATATTCGATGACAGAGTTCGAATGCTGCAGCATTATAAAATAAAGGGATGGCTGAGCTTTTTAAAGATGGATGGTTGTATCATTTTGACTACAAATGTAATGCTGTATGCGTATTAAGGTCTTGGCGCGAAAGGCATTAAATTCGAATGAACTTTGACGACGAATTCAAAAGCATCCATTGTTAATCAATTTCTATAAGCTTCCAAAATGCAGTTAATTAAACACCCAAAGCAAATCAATTACTTCCAAAATTTCTCAGCAATGTTAGATTAGTGACACATTTAAAGGTTTTTACAATTATTAAACAAAACACACCAAGAAAACAATACACGACACACGGACATGTAGTAGTACGTGGCGCCAGTCATCGGGATAGGTGGTGGTCTGAATGAGGCGGTATGCCGTCAGCGCCTCCAGCTCCAGGGGTACGGACCTGTCGCCGAGCAGAGCCGGGCTGCAGACGGGAAAGAGCTCCTCGCGGAAGAGAAGGTCGGCGTGCAGGCCGGGCCAGTCCCCGCTGCCGTAGCGGATCGCCAAGTCGATATCCTCCCGGTCGAAGTCGACGGCGGCGCTGGAGGTCAGGATCCGGGTATCGATCTCGGGGTGACGTGCCTGGAAGTCGGCGATTCTCGGCACCAGCCACTTCGCCCCGAACGACATGAGGGTGCTGATGGTCAAGGAGACCCCCTGATCCCTGGCCAAGAGCCGCTCCGTCGAGTCATAGAGCGCGTCGAAGGCGCCGCGCACGTCGCCCAGATAGCCGCGCGCCGCGTCGGTCAGGACGATCCGCCGACCCTGACGCAGAAACAGGCGCAAGCCCAGCTGGGTCTCCAGCCGCCCGATCCGATGGCTGATCGCGGTTTGCGTGACCCCGAGTTCCGCCGCCGCCCGGGTGAAGCTCCCGTGTCGGGCCACGGCCTCGAAGGCCTGCAGGCCCGGGAGAGAAGGAAGGCGCAGGGACATGGGACGAATTTACATGAGAAATTATCATATACAAGAAGACAATTCGTCGTTTGCGCTGTGGGCGCATCTAGGCCAAATTTTGGGCTGCTGTTGCCCACTCTTCACATGATTTTTGTTCATATCCGCCCTAAGCGGAACAAGCTGAAAGGAAGATAGTCCATGGCCCAATACTTCGATCCGGACAGCGTCTGGAGTCCCTTCGGCGCCTTTTCCATGGGGGTCGTGGTGGGCGCCGGCCGTTTGGTCCACCTAAAGGGACAGGTTTCCCTCGACCGGGATGGCAAGCTGATCGGCGAGGGCGACCTTCCGACCCAGCTGCGCCAATCCCTCGACAACATCGCCGCGGTTCTGGAGGCCATTGGGGGCGAGATGCGCGACATCATCGCGCTCAATCAATACACCACCGACATCGAAGGTTTCATGGCCTGTGGCGCGATCCGGCAAAGGTACTTTTCCGAGCCTTACCCGGTGCCCACGACTCTGCAGGTGTCACGGCTCTACGATCCAAGGCTCCTGGTCGAGATTATGGCCGTCCTCCGATACATATCAAATTGGGATCAATGAAACAGTTCTCGAGAAGAAAAGCAAATGTTTTGAGTATATATTTAAATCATTTCCAGGAATCGTGAACATAGAAACTCAAAGCATGAGTGTTTGATAGTCCTGATATCGGGAAACTCTTATTAACTTTTAAGAATTTGTTAATTGAATGCATGACTCGGAGTTCCATGTTTGGACATCTTTTATTGACATGGCAGAATATATCTTGGGCAATCGCTTGGCAGAAAACTACGCGTTGGTAGTGGGAAAATTGCTTAAAGTCTCAGGACATAGGCATTGATATGTGTACTAAGGTTATTATTGACATTGTCATTTGGATAAATTTCCAGAGAATTGTGGAAATGTGAATGATGAGCCAGAAGAACGATTCCATCAAGATATCAAAACAACTGAAGAGCTATCAGCGCCGGTAGGGCAAACGAATGACGGCTGGTTACTGTTCGAGTATGAAAACGAAATTATATAACATTGAGCATAAAGGCAATATAAAAAGGTTTTTACCATAGTTCTTATGTTCACGAACGTGTTATTTTTGCTGATAATATATTTAACGATTTGATAAAAATGCTCGTTGATCTTGGTATATTCAACCGAGTTATTTAATAACTTAGGGCCCAATTATTATCGCAAAAGTGCTATTTCTAGATAACAAGACCAATTTTTGTTGATTTAAATATAAATTCAGGGGTCTTTACTGCTGTTCTTTAAGAAATATTGCCTTCAGTCAAATTCATATGCAAGGAAAATATATGAAAAATACGCTTTTTGCGCCAAAATGAGACATTTCTGTGCCGCATAAACGCTACCTAACCTAAAGAAACTAAGTTCATTATCAGATTCAGCGCCCCAAAATCAGCTAAAAAGGATGTTAAGAGTCTCGACACCATTTCAAAATTTTTTTTTTGTTAACCAGTGGTATTGAACATGCAAATGCTGCTCTTTACATTATTTATCTGGCCTTCTTTATGCTATGATAGATTCTGAAAATACACCTATTGTAGTGACATTGGTATTATCTATCTAAGAATATATTTGATTTAAAATAGATACTACTAAACACTGCAGCTGTCTTAATTGTCAAAAATATGATATGAATGCATATAGGGTAGTTTTGCTTAACATGGACTCCCAACCGAAAGAGAGTACCAATACCAATAGCCCGATCTGATTCGGCCAATCGACGAGGTCGATCTTCGCTCGGTCGTTCACCACAACCTAGTTCACGATCTGGGACACCAAGCAGCATCACTTCCTCTATAAGTTGTCAGTCGACTGTTGAGAAACCAAGAAAAGATGAATCGCCGAAGATAAAAGATGATAGAAAGGACGAAACTGGATCTGGTAAATCAGTTTTTCCTGTTTTTTTTTTCTGAAGATTACTGAAAGAACTGAAAATCTTCTTTCTATCAGAACAATTTGTAATACCTGTCAAAACGCTGTTGTTCAGTATCTCAATATCTGCTAGCCTTGACAAAAACCAAAAAACAAAAAAACATTTGCACTAAACAGGTGTCATTCATTCAATAAGTTCTAAGCTTTTAGCAGATAGAAGTATTAGCAATAGCATGCGAAAATTACGGGAAAAAGTAAATTCTAATAAAAATAAAAGATAAAGTAAAAAATAATAAAATGAAAAGGGAAAAGTAAAAAGGGAAAACGATAAACGGAAAAAATTGAAAATGGGAAAAGTAAAAAATAATAATCTAATATAATAACAGTAATATAATAAGTAAAAAAAGTGAAATAATAAATGAAGAGAAAAATGATGTTAAAATAGCAAAATTTTATTATCGAGCGAAAACTGTATACGGAATATTAGGAAGTTAATAAACGATAAGCGATTCTCGGAAATACGAAAGTCTGTTATATATAACGATGATAATGATGATGATGATGATGATGATGATGATGATGATAATGATCGGACGATTGTGATAGTAATGATGATAAAGGTGATCAAAGTGATGATGATATTAGAGACGATGATGATGATGATGGTGATGATGATGATGGTGATGATGATGATGGTGATGATTTGATGATGATGGGACGATTGTTATAGTAATGATGATAAAGGTGATCAAATTGATGATGATATTAGAGACGATGATGATGATGATGGTGATGATGATGATGGTGATGATGATGATGGTGATGATTTGATGATGATGGGACGATTGTTATAGTAATGATGATAAAGGTGATCAAATTGATGATGATAATATAGATGATGATGATTTTGATGGTAACAACGATGATGTATGGCTCTGGCATCCATGATGTATACCTGAAAAGCAAAGTAAATTAGAGATGTTAGCCATATCATGTATAATGGTGATGAAAGATATACTGATAAAATAACCAAGAGGAATTTGTAAGAGGGAAATGTTTAGTCACAAGAACAAAATAAAAACGAACGAAACGCATAGGAATGAGTAATAACAATACATTAAAAAGTCGAAGGAAACTAACGCAAATCTAGACGCAAGAGATAAATTCATCCGATTATCAAACTCAAGATGATGATTCTGTTTATGATTTAAGGATTTTAAATGATGAAATGTAAACGATCCTCGTAATCATCCAGTTAGATCTGGTCGTTTAGTTGCTCTTCTATAATAATAATAATTGAAACTCTATGGTTTCAATTGAGTTGAGGACAACTGCCTACTCTTTGGTAACGAATGATATGTGATATTGTACATTCAGATATTAGCTCCCTATGTACACTACTTAGATGCATCAATTTTTGTAACATAGTTAGTTCATCTTTGAGTTGTGGAAATACCAGAGATGATTGTTTGAGTTCAAATCCATTATTGTTTGTAATCACTCGTTTGCATTTGAGGTGCAGCGTTGTCCCATACGGCACTAAACGCAGGTGAACGAAGTCGATCTCAGGCTTAACTGCCTCGTGAAAAAATGATAAAAAGAGCACAAAAACGGCACAAAAACGGCAGGCACAAAACGGGTAAAGGCATACCCTTTACTAACATTTCCTAGGCTTAATATATTTATGTTATAGGCATTATGGTTTTCACATAAACCACCAGCCCCAAGATATATGAAAAGGTGTTGGTCTGCACCTTTGACAAATAAAAGGAATCTATCATACACTTATCATAAGGAAGTCCGTAGCGGATGAAACTACGAACAAATTACACAAACTAAAATTGTTAGGTCATGATAGTTGGAATTTAACGGATTGGAACATATGTTATAGGTCCTGTTAACACAAAATGACTTGAATAGAAAACAACTTGTATATCGAATTGAAAACGCAAGAAAATATAGAATAAAAATACAACTTTATCCAGGGGGGGGAAGGTACTTTTGGTAAATACCTGGGCAAAAAAAGTGGGTACTTTTGGTTTTGAGGAAAAATTTGACCAGAGGGACGACAAAATTGACCAATCACAAAGCAAATAGTAAAATAAAAGAATATCATTGGTTCAGAAGAATCAAGGAGTGGCTAGACTGAGCGTCTATGTCGTTTATTGGTTGTTGGTAAGAGTACATAAGAGGACAAAGGTTAGTAATAGGAGGAAGAGGAAGTCACGTTGTTAATTTACATAAATACTAATTCAAGACAATTAACTAACCCATAAGATTAATATAAGTCTCATCTCTAACAACTTACATTAAATCTGAACCTGAAGCGCAAGAACTCACATGAAACATTTAAACTCTATGCAGACTATGACCTTAATGATAACACATGACTGATTCAGTTGACATTGACCCTAAATCTTAGTTGAATGATTTGATTCGAATCTGAAAAAAACATAAATTAAATTTTAAGTTGAAATGCAACAACAAAAATATAAACTAAAACGTATTACAAGTGTGAGTTGATAAACTAAGTATGTGTCCATTTAAATGCTAGGGCCTCATTGACATAGCATACGACAAACAATATAAATGCGACAATTTAGCAAATAAAAAAACTCTGTACCTCTTGCATCTTCTCTGTTAACTTTTCGATGTAGTTGACCTGTTCAACTAACTTTACCTAACAACGGTGAATTTTACACGCATATAAGTAGCACTAAACTACGTGACAAAAAGGATACGTGTATAGACTTGAGGCTAAATTTATCTATAAACTACTGGCATATCCGAAATTACTTCTACAAGTGAGTGACTACTGTTTGTTTGTTTGTTGTTAAATGATAATCATAATAATCATAGTTTTTTTAAACTCAAATTTTATTTCACCATATCACCAAAACACAGTATGACACTCTCTTACAAAAGGCATATCAATACTGTATATACAATATACAACCCTAGTAACAAGAAATACTTTGAATCATCGAGAGAGAGAGAAAAAACAAAAATTAAAAAAAAACAAAAAAACAAACCAGAAACAACAACAATACTACTAAAAATAAGAAAAGAATTCTATTTACCAAATAAGTAACTCAGGATTAGTTCATTCCTTATCCTTTCTGCAAAAAAATGTAATAACTAGTGCGTATTGCACAACTAATGATTTTTCTGATTAGATAATCTCTATTTTCAATTTCTAAATGTTCAATCATAATAGTATCGTTCTTGTATAACCAAAATCTACTGAAGTATGATCTGTGTTCCAATCTTGCCTTGTAGAGTCTGTTATGCGTAACTTTTCTAAGGCGGTCTGGACACTAGCATGGTGAGGTGCACTATATGTCATCAGCCAAGCAGACCATTTAACTCGTCATTCCCTACTCGGTGCCTATGGTTATATGAAACGACACCTTATAGAACTACATAATGTTGATCTATCACTTTGCAAAGTCTCATATATGCTAGGGATACAGCAAGAAAAGTGGCAAAAGTCAGGAAAACACTTGCATTTCAGTTGGCCTACAACAATCGCCACGATTTTCTTTAAATCAACGGACGAAACTGCAACCCCCGGGTATATTTATTAACAAACAAACGTGCGACATGCTTTGTCCACCTCATGCGACTCCCTCCCAATCGCCAGGTAGAAAGATCTCTAGCATATTTCGCTAAATCCACGAAAAGACACTTTGGACGACGAGAGACGACCTTGCATATACACTATTAAATATTGCACGAAATAGCGAAAACTGTTTTCGCTATTTCGTGCAATATTCTTGTTTTGTACCACAAACAAACTATTTGAACACTATTAAATGCTACCGCAGACAGACTTGCAACATTTGTGAGGATCGTTAAACCTGGGAGGACACTTGGCAGCATCGTGCCGATGAAACTCATAACAAAGTAAGTATTACAAAAAGTCCCTCCTACTCTCGTTACAAAACGTATGAAGTGAGGTATATATATGACTCAATGGCACAAGAATCAAGGATTAACTTTGCAAATATTTCCCCTAAATAGACCATTCCAATAAAACCACAAACGCTTGCCATATCTACTTAAATCCGTTAAGGTGGTCCTGATGCATGATGGTGGCAAAGATATTTTGATATGAATAATAGTGGCATGATTTAAAATATCTTTAACATATCTCTCATGATTATGTATCTTAGTCATAGTAATAGTCTTAGCCATAATCTTAGTCTTAACCATAATCTTAGTCTTAATCATAATCTTAGTCTTTGTCTTAATCATAATCTTAGTCTTTATCATAATCTTAGTCTTTATCATAATCTTAGTCTTAATCATAATCTTAGTCTTAATCATAATCTTAGTCTTAGATACGAAATATCACTGACGTTAGTACTCTGAGGAATGTCAGACGAAAAAAGCTTTTAAGTACACAATGTTCTCGCTATTTCGTGCAATATATATCTTTACATAGGATATTTACTGTTATTTATTATTTGTATTTGCGGACATTTGTTATTTAATTTTTAAAAGAGGATTTGCTTTTCTACCTCAAAAAAGCTTTAACCATGCCCATCACTGGTAATATTTTCAAACCTTATCATTAAAATTTAATTAAGAATACAAGCAAAAATCCGTCATTTATGGACTCAATAAGGTTATGTTCCATAACACAACATATCATCTAATCTATTTTCACACTACGTTTCTATTACAGGATGTAATTAATCAATCATCTCTCTGATATAAAGTTTTATAAGATGGAAATAAAAGGCTCTCAACGAGGGATATTGGTACTTTAAAAGAAAGCTTCCTGGATATTGTGGAAAAGAAGGATGTTTTGTCTCCTTAAGGTGGAATGGAATTGATTACACTGCTAACATAACATAAAGATATTAGCTTTATAAAGACCTTGAACACTAATGCTTGATTGTAAAAATTGTATTTATTGCCTACGTCTGTAATTGTTCATGTAAGTAGCATTTCATAGGTTTTATCTAAAGATTACTAACGCATTAAGAGCTTGAAAAACCCATATTTCAATCTTTGCGTATATAGTACTAAGCAACTTATCTTGTGGTTGTAAGTAATACTCAAATGTATATGAAAGAAGACGAGTGCATATTACTTATAGAACTGTATATTTATAGGTGCGTCATAAATGTATGTTGTATAACAAATAGCTTTATAACAAATGATGCAAACAAAAACAAGTATATGACATACAATGTACAAGATTTTCAGCTTTTTTTTTCATTCGAAGGGATGAAATGAATTGGTTAAGAAACTTAAAATATTGTATTTAAATAATAATAAAAATAGGATATTGCAATATATCCTCATATCTATCTTTATCTAACTTAACCAGTGTTGCGAAATGGGCCGTTTGCTACCCGGGTGAACTAGCATGCATGCTTCCTTGCCTTGATCTTTGGTCTGATAGTAATATCAGTAGTAGATGTTTTCTTGCTGACACCCCACTTCAAAATGAAGTAAATGAAGAAAGTGACGTCACCACAACAAAGCAAAGTACTCACATATGGTGACCTTTTTCTTCTGCATAGAAAGAATTTCCTAAATTCGTAAGTAGCATTATTTTTCCAGCTCGCAAACATATTGCAAGTGTCAAGGTATAATAGTTGATTCATAAAAGTGAAATAATCACCACTGACCATATGAAAGCTAAAAACTTAAATATAATACCAATTGTAACATAACAAATGATGTTCTTATTTACAAGGTTACAAAATATGAAGTGAACCACCCTTTGTTCTTGTAACAAAACAAAAACATGTACCCTAGATGCATCAAGACATCAACCCTTTCTTTTTTTTCAAAAGAGTTCTGGTTTATTGAGGCCAATACGTGCAAAATGATGAATAAATAATTTAACCTTTGTAGTTTACATATTTTGTGAACTGGACTGACTGCAGTTGGGGATCATTCAAACAGTACGTATGCTCAAATTGTGATGTTTTTTACCGGCCAAAACGTCGGCCAAAACAGATAAATTTCTAGGCCCCCTTGTCGTCAAAATAAAGGAAAAAAGGCAATAGATTATCGTTGTTCATACAATGTTTTCATTGCATGTTGGTTTATCGATCATAATTTGACAAATTTGGCAGCAAGAGCTTTTCACAATACACCAAAAATTAAAATAAAGTAAAAGGCACTCTGCTGTTATGATTATAATGGTGGTAAAATGATTACAAGATTTTTTTACAGGTCCAACTTTCTTTATATAAAGCATATATTTGTCTAAAGGAAACTGTACATGTAACTAGAAGCAAGAAAAGTGAAGTCAGTGGCAGAAAATGGATGAGAGCAGTTAGTAGCATCTAGTCGAGTACTAGAGAATAGAGGAATAGAAAGCGTTTTTACACACAAAAGAGAGATTTGAAATAGTAAACCATGCCTGAGCGTAGCAGCTTTGGAGTTCTATCCTTAAAAAACATGAGATAAACCGAAAGTGGAGCTAAAGACAAAGCAAATTTGGGCTTGAGGATAGGCAGAGGAAATGAGTTTGTCAAGTTGTGTACAAAGCAAAAATGAGTGAATACCTGTGAATATTAAAACAAAGTTAATGTTACACTTAAGAGCCGAAGAATACTTATCGGGTGTAGAAGACAATCTAGTATACATTTTACTGAAACAGTAATTAATAAGATTGCACAGTTCTGTAGCTCTTGGGTAGGCAGAGTGGGCTGTGTGCCCCACTTCCTGCAAAAAACAATTGTTGACCTTTGGCTTTCCAGCAAGCCGGGGTGGACTGTGGTCCCTCCCCAAAATAATTGCTGAACTTTGGCTTCCCAGGAATTAACAAAAGCACACCTCTTTTCACCCTTCTTCTTGACCTACTGGGAGATGATTATATAAAAGAAGACTTGGATTACTGCTGATTGCAATTTTAAGCTTCAAATGTTGCCACAACAATCAACCCTTTACTGTGCTCCCCCAATCCCCCCAAATGGCACAAGAAATGAGCTGCTGGATTTACATAATCTACAGTACTGTATGTTCTTGGTGTTTACATAAGAGACCTGATTGATACTGAAACTAAAAACTAGGGACACAAGCAATTGCAATGTAAAAAGCTCCAGAAAACTATGCATGAGGAAATGCTGGGCACTTTTGGAAAGACAAACTGATTAAACAGAGAAATATACTGGCAACCAACCATTCTTCGGGGGAATATCAAGCTCAAGCATCTAAGATATTTGTGTGTGTGTGTCTCTCTGTGTGTCTGTGTCTGTGGGTGGGTGGGTGTGTTGTTGGGTGTGTGTGTCTGTGTCTGTGCATATGCACATGTGTGTGCATGTCCATATGCCCGGCTTAATGCTTAGCTGATACTAATAGAGGCATGCATATAAAAGGTTTCAGCGATACTAAGCTTAACATTTTCAAGTTACTCTATTAGTATACGGTAACAAGAGTAGATAGTGCCTTGACTAATTAGTCAATGCAAGCGGTTTTAATAATAAAGCTGTCAACAGACTAAGATGTCAAAGAACCTAGTAAAGCTTGAGTAAATGTTACTAGTTTACTAACTCATACTGTATAATTGAAAATGCCACCCATATAGCAAATAAACATATTTGAAAGAGTCTCAAATATGAAAGGAATTACCAAGTCAGTAAACTCAGCCCATCTGGCTGCACAGTAAGTTTTGCAGAATATATGTGGAACTGCATAACGTAACTACTACACTAACTCTTAACATCTGGCTTATGTCATATGTCAGGAAAATAACTTCCAGTGAAGGTCATTCTATTGTATTGTTTCTTAGTTCAGTAATGTGCTCGTTATTCCTTATAACTTCATCCCTGCTCTTTTTTTTCTCGTGACCTCTCCATGCTTCGTTGAATAAATGTCAATTTTTTCCACACATAATTTGTGAGTATCAAAGTTTTAACTCCATACGTCGTTTTAGTCCTCATCTTATTCTTGAGACATTGAAGACCTTATACCGTAGGTGAAACACTAACAAAGTTTGCTTGTAACTAGAGAACACTGCCAGTAAATCTTCTCTTGTAAGAACAGGGTCTTTCTCCATGATCGACTTAAGCGTAGGTTGAAAATTGCTCACTCTTCTCTTTACCTCTTTCGACACTGGGATTACTTTTCCTACGGATTCATCGAACCTGGTAGCATGGCCTGCAGGGGTCACGCCCCTTGCAATAGCTATGTAAGGTAAAGTGCCATAAAGTGACTCCAGTACGTCGTTATTGGTATTATAACATTGGCCAATATTATCGTCTTCAAGAAAAACGGAAACTTGTCCTCCCAGAATTGAGGATACTGACAGTGTCTTCTTCATTCTGCTGTTATTTAATATCAATTCTGTAAATCCTTTGAAAGTACTTATATGATCTGCTCAAGATTTTTCTAGCAAGTTAGCCCTATTTTGTTATGTCTTTCTTTTACATAGGATTTTTGAAGCCCTCTTATGGTACCTTGTATCCGTAGCCCCCTTGGCGACTGGCACACTCTTCATTCGTTAGTTTAACATATGTTAAACTTACATTCTCCTTTGGCAGGGGCTAAGATGGTGACCAGGTACACGAATGCTTTTAGCAGAAGGAAGCATTTTAAAACCGGATGTCCTTATTGGCGTCACCATGGCCCTTTAAGGAATTGAACCTGTGTCCTCTTGCATTAGGCATCGGGGAACTATGTACTGGTCAAGCTTATCATATACATTCTTCATAGTACGGCGTCATTTATGAAAGAGTGCTGTTAGTTTAGTAAAGATATTAATTTGGATTTTACTAAATATATATAGCTACTAGCTACTGTTTCATCTCAGGATAGAGCAAGATATGTACCAGGTGCTTCTACAACTACCTTTTGAAAGCAAATTCCTTTTTTCCAGACACATTTGACTTAAATATTCTAATAAGGATAAATGATACTTTGCAAAGTCAAATTAAGCAATAGAATTCATCATCAATAAAGAAAATAAGAAGAAAAAGAAAAAGAAGAAGAAAAAGAAGAAGAAAAAAGAAGAAGAAAAAGACAAAGAAGAAGAAAAAGAAGAAAAAGAGAAAGACGAAAAAAAGAAGAAAAAGAAGAAAAAGAAAAAAAAGAAGAAGAGGAAAGGGAAGAAGAAGAAGAAGAAGAAGCAGAAGAAGAAAAAGAAAAAGAAGAAGAAGAAGAAGAAGAAAAAGAAAAAGAAGAAGAGGGAAAGGAAGAAGAAGAAGTCTTTCGGGATCGTCTCAGTTCAGGGTCAGAGCTAAGGTTGCTAATGGCATGATACACTTTCAGGGCGAAAAAGATGCTTAACAGGTTGCTAAGGTTATTGTTTCTCTGATACCGAATCATGAAATCACCGAAAAATTCACATACGTCAACACATTGCCAAATCTAAAGTAATAAGGTATGGTATTGTTTCAAATCAGAAAAAATTCCTCTGTCTTTATTTTTCAGAACATTTGGTAACTAACTGTCAGGGCAGAGGGTTGCTAAACAAGTTCCTTAATTTGAGAGCTGAAGCCTTCGCAACTGGGTTGCTTATAAAAACAAAAATTGACATATGGTGGTGGCATTTTCTATTTCTCTAGTGTTCTTTACAAAAAAAGGGGAAAAAAGAGAAAAAAATATAAAAGAACAAAGAATAAAAAGAAAGAAAGAAAACAGAAAAGAAAAAGAAAAAAAGAAAAACGTGTTTTGAAGGCGCATGTGACGTATTTTCGTCGAGGTCCCGATCAGTCAAAAAGGGGGGGGATTGAAAACTTTGAAAAGAAACTTTCTATGGCACGAAAGTTCGTGTAGTGTAGTTACTTCCCTTTTTGATTCGGCAATGATTCTGCGTGGCACGTCTGACATTTCCAGTGATAACATTGGTTCATTTTCAGGCCACGTTCTGTTAGGTCATAAGAATCGTGTATCAGTACGTCGGAATAAGACGTTTATCGTGTGTATAGCATTTGAATTGGGGCTGTAGCCAGCCATCATTGCATGAAGATAGAGAGCAAACTCAAATATCCTGGATACACTTCTTTTATAAACAACTCACTTTTTGAATTTCGCCCCAAAGGTTGTTTAGTTCTTTGGTCAAAAACACGAACACACCCCCCCACCACACTCTAACACACATTCTGATGACGATGACAGGTGCAAATTTTGACAGCACTTATCTTTAAAATAAGAATTTTGACAGCTATTTGATACCGAGGGGAGATCAGGTTCCTCAGCAAGCACGGGGGTTGTATCCTGGGCGTGATAATTATTTTTTGAAGTCTGTAGACCGAAGCGTCACAATCAACAAGATGGATGTAAACCCTCGCCAACGTAATTATGACGTGAAATACTCTGTTGCTGTTATTTGCGCTTGCAATGACTAGATCGGACATGTGTATCGGCAGAAGTAAAGTAAAACGATCTCCTTGCTTGCTCCTCCTCTCAGACCTATCAACAGATTTTACTCCTATGTGAACCAGGCTTTATATTCAGCATCAACATGTCGTTTACGTTATCGACCTCCTGAAAAACCCTACTTCCTTACTTCCCTTAAGTCCTTACTTCCCTTTTGGCACTTTGTCCCTGCCAATACCTGTGTGTTTCGTTATCTACTCTACTTAATACCTAAATTACCGTAATGCCAGAAAAGAGAAATCGACTGACAAAATTACACTATATCCTATAATTGATAATATTCTCTGAAAGGGGGAGATGTACCTGGTCAACTTTTTACGTTTAGCTTATCAATTTTTGCTATTTTCAACGCGAGTAAGGTCAACTGTTCACAAAATTTAGAAGCAATTGTTATAAATGTTGATAAAGAAAGATATTGGTGTACTTCAGGCGTAGGTCAAGTACTAAAATTGCTTATTGATACTGTCGAAATAGTTGTAAGTACTCTTGGGTGCCTAATAGACCGCCCCTGCTTATTAATTTTTGAAAAAATTTCCACCCAAGACATTCCTATTACACCCTCCACCCCCCTGCCTATTAATTTTTACGTAATCTCCCACCCATGACAATTTTTTGGAGGAGGTACTTTGGCGGGCAAGTAGAAAATATCTTAATTAAAATGTGAAAACCAATGTGAAGGTGGCCTTTTTACGAGGCTCGAAGAAGTGTAAAGACGCATATTACAGATGTAAACAATAACACTGTCATTAAGCAGGAGGACGAGGGAAACATTATTAAAATCTTGGAAGACTTGTTTGTGTTGTATTATCCAACGTTTAGGAAGTTGCAGTTGATTCTAAACATTGATTCTTGGCTTTATTTTTTACATAAGCGTTACCAAAGGTCAAGAAGGTTTAAAGATCGTCCGAAAGTTGATCTTATTTTATAACAGTACTCATTAAGATCCTATCCACGTATTCAAATAGGAGCCAAATGGGATGCGGCCACAAGAGAATGCACTTTTGAGATAACCAAAAACTAGCACAAGTGGGACATCTATGTGAGCTATATTTATTGTTCTCGTGTCTATTTGTACACTTTTAGGATCGAATAAGAATGGATCTAGTATAATCAGCATGGGGTCGAAATCCTTGAAGCTTCAGCAGACGTTGCTTTACCCGAATTCTGATTGAGAGAAAATTTCTACACCGCCCAATTTTAAAACTTCCTCTTTCTTCGATTTCAAAACTATCACTTCACATCAGCAAGTTCCGTGAAGTCAAAAAAATGTAAAAGTAAAATCCATCGCTGGTATGCAATACCAACGTCGAAGATCATGAACATATACTTGGGAAACACCATCTTCTATTTTCACATCACAAGAAACTAGCTGAATTTAGCATCAACACTGTATCAAACCTTGGCAGAAAAAAAATTTAAAATTACACTTCCCAGACTTACCTTGCCAGTTTTGCACATACTTTTTCGTCACAGTGCTTTGATGTTTCAGCAGCTCAAAACGAGCCATACTATGTCTTTGCCACTGCCCCCTGTGAAAGAAAAATCTAAGCCTCAAAGCAAGCATACAAAAGAACCTAAGTATCACTTGACACTCCTTATTTCCTTTCTTTAATGAGTGGTCATTGCTGTCATATTAAAATAAATGCATATTTATTCTGACAAATAACACCTAGCAGGCAATAATTCATTCCATAAGAAATGAAGAAGATAAAATCCCGCCGTTTTGATAAAACGGCTGGTTAGGGCGAGGGGGGAGGGGGAGGCGCACTGATATGGTTTATCCAACAGGTCTCATAAAAACAGTTATTTTAACGTTTCAGAATTGGTGAATGTCGGCCCAATCTGAACGGCATGCAAAGAGGCAAATATCGCATTTACTCAATTTAAACGTATATAGGAAATGCTGCTCGTGATTTTGAATAAACTAACCAAGAATAGCTCTGATAGCATAAGACTAAAGTGCTATGGTCTAGTTATCTCTCACTTCCGATGATCAAGGAATAAATGCATTAACTTGTGATCCATACATATACCACATTTTCTTTCTTCTATATGCGCGTAAATAGCAATACATTCTCTTGCAAAGGATGCTTCTGCGCATAAGTAGGATGCGCTTTAATTCTCTTGCAAAAGAAGCTTCTGTCCGGTGAGAATGTTCAAACAGCGCATGCGCCTGAAACTTAGTATAGGGATTCACGTGTTTCAAGGCGCATGCGCTGGATTTTTGGCCATAGCGCTTGTTCGACACACGCGAAAATAGAGAGAAAAATATATAGCGCAAGAACTATGACTAGGAAGCCAAGAGAATATCAGAAATACTCACTATTCAGCGCAAGAGAATTACGAAAAATAGACAGCGCACAAGTAGAAAGCAAACAGAATATCAGAAATATTAAATATTGAGCTCAAGAAAATATAAATGATTAGCTTGATATAGAGAGCAAGACAGCAAGCAAAGAGAATATGGGAAACAGTAGACAAGAGAGTTTCAAAAATGGAATGTTGTAGCGAGCAAAGAGGTATTAAAGGCACTTATAACATAATTTTTGCTTTGTTTCCAGATTATCTTTCTTGTATGAGGAGGTCGTATGAGCTCGTGAGAAAGATGCGCGCTAAGGCAAAAAATCCAGCGCATGCGCCTTCAAGCACAAAAATCCCTATACTAAGTTTCAGGCGCATGCGCTGTTTGTACAGTCTGGTGCGAAGTAAGTTTCTTTTAGCTGAGAACAAGAATGGCGGCGCAAAAGGAATATGAAGAACATCAGCATATCTTCGGAAAACAAAAATTAAAAATAGCGACTGCCAGAGCGTCAATGTTGAAAATATAGAAAAAGCAATATGAATCTTGAGAAAAAGTTGCAATATTGATGCTGCAGCATTCAGTCAAAAGAGAACTGTCAATAAATGAACAAGAATTTAATCCAATAACTTTCCATTATTTCTAAAAATTCAAGTGTACATTATGCAAAATATCGCTACATGTGTTTTTCTTAGATAAAAAGTTCACGAATATTAAGTTCATTTGCTTGATTATTATGCATCTTCAATTCTCAGGAGGGACATTCTTCAGGTTACCTTGTGAAAAAGAAGATGTAAAATGAAATTAAGCGTACAAACTTGATAACTCAAAGCATGATTTGGTAATAAAAACTACAGTATATACATCAATTATATTTCATTCCTACAGCACATGCACAATCCGGAGATATCAGTTTATGCATAAATGATAATTTATTTAGACTGCACATACGCAATCAGGAGATATTAGTTGATGCACAAATGATGTTTGATTAGTACCACATATAAGAAATCTGGAGATTATTTGTTTATGCATTAATTATATTTCATAAGAGTTACACATGCGTAAGCCGGAGATATTAGTTCATGCATAAATGATTTTTCATTTTGAGTACGCATACGCAATGCTGAGGTTTATGATTAGTTTATGAATCAGTGATATTTCATTAAGACTTCATATACGCAAGCCAGAGATATTAGTACTGAATAGAATGATACTCTCGATGATACTTTCGAAGATATTAGTACATGCATACATGATATTCCATTAGGACTAACATACGAAACCTGGCGGTATTACTTTATGCATAATTGATATTTCATTAGGACTAAACATACGTAACCTCGAGATATTCGTTTACGCATGATATAATATTTCATTAAGACTACAAATACGCAATACTGAGATATTAGTTTTTGCATAATTGATATTTCTTTAGTACCACACATACGCAATCCGTAGCTATAAGTTTATGCATAAATGATAATTCATTAGTACCACACGTTTGCAAGCCGGAGGTATAGGTCCATGCATAAATGATGTTTCATTAGGACTACAAATGCGCAATTCGAAGATGTTAGTTAATGCATAAATGATATTTCGTTAGGAGTACACATACGCAAGGTGGAGATATTAGTTCATGCATAAATGAGATTTAATTGGGCTACACATACGCAGTCCGGAGTTATTAGTTTAAGCATCAATGATATTTCATAAGGACTACACATAGGCTATAAGCAGATATTAGTATATTCATAATCTATGATTTACTATGGCTACAGATACGCAAGACACAGATAATACTTTATGAATAAATGATATTTCATTAGGACTACAGAAACGCAATCCGGAGATAATAGTTCATGCATAAATAACTTTTCTTACTGACTAGACATACAAAATCCGGAGATATTAGTCCATGTGTGACCCGGTCACTGTGTACATGATACGATACCCCCATTACCCTCGTTACCCCGCTTGACCTAGCTTAACTTAGTTAATCAATTTTTCTACAAAAAAATATGCTTAGAAAGTGCATTTGTCATGCGTTACACGTCCCTAGTCATTGCAGCTCTGACGCATACTCCTGTTCTTATTTCTTAATATTTAAGACTAAGATTAAAGAAAATGTAGACTTCCCAAATTAATCGTTTAAATCAGTTTAACAAAGTGCCCAAGGGTATGAGTTATTCAACTTTCATTGCAGCTTGAAATTCCCTGTACCAATAAGATTCGTGAGGTAAAAATATTTTTGCAAGTGTTTTGCTTAGATATTAAGGAAGCAATATTACACAGACCAACAGATCCAAACACGGTAATTTTGGCAAACAAACCTTTGATTTATTTACCTGAGGAGATTTTCTTGCGCAAGTGAACCTGGTCCCACTTTCTTTTTACAACAACTCTTGGTAAAAAGTGCCACTCATTATCCCATAAAATTTTGCTCAGCGCATATTTAGCTTATTTCAAAAAGGTTCAAAGCTGACAAGTTCTTTGTGCTGCCCTTATTGCAATATCAAGCGCATGAAATAAATCTGGACAATAATTTAGAATCAAAATTAGGATGCAACACTGATCTCTAAAAAAGACTTTTTTAGAGATCAGTCTTTTTTAGAGATCAGTGGGATGCAACAAATGATGGGTGACCATTGTACTGAAAAAGCACAACGCCATTGAATGGAGATTTCTGGCTACCGTTTAAAACATAAAAACTTTTTTTGATATACTCAGAGTAATATTCTTCGACAACCTTTGATTGTTTAAGTTTTGAAAAGAATACTTAAGAAATAGAAAAGCATGTCACCACCGGGGATCAAACCCTCGCCCCACGCTTTCGCGGCGTGCGCTCTACCATCTGAGCTAGGTGACCTCCGATGGTAACATACTTATATTCCTGTAGTCGCCACATTAGCTCCCAAACATCCACCTATTCTATTTCTCTAGTATTCATTTCAAAACTAACATTTCAAATCCTCTCCTCTCGATGATCGTGTAAGTCTTAATATCTTGTCAATTTAAGATTAAAATTTAGGTTAGGTTACCATATAGGAAATCAATAGATTGTTTAAATGGAAATGCTTTGCCCATAATGGAAGCTATGCCTTTTTATCCGATCAAAATGATCGTGGTGTGCTAATTTTCCAATTGTTTTTCTACTCGTAAAAACATAACAAAAATGAATATAAACAAATTTTTGATGTGCTTTTATATTTATTTTTTAACTCCCCTCTCCCCAAAAAAAACTCCTGGATTCGTTCCTCCCAAATCTTTTTTTCTTTTCTTTTTTTTAGTCGTAGCCTATTCTGTGTTATTTGTGATTTATTCTATCGAAGAATTGACAGACATCAACCCTAATTCTCAAAACCTGCCTACCCAGCATATAAATTTAGTGTGAAAAGTTTTTCCAGCTCATGTCGTTGCTTGTAATTAAGTTCTTAGAAAATCTTTTTTTCCTTAACGGCAGATGCAATACGTCACGAATGCCGTATTCTGAGTTCTCTGAAAATATAAAAAAAAGGTCCTACCCTGGTCTTTTAGCGATGCCATCTATGACAAACTCTTATGAATACTTAAATTTATAATCTTTTTAAATTCATGGTTTTTCTCTTAATGCTATTTGAATTCGAAATAATTTTTTTTATTTTTATGACTGACATAAGCTCTTTTTTTAGTCCTCGAATCATCAGTAGCGGATAACAAACGCATTGTGTGGGAACTGGAAATTCTGAACAGTTTGTAATATTGCAGTAAGGGGTTTGGGCAGACGCGTGCGCAGGATTTCTTTTATCGGGGAGGGGCGATAAAAAAAAACAGTATGATAATTTGAATATGAAGCACCCAGAAATTGGGAAAACTTTGGATTTCGGGGGGATCTCAATTCCCTCTTAAGCTTTGCGTCTAGCTTCTTGTTCATCCTAGCCTCCTTGCTTCTTTTTCATTCAGTATATTAGCTTTTTTTCTCTAGGACGTATTTTATGGTAACTAGGATATCCTGAAATTCATTATATTTTGGGGTTGGGGGTTTAGGTATATGCCTAGCTTTTGGAGTCAATCCTTAATTTGTCTTTCCAGAAATCTCGGATGTACACTTTCCTTGTTTGCTATTCATTTAGGGCACGGCCTTTTTTCATGATGAATTATATAAGAATTAGGACAGTTTGAACAATTTATGATATTTCGAGTTTGGGGGTCTGGGCCAACTGGCCTCCTCAAGATACTCATCTAACCTTTCGGGTCAAGTATTAATTCATCATTAAAAAAAACCTTATTTGCACCCAGGGCATCACCAATTCTGGAACAGAGCATACATCAAGAACAGGCTGGATTTAGACCATCGAGGGGGACAACAGAGCAAGTGCTAGCTCAAATTTCATTCATAGAGTCTGGCGATGAAGAAAAACTGAAGACAGGCTGTCGGCTGCTTATGATATGGTCTGGGGCGAGGGCATAATGTACAAGCTAGGCAGAACAATACATGACAGGTAAATGCTTCGCATCTTATCATTGATGACAGGTACAAGATACTTCCATGTATTCCTGGGAGAAGAAATATCCAAAGTAAGTAAAGTAAAAAACGGAGTCCCTCAGGGATTGGTTATTGCCCCTGCACTATTTAATGTATATATGGGAGTTATGCTGGAGACATCAGCAAGAAAGTTTGTCTGCACAGATGACTGGGCTATTGTAGCTCAGTCCAAAGAGATTAGCTCACTTAAGGGGTCACTGTCTGATGACATGGAGAATGCTGCCTCGTTCTTCTGCCTCTGGTACCTCCAGATGAACCATCAGATAACGGTCACCACAGTATTCCACTTAAACAACTAGACGGCCGACCAGGCTCTAGAGATCACAGTTGGAGATCCCCCCCCCCCCCAGAAATACACCCCAAGTACCTTGGCATTACCCTGGACTGAATTTTGACCTACAACAAACACCTCACGAACACAGCACAGAATCATGCACTGCCCTCATAAGTAAGCTGACAGGTATCGGTTGGAGGGCAGCCTGGAGGTGCTTAGAACATTGGTTCTTGCATTATGCTTCAGCTTGGCAGAATACTGTGGGGGTGATGCCGACACACAAACAAGGTGGATGTCCAGCTGAACCAGGCCATGACACTCATCTTGGGGGCAGTGAAATCGACCCCACTTGTGTGGCTCCTAACAATGTGTCACATAGGAAAAACTGAGTTCCCTCTCCCCTGATACACCCTTATGGCAGGTGATAGCAGAAGCACCAGATATACAACTCCTAACTTCTTGAAAGCTATTCTATAGAGAATCAGCAAGTGATGGCGACATCACTGCTTGGTGGCATCACTTCTGGACAGAAAATTTCCCATGAGGAGGAGACATAATCAGAGGCCCAATGCAAGAGCTCGTTGGATTCAGATCTTCCAACAGAAAACAATGGGTCATCTCTTACTGGTTTTTTTACATTTCCCACCCCCCCCCCGTTTATTCCCCCCCGTCTATTAGGCACCCAAGAGTAACTGTCAGTTTCTTGAATTCCAACGCAAGTAAATGACCGTATACAAATTTCAACTTTCAATGCCTACTCCAAGTTCGATTCGATTGAATACAGTTATATACTAAAATACAGTTGGGTACACTCTTTTCCACTATTTATAACGATAGTACTCGGAGGAGTGTCAGACGAAAAAAGCTTTTACGTACATAATGTTTTCGCTATTTCGTGTAATATTCCTATTTTGTACAATAAACAAGCTACTATTATTATAATTATTATAATCATTACTATTTGTAGTTTTTTTCCATCGTTTATTTGCCAAACATCAACTCCTAAAAGCAAACAACCACCTCATGCCTCAAAGACCAAAAACACCATTTAGTAATGTGACTCTGCCGTAGGGTAGCACTTGCTTGAGAACCTAGACTGTGCCAAAATCTACACGGACAATTGCTACTGTGTCATAGGAAAGGCTAGGTCTGCATTTCTTTTGCCATTCTGGAGTCAATCCACATGAAAGCAAGAAAACCTTTGCCATGCAAACAAAAAGAATTCGTTTTAACATTAGGACTATTTAATTGATCCAGTTGTAGTTTGCGCTGATTGGTCTAAAAACACAAACCATTCAGGCAGTCCAAATTCTGAGTGGCATCTTTCAAGAACATAGTTTGGTGTACTCTTTCGCTCGTTTCATTTCGGTCATTCTGACGATTGTACTCCGAGGAGTGTCAGATGAAAATAGCTTTTAAGTACATAATGTTTTCGCTATTTCGTGGAATATTCTTGTTTTGTACCACAAACAACCTTTTGCTTCCAATATTGAAATACCATAATACACAATTTTTGGGAGGAATAGCAAATATGCATAAAAAAATCTGCTCACCGAGTTCATATGAGACAAAATGTAGGCCCGTTCCCACGTCCATTAAACAGGAATTTTTGCACCTGTTTTATAACTGTTCTATAATCATGTTTGTTTTGAGGATGAAACAAGGAGGATTACAATGATGATACTTTCTAACTTTATGGGCTTTGGATTGATGACGGGCCGGATGGCAGTTCTTCCTTGGTCAAGTCACATGGCGCAGAGAGGCTGGTCTCTGATCTTCCCTTGGTATCAAATAGCTGTCAAAATTTGCACCTGTCATCGTCATCATAGAATTTCCGCGTCAGAACATAAGAGGCTCCAGCAATTCAAGTGATAGTCGGAAACCACTAGAGAAAACTTTGCTTTGGCACATGTCTATCAAATTTTAACTTTCACAGCCAAGTAGTAGCGTTCGCAAGCAAAAAAACCTGCCTTTACAATGCCAGACGCTTGTCTGGCGACGGATTTTACTCCTATGTGAAGCAGGCTTTATAGTTTTACATACAGTTAATTGAGCCCTGAATTGTGCATTTATGTGCGTGTGTGTATACATATACACATGCATACCTTTATAGCTATGTACATGTTATGTCAGCAGTGCCGACTTTACTTTATTACGAATTGTTCCCATGCCCAGAGCCAATCAATCTGGGGCTCCTCCCTTTGTCATGGTAAGGACAATTAAAGATTTTAATACAATGTATAGCTCTATCACGTTTTCATAGCACATAAGGTATGTAATCTGAATTTGCATTTTCCTTAACTACCACCTGTGGTAAGCCTCACTATAGAAACCGTATTATATTTTCACAATGAAAAAAAGCATTTGGAAGTAGTGCTCCCTGGCATAAAATACTGTAAAAGCAACAACAAGAAACAGCCATCTTGTCGAAATAAACCCATTTTTCACCAAAATTGCTTCAAAAGACCGATGCTCGGCGAAGGATGTATTAACTCAAAAGCTCACCTTTCGCAACCTTAGTCATTTCAGTCTTTTATCATTCAATATGTTTTAATAGCAGATTTTTCGCCAAATACGTAGGTGGGTGCGGTTGTGAGTAGAAATATTTAAACTAAAATTGGAGTCATCGTGAACTCAACCAGGGGATCTCGGAATGTCATGCTACTCTTTAGAACCTTAAGTTCTGCCTAATTTTCCCACTTACCTCCATCTATTATACCTAATTGATTTCATATAAATTTTTTCCGCATCCAATAGTTCGTATCACCCAACATTCTTCTCCGTATCTTGTGGTTTCCGGTATATCGCTGATACGAGTTTTAATATCTCCCCAGTCATTGTTCTGTTTGAAAGTGAAGAGATACAAAGTCTTTTCTAAGTCCGCACTTTGTCCCTTTGTAACACGCGCACATTAAGAAGGAAAAGAAGTAGAAAAAGAAGAAGGAAAAGAGAAAAAAAGAAGAAGGAAAAAGAAGGAAAAGGAGAAAAAAGGAGAAAGAAAAGAAGAAAGTAAAGAAGAAGGAAAAGAAGAAGGAAAAGAAGAAGAAGGAAAAGAAGTAGAAAAAGAAGAAGGAAAAGAGAAAAAAAGAAGAAGGAAAAAGAAGGAAAAGGAGAAAAAATAAGAAAAGAAAAAAGTAAAGAAGAAGGAAAAGAAGAAGAAGAAGAAGAAGAAGAAGAAGAGGAAGAAGAAGAAAAAGGAAAAGGAGAAAGAAAAGAAGAAAGTAAAGAAGAAGGAAAAGAAGAAGAAGAAGAAGAAGAAGAAGAAGAAGATAAAGAAGAAGAAAAAAAAAGAAGTAGAAAAGAAGAAGGAAAAGAGAAGAAGGAAAAAGGAGGAAAAGAAGAAAAAAGAAGAAAGAAAAGAAAAAGGAAAAGATGAAGGGAAAGAAGAAGGGAAAGAAAGAGAAAGGAAGGAGAGGTTTAAGGCTTAAAACAGGAAGAAATAATGAGCCCCAAGAATTGAGTTGAAGTTAATGAACCTCTACCATAATTTTGACCGTGCGGAAGAACTCTTGAAACAGTGTCAGTGTAACAAGCCTTAGATTATGTTTCTTAGCTCCCTATGTAATCTTGGGACCACGTGTAATAGAACAAGCATGGCGACTGAACAACCATGTAAACAATATTGGATACGTTTCAAACATGGAAGGTATGTGATTGAAATGTAAGTGTTTGAAATAAAATGGTAATTTAATTTAGATACAAGATAGCTTAATCTATCAAAAGCAGCAGAACTAACCGATACGAGAGCAATGTTTTGTTTGCCCTCGGGGCTTTTGTTTTGATATGAAATTTCATTTCTCTCATCGCATATCGTAGTACAGGCCCATAACGGTTTTTTGATTTTGTAAGTTTTACAAATAATACTTTTCAAACATTAAGGCATATGGTTAATGAGTTTTTGCTATCTACTTTGATTTACAATATGTAACTATACATGTATTAGATTGGGAAAAAAGTGTAACACTAAACAGATCTGCAGGTTGGCAAGAGGTCTAAGAATCATTTTGTTATCTCGTCATTTCGTCTCCTGGCCAAGAAATGTAGTCATTAGAGGCAACTTGATAGCATCTCCGCTTTCTGCAAGCACGCAAAAATGGCTGAGTCGACCTTTGGCCGCCGGGCGGTTAACGACGGCAAGTTTGTGATACGCCTGCGCGACGGTGCCCGCGTCACCCCCGAAACCTGGTCCCGTGTAAAAAAATTCATTTCAGACAATGGCGGCGACCCGCTACCGGAAATCGACCCCGAATCATTACATCTGCTACCGGCAAACGGCATTGCCAGGGAATCCGGCCGCGCCACGCCGGCAAAACCGGACGACGGCTCAAGCGATAAGAATTTCCGGTTTTTCGACAACCGGCAAAAATACCTGCTCTTTGTAAACACCTGCGATGAAAAGGAAATTGTGGCTAAGCGTGTCGGTATGGAGCTGGGAAATATCCATCCGACGCCGCCGGCCATTCGTGTTTTCGATGCCGGCATGGGCGATGGATCCGTATTGACCCGGGTCATGCGGGAGATGCACCGGCGTTTTCCAACGATGCCGTTTTATATCTCCAGCAAGGAAATCAGCCTGGAAGATGTGCGGCTGTCACTCGCCAAGATGGCAGATCGTTTTTACGAACATCCGGCCACGGTACTGGTGATTACCAATATGTATTATTCCGAGGCACCCTGGCTGTCGCCGAAATCAGTCGCCGCCTCCACCTCCATGGTCTGGAACGAGGTACCCCTAACCGGCACCAGCTCTCACGAGTTCGACGATCAACTGATTAGTCTGGAGGGCTTTCTTTCGGAATACTGGCAGGCGCGCCATAGTCCCACCACCGGCAACCCGATCTATGAGCGGCCGACTGTGCTGGTGATCTACCGCGAGGACCATCGCTTCCTGCTTGAAGATGTCATCCCCAAACAGGGAAAGGCACACGCGGACTATGATCTGGTAATTGCCTCGCAACCCTACCGCTCCCGGGTTTCCCCCGACTTCAAGGCGCAAAAAGTATTGAGCCCGCTCACCCGGGCGCTGGCCAAGGGCGGACGGTTGCTCGGCATCCACTCGTGCGGCAACGATCCGGGGCTTGAACTGATACAGCAGGTCTGGCCCGGCGAAAACCCCTTTACAACAAACCGCCATGACCTGCTGCGGTCCCTGAAGTCAACACTGGGAAAAGACGCCAGACACTATAATTTTAATGCCTATTTAAAAAGAGCGCGAAAATGTAAAGCATAAATTTGCATAACTACGAAAATCTTTGAAAATTTCTCTTTCGATTGGTATAAGTTTGAATAAAAAGACTTGTCCGATCGAATTATTATTGTACAATCAATCCGGATGTAGATTTGCCAATGTTGACGCCTGCCATCTTCATTTTCTACAAATGTTCAAATACTTGTGGGAGGGTAGTGTAGTTCCCTCTGCGTTTACTCTCTCTTTTGCTCATACGTGAATTTCATAACTTTTTATAGACAGGTAAACTGAAGTTTTGGAAAGTTTAAACGATTCCAGAACCGAGGCTTTTGTCCAGTAAGCAGCTGTATGTTAAATGGTAATGGTAAAATCAGCACTTAGTCAGGAAGTGCATCATGGGAAGGTGAAACTATTGCATTTGTTATGTATTGTATCGCTAGTACTTTTTGCTTGAATTTGCTGCATGACTTGTACTACATTGTACGCATCAACACTGAAGATGGCAGTTGATGCTATCAAAACATATTTGGAGGGGGAATGATTGTGTGTCGTAGTTAATAATTTAGCTGTATCCGTTGCTAGTTAGACCATTTGTAGCTGTGCTTTAATGCCTAGCTATGACTCTTACACTAGAATAATTGGGAGCCACGAAGATATCATGGATGTTGGCGTATGTAATGTCGCGAGTCGCATGCTTTCCGGAGCTACTTACCAAAACTGACAATGCGAGAAGGTGGTATTTGATCCCATGCGATAAAGACTGTGTACTTGTAGGAGTTTATGACGTCTTTAAACGGGAGTTTGGCACAGGCTATGTTTTAAGACATACGACAGGATAAACTGTCTCGAACCGTTATTTAGGAAAATCTTTCAAGTCAAAACATGATGAGGCCCTCCATTTATTGATTCAAATGGATCAACGACAGTCCTGAAAGCAAAGATTGTAGTTTCAGACATAATTTTATATATACGTGTGTCACGATCGAAGTACTCTGAGCGACGCATACATAAACAGTATTGTCTAATTAGTACTCGACATTAGGCAACTAAAATCATTATAGATTTCCCTTATTGCGCACGTTTATTCCGCACTCTAATTTAACTTTTGATAACTGTAATGTGATATTGTAACTATTTCAAAGAGTAGAGATTGCTATGGTCGGACTAAATACCGAGGTCAAGCAGTTGTTTAGATCAATCGCTCCCCAATTATTTAGACCTTGTATCTCTCTTTATAGCCAGGACTCTAGCTGCTCATACTTTTAGGGGACAAGGCTTCGATAGAGACCCCCCGAAAACCACATGAATACGTGTCAAGTTATAAGTAAGGGGTGGTTACGTTTACAATGGATTTTTCAAAGTCTGAAGACATTATTTCACGTTTAAAGAAATCATTGAACACCTCTTGCTCACTGGCAGAAATGGTTGCCACGTTGCATATTCTTTAGGATGCGAGTGAATTTGTATACAGGGAAACATTGATTGTTTAACGGTGAAAGGGACAAACAGAGGCGGTCAAATACCCCTAACCGCATTCGACAATCTTCTACACATCTGGGCCAACCTTTGGGAAAATAGAGTATCGTAGGTTTGCTGGCACTGAGACCAAGATTGAATAAATCCGTTTGCGTTTTGTGGAGGACGTCTTTGGTTAAGAGCAGAATAATATTCAACATTTTAAACCAGTACTGTGGTAATTTTACGCAACTAAATCAAGGGAAGTAATTCCTGCTACTCTGATGAACTACTTTAAGGTCTTAATAACACACCCTTGTGTATCAGATAAACAGAAATATGAAAGCGAATTCCTGAAAAAGGACCAACTTTTTCTGCGCTTTAAGATCTTCAATATTCACATGGTGTTGAGATGAAGATGGTTACAGTTCAAAAGAGTATAATGATCTTATTGTTTCTGTAAGAATCCTAACCTATTGAGTTACAATTTGCTATAACCGTAACTGGATAGCGCCCAATGAAGTCGCCAAAACATGTTACAGCCTAATACAAAGCAACCAGATCCTTGTCAAGGTCGGCAGCTTTACTTTAACAGGTTGCAACACCTTTGACCAAAATGGGACAATGTTCTAGTAGCTGTCAGTACGTTTAACAATAACTAATACTTCAGCGAAGTCGGTAGCATAATACAATGCTCCACATTTGGCACCTTGATAAGGATGACGGAAAATACTAAGTTTCCGAAATTGTATTCATATCCTATTTGGCTTAAGCATTTTTTCTCTGATTCTGCAGAGTTATTACAGAGTCTGCCGAAACTGGTGCTTCTTGACAGAACAACGAGCAGAATTCATGCAGATGCAGGAGGTATGAAAATGTGCTAGCAGATTTACTTTGACATACGATTAATGTACATTGTAGAACAGTACATTAGGGATATCGAGAAATAAATGACATCCATGTTCTTTGATATTGACTGTTACATTGTTCACAAAATAGTTAAATTCGTGCATCGATTACCATAGGAAATGTATCGCTCTTTTTCTGTTTCGGTTTCTGAACATTTTTTATATATACACGTCGAGAGTATGCATAAGTGGATGCCACAGAAATATATTACCATTTACGTGTGGTGTGGAAGTCATCGTTACTTGGTTATTGTCAACGAATACAAAGTTATGGCGATTACGTTGGTACCATAGCCAAAACAACTAACTGATGATGAGAAATATATCTGACATATATCTAAACATGTGCAGATTGTCAGAACACTGCGTGGCTAGCATTACAATTCTTATGCCAGTTACGAAAGATCATCAAGTATGGTAAGAAACTTTCAATATAATTTTCATTTCAGGACCTTAGCGCTGCAGAACGTGCCCGAAGATCTGTAGAGGCAGAACGTGATGAATTGTTGGAGGAAATCAACAACAACACAACAAGCAGGTATACTATAGGTGATATTTCTATGTATAATGAAACATGAGTGCGTACAGACGTACATTCAGCAGGAACTCTATGGTAGGAAGATTGATAAATTGTAACGTCAAGGCAGTGTGCCGAAAGTTGCACAATTCGGAGCTAATACTGGAATAACTTACTGTGCTACGCGAAGGACGTTTAATTGAAACGACGTGCGTACCCTTCAATGACCGCGTATCCTTGTAAACACATAATAAATGTTTGCGAAAGTCTTAGGTTTGGTGCAGCGTCGAAAATAATAAAATGGGGCAGTATCTCTTTTACTTCCTCACCAATTCTTGGTTTCCATGCAGCCATTTAATGAGTCAGCAAGATTACGCACGCACAGTATATTATGCTGCTGGTTTGTGACTCTGTATTTTCCATTTACTTTAAAGGAATTCGATGTCCGAAGAGAAGAAGCGCTTGGAGGCAGCAATTGCACAGTTGGAAGAGGACCTCGAAGAGGAAAGAACTCAAAACGAACTCATGCAAGAGAAGGTGAAACGCTCCAATCTTCAAATCTGGATGAGTACGGGACTTTTAGGGAAATATGAGCCGATATAACTTGTCAGAGATAATTTTACCTGAACAGACATAAGGTGTGACATTGCCCAGACAGTCTGGGTCATCACTAAATATGGTTACAAAATTCAAGCAGAAAAAAACGAAAAAAGGTCAACAGTTAGCCATCCTTCTTTAAAAGATGAATTCGTTTCGGTTTATTTTACAACCAGTTGATTAATGTTTCTAAAAGTACGTACATACAGTTTATAGAGTTTTGACGACTTATAACACAAATAAGCAGTAGACAAAAGGTTCTGCAGATCTATATAGAACTAGTAATACTGAAAAGAATTATTTTAGTAAGGTATCGTGAAAAAATAATCAAGTTCAAAACAACGGATGGCACGTGGCTCATTTGGTAAAGCACACAACATAAAAGCTTGGAAACGGGTTCAATCCCCGATGGTGACATATTATTTATTTCTCTGGTGTCCTCCAAAATTCATAATTTTGTAAGCTATCTGAGTTTTAAATTACGCCTGTTTTGAGACATATCTCTCATCCTAACAAAAGCAGGTATTGGAACCGGAAAAATCTCCAGAATAAAACAAACAACAGCGCTGATAGGAAACGGAAAACCAAAAAATGATGAAATCCAGAGAAAAGGGGAATATTCATTTCGAAGAAACTATCCAGGTACTCAAAGGATGGTATCAATAAGTATACTCTGCTTGTCCATGATAACCAAACTCTCTCTTTACTGAAAACAACATTCTGCTGAACAAAGGAAGGGAGAACGTTGGCTGTTGCAATTATATATAATTCTCAAATATACATATATACTCATCATCACCACCATCATCATCATAATCATCATTTTCATCATCACCATCAGTATCATCATCATCATCATCATCATCATCATCATCGTCACCATCATCACCATCATCATCATCATCATCATCATTATCATCATCATTATCATCATCATCATCATCATCATTATCACCACCATTATTATTATCACCACCATCATCATCATCATCATCACCACCATCATCATCATTATCATCACCATCATCATCATCATCATCATCATCGTCATCCTCATCGTCATCATCAGCATCATCATCATCACCAGCACCACCAGCACCACCAGCCAAGCCAAGAAACAGAATGCTTTAAAGTTATGAAGTCCTTGAGCATGGACCGAATACTTTCCTTGACGACTGACAATGAAAATTGTATTTATATCTAAAACAGAACACAGTAGTGCTTTCTGTTATTATTGGGCCCTATTTAACTGAGGAGTGAGATAATAATAGAGTCTTCTTGGAGTTTGACCTAGATGCAACAGTGACGTTTCCTTAAAGTCTTTAAATTCTTTTCTACTTTAAGTGACGCTCCAAACAAATTTTGAGAATTCGGTTTCTTTTGAACAAACAGGTCTTTGAAACGACTTATAGCAATTACGATAGCGAGTATCGCCCGAAGTATCGTAGTAAAACCATTTTCCCACAATTCTCCACTTTCACCTCTCCTATTAACATACAGCTTTCTACTAAGCAGTTACCATTCAAAGGACAGCCCGTCTTTATTCGGCAGTTGCAACAAAGTTTCTTTGAGAGGCTGTGGTTGCATTTTATTGAGATTGGCTCATTTTATTGTTTTACGCGGCTCTTTATATTAGAATCTACCTAAACGTTACCTTATCTACTCTAAGTGTTCCGGACAGTAAATTCTACAGATCATGTAAGCACTTTGCAGCTGTCGTGGACGCTGATTGGTTGAGAAAACAAAGCTATCAAGGCAGCCAAATTCTGATTGGCTTCTTCAAAACTAAGTTGGATAGAATGTTTCACTTGTTCCGTTTCAGTTATTTATGATGAATGTGCTCTGAGGTGTGCCTGACGATAAAAGCTTTTATCTGCAAAATGGTTTCGCATTTCTGTGCACTGTTGATATTCTGTGCGGTAAACACACTTTTTGGTGACTTTGTAATGCATTCAGGATGTACCTTGCATTCATTGTCAAAAACCCAACAGAGATCTTCATGTTACATTTTCTGTGTTGCTTGTGCTGGTTCTTTGTAGCGGATCCCCAACGTCGTAGTTCTTAAGTGGTATCTGACCACGCACTTGTATATCGCTTGAGTATGTCTCTCTTTAACAAGGCATGGACTCACTGTTCCTCCGAACAATACAAAAATCTAATTTCTCTGGTAATGACTATGTCTGCCTTTATATTTCAGGCAATATTTGGCTTCTAGCTTTGCTATTTTATAAGCAGACAAATACATTCTTAAACGCTGATACTGTAAGTTTTCTTGTACAATAGAGGCAGGGTGTATTGATAACAGTATCTGGTAGTGGGACGGAGTTTGGAAGCTGAAGTACAATACAGCGGAGCAAAGATTAGGAGCTAGGATCAACGAGATATTTTTACGTAAGTGTACAGCCTATAGCTTGGAGAATGACTTACCATCGGGTCCTTCATAGACTTACCGTCCTAAAAAGGGATTCATAATCTACACTAAACAAAACACCAAGCTACGCCCTCTCATGCCAGCTAATTAGTTTTGAAAAGAACATTAGAGAAATAGAAAATATGTCACCACCGGGGATCAACACCTGCAAATTAATGCAAAACTCCATTAAATGCTAGATTTGTGGTCTCACATACAATGTTTAGGCTGGGTTAGCTCCTTATGCGAAGCACAAACATAAGCTCTTGCAATCTGTGATCTCTTGAGACAATCATGCATCGACACCGCATATTATGTCGTGTGTGAAGTAACTGATCATGGGAAATACAGACGATGATTAAGTTAAGTAATTGCTAGTGGCAGCGCAACGATTCTAAAGGTAGGAGGAGTGTTGCAGCGCCAAATTTTGCGCCGCAATACAAAACAAATAACTTAAGCACATAGTGCATGGAAACGGACAGGCTGTACTACACATAAGAATATCGGGCCCATATCAGCCAACAATCTAGAAAAACCTAAAACAAGTAACGAAAAGAAGGAAGGCCAAGTTTATAAGTTTGTGAAAAAGTCAAGAAGTCATGAACCCAGTGATCTCCCCGACTTTGGCGCCGATGGTAATTGAAAATATTGTATATCAGGTGTAAGAAATATTTCAAGCGTGTCGGCACAGTGTATGTACCCCTAGATGTGTAGTTTCAGGGTGCTTTTGGATGTCTGTTTCAGAGATATTTTGCCACTTTTGAGCTTGATTTTAGCGTTTTCAGTAGTTATGCTGCACTTTTTGAAGATCAAATGGCCTTTAACGTTTACGTCTATTCATATCCTTTTTTTAAATACAATATCTATTGTAGCGGCAAATCGAGTTCCCCGCATTCGACGCTGTACGAAAACTGTTGCCAAAGTACCACTCCTTGGTACAGTCTCCACCTCGCTCTGCTGCAACTGTAGTCGCCCATGTGCCACATAGTTTGCAAACACCCATCTTGCACGATACCTCTAATAGCATTGACGTTTTGAAGCGCCATTAAGAAAACACTGTATTAAGCATGTAGTTGCCACCACGTAACCAAGGATGTTATGGTCCAACAAACGTTTCCGGTTTGATAGCGTATAGCCCATAAAATAATGCTTTACACTTCTCAGATCCCATTTGCTTCTTTTCTCCTTAGGCAAACAACATAGCAATCACATCGGAAAACGAAAAAGTGGCTTACACTTGGTTTGCGACTAAACATGGCTTCATAAGGAACTTTATCTACAACAGCTGCGCTGTAACACGCATTAATCAGATAAACTGCTGTGTTTACTGCTTCTGCCCAAAAGGCATACGATCACCAAGCGTCATGTAACATGGACCTACCACTGTCGATAATGGTCCGATTCTTTCTCTCAGAAACTCCGTTCTGCTGCGGACTATATGGGACGGTTAGTTGCCTTCTAATCCCTTTTACTTTCAAATACTCGCCCATCTGCTTGTTAACCTATTCTGTTCCGTTATCAGATCGTAGGATCTTCACTTTTCTCCCTGTCTGTCTTTCAATAAATGCTACAAAATTCTTAAAATACTTAAATACTTCACTTTTATCTCTCATGAAATTTACCAGTGTGATCCTTGACAAATCATCAGTGAAGGTGACAAAGTAACGATGTCCCCCTAGTGAGACATTCTTCATGGGGCTACATACGTCCGAGTGTATAACTTCTAACAACAACTCAGATGCCCGTGATGCTGTATTTTTTTGGAAAAGGCTTCCTTGTTTCCTTCCCAAACGCACATCCTTTACAAAATTCTGGCTTCTCGTCTGTCTTGCCGTGTAAATCACGAACTAGCTCACTTTCTCTTATCTTCCTCAGCGTTTCAACCGAAACGTGGCACATCCTGCGGTGCCATAAGCCAGCATTGTTCTCATTTGCTGCGAGACGTGCACTCTCTTCTCTTTGAATTACTTCACCATCTAGTTCAGTGGTTCTCAACCTTTTTAGCGGCGCCGCGCCCTTAGAGGTTTCTGGGTTGATCGAACGCCCCACAAGCCCCACCAACCCATTTTCCGCACCCATTTTCGTTATTTTGAGGACTAGATAGTAAAAGCAATTACTTCAAATCCTATCCTATCCTATCCTATCCTATCCAATCCAATCCTATCCAATCCAATCTAATCCAATCCAATATAATCCAATCCTATCTAATCCAATCCAATCCAATCCAATATAATCCAATCCCATCCGTTATTTCAATTCTTACCATAGTAATTATACACAAAGGAGTAAATAATGTAGGAAGGCATTAGAACAAACCTTTATCGGAGAATTTCAATTAAATTTTCTAAGTTTATCATATCTATCTTGTATATGTAAAAATGCAACTAATTAACAATCGAAGATAAAATAGAAAGACGGAACTAAACAGCCATAAGAAAAAACACTCCAGTCTAATAGGAACAGAAGGAGAAGGAGAAGAAGGAAAAAGAAATGGAAGCAGAAATACTCAATGTACCATAATGATTTTTAAGGGAACAAAGTTGATTGCAAAGTTGTTTAGTGGTACAAAATTTGAATATTGCGTTGAGTAACGGATTCATTCTGAAAAACGTTTTCGCCATACACTGATCACAACAATTGTATGGAGTGAAATGAGAAAGCTTTTATAATGAATTTATAGGAAACGAGAAGACAAAAACACGTCGTAGAAAATAACAGTCACGAGAGCGACTCCTTTAGCAGACTAAATCCGTTACTCAACGCAATATTCAAGAGTTTATGATTAATGCAATCTCATTGGAAAATACCCTATTCAACAAAGCCCAAACCTGACCTATAAGAGTCAGGTTTATAAAGTTAAGTTGAATGAAGATCTTTATTGAACATCATGACAAGAGATGCCATAGAAAAAGCTGGCTACCTGATGTAAGGAATCTGGAAATTTTCTTCGATCTTTCAGAAAGCAGAGCTCCAGCGAATGCCAACATTTGGTAATGCCACAAACACAAAGCGAGGCCAATGTTTTATAACAGGAATAATTTAACAAGTACATAAGAAGCCAAGCAAAGGTATTGTGATCGAAGCACTTATTGTCAGCTACAAATTTACTTAGTTTCAAAGGAGTTTATGCAAGTAGTCTATTTATAGTTTGTGCAGTAATTAATAGACCTTGAGTTTCTAAGAAATACTCATATTTTTTGAACCACACTTTGGAACACTATCACCCATTCTGTAGAATTTTATAAACTGTAAATTTCATCTTTGTAAGACGTTAGGAAATGCTAAACAAATTCGGCACCATAATGCCTTATTCTGGTATTGGTTCCGTTTTTTTATAATATAAATTCTCAATTTAGTTATGAGCAAAACGTGGATATCTCGTTTTCAAATTATGATTGTGGATATATTGGCCGAATATCTTGACAAATCCTACCCAACTGAGTGAGGTTTTAATTCTTCCCTTGGTACAAATAGTGTATCTATGGATAAATGGAAAGATACTCTAGTGTCTTTAATAGAAATATTATTAATGGAAGAGGGCACATCTTAATCATTTCGCAAGGAAAAGAAATGATATACTCTCAAATTTTGTTGGTGCAGACACATTTCGGTGGGATAGGATAAGATTGATGTAATTGATGATTGATGTAAGTTTAAATATTTCCTTTGATTGAATCAATGAGAATGTTTTAATATACGAAAGTCCGAAAAAAATTGAATATGTAGGAATTTTAGGAACTGCTTTAAAACTGATCGCATGTGAACATGGTTTACTCTGAACAACCTAACTAGCCCAGCAGAACATTTGTCAAATGCAGATCACTTTAAACTGTAACGGCAGACTTTCATCTTGACATAAATAATGCTCCTTCCTGTATATCTCTATTCAGACTTTCCTTCATGTTGCTGATGTATTGTCACGTGACAGATGATTTTACCGGACGTCTACAAGCTAGGGGTAAACGTGCACTTTTAAGGCCTGGGAATGACTTTTAGGGATCCTTAATTTTCCAACCCTGGTCAAGTTAGTAGTAACATGGAGTGCCCACAGTTGTAAATTTAAGGTCAAAGTTCCTCTCAAAACCTCTTATATGATACGTAATATGAATATGTACGAAACTACTTGACCTCTTACGTAAAAAAGTTCTTTATTTCATATTGAAGAAAGAGAGTCAGCGCGATCACTTGAAATTGGGACCAAAATTCTATACAATGAAATAAAAGGATGACCATAAAATAAATATCATCACAGAAGTATAACGCATAGAATCAACAAGGCTCCCACAGAATCCACCATCATGTAGTTCTCTGTTTTGAGAATAACTAATACCCATGTTCCCACATTTTCTGACTTACGTCTGTATAATTTCTAGTTACTTTCTGACTTTTTGAATGTTCATTCCTGTTCCTTGATAGATAGATAGATAGATAGATAGATAGATAGATAGATAGATAGATAGATAGATAGATAGATAGATAGATAGAAATGCATGAATGCACTGAAATAACCAACACTCTCCTATGCATGAAAATGTTATTTTAATTTCATAAAGCAACATGTTTTATTGTTATCATAGTATTCTATTTTATTAATTTTTATACAAGGTCTATAAAATGAATATCTTGCAAACTTTTCCGCTAGCAACGTTTCTCCTTACAGCTGCAAGTCTATCCATTATAGATCAAAGTATTTGTTAACAGAAGGCAAACGTAAATTAATATACGTAATACTTTGGGTCAGCAAAACTTTCATTTAAATATGATAACAGAATCCAAATATGACTAACAATTCCGATATTTAGGTGATTATTTTTAGTCAACGACACTATTTTATAAGAATCCCGTGAATAAGGGTGAGATTATCTTAATTCAATTATTGATTTGGGTAAAGTAATAACTTTCAATATGCACTTCAGGACCTAGTACAGAGAAAGCGAAACCAGAAGTAAATTCCGGTCCGCTGCCATTGGCAGTGATGTGAACAAGTTTGAAAGCATCTACATGCCTAATTACCAAGTATTACAAAAGCCGCGCATTAAATATCAACAGAAATGTCCAATAAAAGATAATTCCTAGGACAACAAGTTATTTGAAAGGCACAAGCTTACTGGAGATAATACGTAACAAGAAAAAGCCATAGAAAGCGTTAGCAGGATACCTTATTCATAAATTAGCTATCAGTCCTAAATATAAGATTACGTTACGCTTAAGGTTTGAAATACCAACAAACTTCCATAGTATAGCGCAAACAGCCTAGAAATCTGAGAGGACGTAGCTGATATCAGTCAAGGAAAGGCGAAAAGAGTGTACAGAAGAGCGAGATGGAGACTGGATAACGAGCGGGAGATTCGAAGAAAGCGGAATACGTAAGTTTGATAATGACAAGAAACCATAGACTAACTGGATATCTAACCCTATTGAAGGACTTAAGGAGACAATAAACCATCGTATTAAGTTCTTTAGATTCTGAAGAATGCTGTGAAATGAATTTGAATCTCTATTGACATATGTTAGAAATATTTGACTTATTGAATGAGATGATTTTGCAAGTAACTGTACTTCGAATGGACGTGCAATCATCATCGACGCTGGCGTTGTACTGAAATTCCCACAAAGACTCCCACGTCTTCCTCATGGACTTATTTGTGCAGTGAATTGCCAGGTAAAGTGTTTTAATCTTTTGTACACGTAGATGCCGCTTTTACTTTTAGATTCTACAAAAAGATATCATAGAGCCGAAACTCGATAACTCGAAGTCCAATAAGTCAAAATCATTTTTATTCTTTCGCAGATTTCTTTAGGCTAACCTGGCTTTCATGCTTTTTAGATTAATTCGAATTACTTGTATTTTTAATAATTTGTAGAAGTGTAGCAATTTGAAACCACAGGATTTTTGGTCTGTAATCAGCGGCTTTATGATTTTGCTGTTTGAGACTGCCTGTAACTACATAGAGCATCTGCACCTGCACCAGTTGGCCCATATATGTAGGTACCTTGCAGAAACTTCTTATGCGTTGTTGATTGAGAATAACAATGTAAAGGTACACTTAAAGACGCTAGAAATAGTCGTGTTCTTCCTTTGTCAGTCCTTCAGTTCTTCCATCCTTGCAGTGAGGCTGGATCTAGGGTCTTCATTGAGGGGCAAATTGCCCTTTCTCTAGGTTATAGCCCAGCCATCTGAAACGATGCTATTCAACAAGGGCGTTATCTTTTATGGAAATAAAAAATCTTCGTCTAACAATTTCATCTCATATAACATACTCCAAATGCTGCATGTCTTATTTTAATTTGAAACAGTTGCTTCATTTGTGGGTCACAGGGATTAAACCAGCTACTTGTCTAAATTTATAGTAAATCTTCGGACGTCATTATTTGGAGACATGCGATTTGTGACCATATTGCAGACGATTTTGATGGTATGCCGAATTATTGCCCCCTGCCATGTTGAGTAATACCTCTTGCACGTCCTTGCATGTGCTTGTAGTATCACACACTAAATTTACTTTATTTTTTATATTCTTCTTTTCTATCGTCAGTGTGCAGACGTGGCAAACAACTGTGAAAGGCTAAATGACCTTGGGTGAGTTATTATGTACATTTGCAGCAGAACCACTACCTCTGTACATTTTTAGTAGAACCACTACCCCTGTACATGTTTAGCAGAAACAGTACACCTGTACGTTTGAAATAGAACCACATGATACCGTACCTGGGACGAGTGTACCTGTTACTATTATATCTCTTATTACTTTGACTAATGCTACCGTACCTGGTACGAGTGTACCTGTTACTATTATATCTCTTACTACTTTGACTTAATGATACCGTACCTTTGACGAGTGTACCTGTTACTATTATATCTCTTACTACTTTGTCTAATGATACCGTACCTGGCACGAGTGTACCTGTTACTATTGTATCTCATACTACTTTGACTTAATGATACCGTACCTAGCACGAGTGTACCTGTTACTATTATATCTCTTACTACTTTGACTCAATGATACGGTGCCTGGTACGAGTGTGCCTGTTACTATTATATCTCTTACTACTTTGACATAATGATACCTTACCTGGCACCAGTGTAGCTGTTGTTTTTATATCTTTTAATACTTTGACTTAATGATACCTTTCCTGGTACCAGTGTGCCTGTTACTATCATCTCTCTTACTACTTTGACTAATGCTATCGTACCTGGTACGAATGTGCCTGTTACTATTATCTCTTTTACTACTTTAACTAATGCTACCGTACCTGGCACGAGTGTGCCTGTTACTATTATCTCCCTTACTACTTTGACTAATGCTATCGTACCTGGTACGAGTGTGCCTGTTACTATTATCTCTCTTACTACTTTGACTAATGATAGCGTTCCTGTTACGAGTGTGCCTGTTACTATTATCTCTTTTAGTACTTTGACTAATGCTATCGTACCTGGTAGGAGTGTGCCTGTTACTATCATCTCTCTTACTACTTTGACTTAATAATACCGTACCTGGCACGAGTGTGCCTGTTACTATTATATCTCTTACTACTTTGACATAATGATACCGTACCTTGTACCAGTGTACCTGTTACTATTATCTCTCTTACTACTTTGACTTAATTATAACGCACCTGTTACGAGTGTGCCTCTTACTTTTATCCCTCTTATTACTTTGACTAATGCTACCGTACCTGGTACGAGTGTGCCTGTTACTATTATATCTCTTACTACTTTGACTAATGCTACCGTACCTCGCACCAGTGTACCTGTTACTATTATATCTCTTACTACTTTGACTTAATGATACCGTACCTGGCACGAGTGTACCTGTTACTATTATATCTCTTACTACTTGATAGATAGATAGATAGATAGATAGATAGATAGATAGATAGATAGATAGATAAATAGATAGATAGATAGATAGATAGGTAAACTTCAAAACAGTAAGATCTCGTGATAAATATAAGAACAGAAAATATAATGCAATATAAAAATTAGCAAATTGCGAGTGCAACCGTTTTCCGATTATGTCAATTACAACATTAAGAATTACAATATCTCCTGCGTTTTCTTCAGAGTTTAGGAGTCTCGACTGAACGTTATTTCAGCAATCTTTGCTTTGCAAACCATCAGTATTCTATCTTGATTAAAGAGTTTGAATTCTTATACATTTCTGCGCCAAAAACAAAACCTTTCATCATATAAAGCGTTCCAAATGTTTGGTTGTTTTGAAATATGGTTGAAAATCTATGATAAGACTTTAAGGAATTCATGTTTAATTCACGGCGCAGATATGTTTGTATAGAAAGCGATTGCATGATAAAATGGAGCCACCAGTCGCTTTTTGGTGCGACAATAGGCAGAAGAGCCAGGCGACATAAGCCGACAAACTAAGTAATAAGAACATTAGGCCATGTTTCGTCACCAATACCATGTGTTGGGATGCTTAGGAACGTGGCAGTTAATTTAGCCCATGTCCACTTTAGTTACTAAGGGATAATTAGTAAACAAGTCTGATCAGCTGGACGGCCGGACTAAACCAGTTGTTTTTATTCATGCTATCTCCAACGAATCTTTATTTTCCAATAATGTTAAGTGGCTAGATGCTGCTTGCCTTTTAAAGTTTGCCGTATTTAGAGAGCACGGCAAAGGCAAGCTATATAGCAACTGCAGGAAGAGCTGTAATAATGGTTATGGTAGTAGTGATTTCTAGAAGCAGGTTATGATAGTAGTACCAGCGGTAGAATTATTAGCAGCAGTAATTCTAATATAAGGTAATATCAATATTGGTAGTAAGCGTTGCCGTAAAATCTGCAATTTTAGTCACAGATAAAAGAAGTGGCACGAGCAGTAGATATAGCAGTGGTAGTACAGGTAGTAGTAGGTGCAGCAGTAGCAGTTGTAGTAGCACTAATAATAGTAGTAGTAGTAGTGGTAGTAGTAGTAGTAGTAGTAGTGGTAGTAGTAGTAGTAGTAGTAGTAGTAGTAGTAGTAGATAAACCTTAGAGGTTTGACTCTTGCTTAATGCTAGGTCATGGTATGGCATTGATATTAGTTGTCAATGATAGCATTGTAATTTCAGCTACCTTCAACCAGCTTAGATGTTCCCCAGACAACTAGAGTGAAAGACTATTACAAGTTAGGCATTTTCAGTCTGAGCGGCATGGGGTGGAAGGAGCTAACAAATGCGTAGGGTTGGTAGAGTCTAAAATAAAAACAAAGGACACTTTCTCAACTACACATTTTTTTACTATATATAAGCAACCAGGCTTCAGCCCTCATATTAGCCAAAAAATTAAGCAACTTGCTGAGAAACCCTCAGCCCTGACAGTTAGTTAGAAACTATTTTTCGTTGAACAAAATTACAAATTTTCTTAAAAATAAAGGCAGAAGAATTCTTTTCTGATTTGAAACAAATACATAACCAACTATTTACTGCACGTAGACAAAAGAAAAACTAGATATTGCATACATTTATATGATTCTGCATCACAGAGAAAAATAACCTTAGCAATATGTTAAGCAACTTTAGCCCTGAAAGTGTATCATACACTTAGCAATCGGAGCCCTGACCCTAAAAATTGAGTTGCTTCTATAAAAAAAATTTGTACCCTAAAAATTCTGTCATTATTGCTATGTTCTGTACAATATAATTTGACAAGTATAGATAATAAATTTATTGAATTACTAAATGGCTCATCCCTGATCCCGCACTATCTTGTGTGATGAGATGAAAATATAAAAAATTCAAGGGGGTGGATGGGGTGGGTGGGGTGAGTGGGGTGTGAGTGGGGTGAATGGGGTGAGTGGGTGAAGATCTGTATTGGCAGTCTCTAAATCAAAGACCCCTGATAAGGAGGGGCCGATATTGAAACTATGAAACTACCCAAAATAAACAGTAAAACCATCAAACAGGCTAACTAATAAATAAAGGGCAGCTGGGTGGGGCGTCCAAGTGCATCACCCCTCAATTTAGGCTTCTGGACAGAGAAGCAAATGACGAGGCAGAGCTGTATTAGCACCCTGTGTTCTATATAAGGGACCATCCCTCAGCTACAGCCACCACACGAAGTCCATGAAATTGTTTAGCAGCAGATGGCAATGTGTTGCACTCTCTCTTACTCTGATGTTTTGCACATTTTGACTTATTATTTTATTTTGATTTGTAACTATTTTTCTTCTATATGGCAAAATAAATACATACATACATACAGACATACAGACATATATAAATACATACATACATACATACATACATACATATATACATACATACATAAGATTACCAATAAAGGCATCTTTTTTAAAAATTATTATTATGATATTATTGTTATTATTTTCGTTATTATACATGGAGTTTTACATTTGTCGTTAACATTCTGCAACCATCGACTGCCTTTGAATATTACAACTTGTAAATAAGATATGGAATGTCTGCCCCTTTTACAAGGATTAAGATTTACTAGTGTATTGGAGTGTTAGTATTCAGCAAAAATTAGATTGTTTGCTTACGTAGATAAACTCTCATAGGCAATTTGAGACAGATATGGTCATGTAAAAGTCATAAAATGTTAGAATAAAACTGCCTGCTACAATTTACTAGTATATAAATATGATTTGTTACTCAAATTGCACACTTCATCACAAAAGTCTTCTTTAAACGATTTTAGCTTCCATCAATACCTGTTTCATGATTGATCTGGTCTTTATAAACCAAGCTGTTTACCAGAGGATCGTTATACAACGTTTCTTTAACTGGTTTTCCATTTCATAACATTTGTGTGAATAATAATTGAAACGTTTTTAGTATTTGCTGCGATAACAGTGCAGAGATCTTAACTTCAATTGTAACCTAATATAGTTTGTTCTTCCCTTTCTTTTAAAACACAAATTATGTGGCAAAACATTTAAACAACACTAAAGCCGCAATTTCTTGAATACAATAAACTCTTAATCAAATATTCAAGCAAGCAATGAAGTTATGTCTACTGATACTATATCACATTGTCAGAAATAGTTATGAAAATAATAAATAAAATGAGTTTGATTTTTCATAATATCTGTAGGAACCAATTGCAGGAAAGAAAGCATGGATGTTCGGCTAACCATAATCAACATGTGTTAATTCAGACAGAGAGATGGTTCAATTTCTAAATTTTGCAACTGTTGACAACAGCACTACTACATAAAAGTATTCCTGCTGATTCCTGATACAGTTTACAAAACGTCTGACTTGAAGACAGTATCTATTTCTGTTTGCAAGTATAAGTTCCTCTTAATCTCACTCACTCACTCACTCACTCACTCACTCACTCACTCACTGACTCACTGACTCACTCACTCACTCACTCACTCACCCACCCACTTACTTACTTACTCACTCACTCACACACTCACTCACTCACTCACTTACTCATTCACTCATTCACGTACTCGCTCACTTACGTACTCTCTCGTGGCTAAATTAAAAAGTATCGTTCCTTTTATCTTCTCTAGCCCAGTCTGTTCTTCAGTCAGACGAAGAAGAACGAGTGTTGATGTTAGAAGGTGACAGAGGCTACAGAAAAGTTGCTGGTTGTGTCCCGCATGATGTCGGAGACCCAGGTGGGAATTGAGAAAATAACTACGTTGTTAGTGCATGGGATATAGACCTTAAATCATCATTATCCGGCTGTTAGTAAACTTGAGACATCACCGACTTGTTTTAGTATTTATGAGTCACTCAGTGTATATTATTACATGGATATGAATATTGAACTCTGCTGTTTATTGTTAATGAGACGCATCCTTGGTTACGAATCTGATGACTTCTTGCCTTCACGCATTACGCCCTTGTCACACAGTCCAACATAGAGCTGGCTCTGCTATGTTATCGGCTGCGTATTGATACTAGTAGTGATTATAGATAATAGCAACTGAAATAATTATATCGATTTGACAAAACAAGGGTATATGTTGTTTTGTCTGTAAAATGGCTCCAGGAATATAGAATGTTAGCATTAGAACTTAAAGCCGCTACATAAGATAACGTGTTGTTGCGCTCAACAGATTTAGCTACGCTGAGCCGATGACAATTTTTTATATACATATAGCCACCACAATAGCTACATATGGGCTTCTATTGTACATCTTGCCACAAGCCCCGTCGCCATTGAGGCCTCGGAGAGGTCTTTCTCAAATGGTTGACTTCGGCCTCCAACATGAAATTATTCTTTTAAAATATACAAATTATATAAAGCTGGCAAAGACCACGTGTAAATTTGTTAGCTGTTGATATCCATGTCATTAAAGTCCTGCCGCAAATTTGTGATTAAGGGGGGGGGGGGGGCAAATTACCATCGCTTCACGGCCTTTTGGCAAGGAATGGATGTAGGATCTGTTCTCATTGATGACAGATGCTTTCCATAATCCGCGAGAGGCGGTTTTTCTGTGTTGTAATTAACGTAGTATGACATTTAAGGATGTACTTTCACAACGAGGATGTCGGAAGTAGAGAGAGCACGTCAGTAGTTCACGAAAACGAAGAAAAAGCTATGGGATTGTGCAGACCAAGGTGTCCATTTGTATGGATTTACTTGGTATTTCGGGAAGGGGTCTTGAAGTGACCGTGTCAATTTTGACGTCTAATGTAATAACCTTTGATGTACTTATCAGTTTTGACTTACATTTGTTAACATTTCCTAACATTTATTAGAGTTTTTAAAAACGACGAAGAATTTAATATTTGTAACATTCGTTGCAGGGGGGGGGGTTCTGATTGGAGAAATATGGAGACAGAATTTTTCAATTTCAGACAAGTTGATTTTAAATTTTACAAGCTCTATACAACCTTCTGTGATGACATACGTTCTACAGGGTCCCCAAAGAACTTCCAGGTAGCATTTTATTCCCCACTTATAATGTAATTTTTAATATGACGTCATCACTGTTTCCAATATGAAGTCATATCAAAGAAAATGACTGTTTTCAAATATCCCTTAAGTTACTTTCATAGAACTCATGAAAAACATGCTTGCGAAATGTTAGTGAGATATCGTAAGAACGTTTGAAAGACACAATGTCTTTTAATCTCAAAATGCTTCAAACCTCCGTGGATCTATTTGATTTGTCTTGTTCCTGCCGGAAATTTGCAAATTTCCAGCTTTCTTTGATTACCGTTACATCAGTTTTACCACTGATTTTTCTCCCGTGTCAAGGCGACAATGCACTTGGAACAGGAAGTTCCTTATTTTGTATATAGCGTCGTAATGTGTGTTCTGATTCTCCCATTCGTTGTAATCTTGTTGTTCCATGATGAGCTGTTGGCTCTTGTATTCATTTAATGACATTTATTGAAAAGAAGGGGAGACAACGCTTTGCTTACACTTTGGAAATCGCCAGCGCGCTTCTTTTCTATCGCTTTAACGATAGGAGGCGCCTTGCCATTGGCTATTCAGTTACAGATTGCACATAAAGATAATTTGTTGGCTTGTTCTGCACTATCAAAATTGACCATTTACGCGAAGAATGGTTGTCTTACATTTCCATAAAATACAGTTTCAATTTAATTTACAGGGAAATGGATTTTTGAAATGTAGCTTTCATAAATCAAAAGTCAACGAGTGATGCCATGATACATCGTTCGTCCATGCAATCAACTGAGTGCACCAAGTCTGTGCATTACCCTAGTAGAGCACATTGGCTCGACCAATGAAAGTATCAGAACTCCAACATATCAGTGTCAGCTACATCATTATCATCAATTTATCAAGACCTGGCCCGAAAGTTAGATACTAAACGGAACAGCTGTCAAAGTATCAAATCATACGCCATTTTATTTAGATTTAGATCCTGGCAAGGAGGTACAAAAATATTTAAAACATTATGGCGATGATGTTGGAGATGTTGATGAAAGTAAGTAAAATTCTTTTCATTTTTCACGTTAAAGGAAGCCTTCTTTCCGTCTTATTTGTCGCATACCAAACCAGTTAGAAAAAAGAGATGATAAGAAGAAGAAAAACGACAACAACAAAAAGAGACTGCTGACCCTAAAAGAGACCCTAACACGATAACTGACTTCGGTTAACGGTTTCTTTTCCTCCTTCTGGTTCTTTTTCTTGTTCTTGTTCTTCTTCCTCTACTTGTTACCACGCTCGTGTAGTGTCGCTACCATATCAGTGGTTTTGTCGTGCCAGCTTTATGACTTTTGTGATTTTATGGCCGGGTTATATTAAGCCAATCCTCCTGCATTTTGGTTTTCATCTGCATCGTCTTCATCTTATCTACTTTCTCGATGAGTTCACTTCCAGCATCGTTCTGCCAAGGTCGTATGCATCGCTCTTCTTTGCACGACCAAGCTAACTCAGGCCGTATGTCGTGCGGCGAGACGCACACCAGTTAGGACCAAGGAAGATATCAAAATTACCAATATATTCATCTAACCACATTTCAAAACGATTCTCAAAAACATAACTTTACAGGATATTTATACACAAGTTCATAGGGAACTGAGCAGCTCATGTTACAGCATGTAGATTACGATACCGTATCCTCTGTGCTTTGCTCTGATGCGCACTTGTAATCCTGCAGGGAATCCTCATGTCTCAGATTGTAATTTCATGTTACAACATGCCATCTGCATATCTTCATTTCTCTAGTTTCTTCACTTGTCAAACACAAAGGTTTAATGGCATATAGTAAGACTGGATGATTGTCTCATTACCTTTTCCTGTATGTGTAGTTGTGTGCATGAGTATGGTATGTGTAGTTGTGTGCATGAGTATGGTATGTGTAGTTGTGTGCATGGGCATGGTATGTGTAGTTGTATGCATGAGTATGGTATGCGTAGTTGTATGCATGAGTATGGTATGTGTAGTTGTGTGCATGGGTATGGTATGTGTAGTTGTGTGCATGGGCATGGTGTGTGTAGTTGTGTGCATGAGTATGGTATGTGTAGTTGTGTGCATGAGTATGGTATGCGTAGTTGTGTGCATGAGTATGGTATGTGTAGTTGTGTGCATGAGTATGGTATGGGTAGTTGTATGCATGAGTATGGTATGTATAGTTGTGTGCATGGGCATGGTATGTGTAGTTGTGTGCATGAGTTTGGTATGCATAGTTGTATGCATGAGTATGGTATGTGTAGTTGTGTGCATGGGCATGGTATGTGTAGTTGTTTGCATGAGTATGGTATGTGTTGTTGTGTGCATGAGTATGGTATGTGTAGTTGCGTGCATGGGTATGGTATGTGTAGTTGTGTGCATGAGTATGGTATGTGTAGTTGTGTGCATGGGTATGGTACGCTTAGCGGTGTGCATGAGTATGGTATGCGTAGTTGTGTACACAAGAAAGGCTTTAAATGGAGATTGTAGATGATTAAATGTTTGGCAGAGATGAGAAAGAAGAGATATGTAGTGACGTCAATTAAAACAAATGACATACGAAATTTCTATGTCTCAATGATAATGGACCATGGCGTAATGGTAGCACATCACGTTGCAACACTTAAGGACGGGGTTTGATTCCTCCTGGTCCTACGTTTTCACCATTGAGCTTTCCATTCCATATCACCAGTCGCCCATGTCAAATGGTGACCCGAAATCTGAATACGCTCCTCAGACTACAGCCCCCAGCATCGGCTCAGCGACACACACACACTCTCTCTAACCCACGACACCAGCATCTCGACTCAACTCACACTTCAGTGGAGTCGGGTTAGCTAACAGAGACAATACAACAATCGAGTCTCGTGCCTTCACCTTTAGCAGAGGGGGCTGTGTAGTAACGTCAATCTAAACAAATTTCTATGCCTCAATGGTAAGGGACCATGGTGTACTGGTAGCACATCACGTTGCAACACTGAAGGACGGGGTTCAGAGAGAGCCATTGATTCCTTAATCCGTACATAGGGCGGACAGAAAACTGTAACCCTCAAGGAATAAATAGTTTAGATAGGCAATTGAATGTAGGTGTAGAAATGTAGAAATTCAGTTGTCGTAAGCATTTGTCAAGAATTTGTAGAATTGTAGACAAGAAATCTGGAAAAAATTTTTTGAATATTTCGTTAGTGTTTCCAATTGCATTTAGGCCCCTCTTGTAATCATATATGATTGCTTATTTTAATTACTAAATCAGCTTAGCCACTAGAGAGTAGGTCCGGTTAGTAGAGTCGATGGCTCGATTCCACGCTACATTGTCAATATGAAAACACCCACTGCTCAAAGTGGGCGCTTGTAATACGTGACTAAACCCGAAGCTAAAACGGCCTTGGTTACGTGGTGGTAACGACATAGTAAGGACGGTATTTTCTACCAAATGCTCAAAATGTTTCTACAGGTTTGGATTTAATACGCATGAAGTGATTCCCTTGACCAAATATTCTTCTACATCAATTAAATCTATCAAAATATTTAACACATCTTGTGTGATACCTCTAATAGCGTAGACATTTTGAAGCGGCATTAAGTAACCACTGTATTAAGCATGTTGTTGCTAAAACGTAATTAAGGATGTTATGGCCCAGTGAGCTTTTCCGGTTTAATAGCGTATTAGTTAGGGAAGAATACAAGGAGGCAAAGGAAAAAAGTGTACTTACCCCACCACGCCGTTGCTGAGGACATGTGATTCGCTACCACATCAAATCCCCTAAACCGATTTTAGATAACGGGACTAGTTTTACCTTTAGTAACATAATTTACTTCATGGAGAGTCGCTTAGAATAGTGTTTATCTGTACCCAATATTCTTCTTTAAATGTTAACGAAAACAAGTAGATTTTTTGTCTGACTTCTTTCAACAATTTGAATAAACGATGGCAACCATCCTCCGTGTACTCTATGTGTAAGTCGAAGTTTGAACATATAAAAGTTGTATTGATAACATTTGAAATTTGTTGTTAGGTGTATGTGATCTTTATGAATGTGAGTGTGTATGTGTGATGTTTGTGAATGTGAGTGTGTATGTGTGATCTTTGTGAATGTGAGTGTGTATGTGTTATCTTTGTGAATGTGAGTGTGTATAGTAGTAGTAGTAGTAGTAGTAGTAGTAGTAGTAGTAGTAGTAGTAGTAGTAGTAGTAGTAGTAGTAGTGATAGTAATTGATTCCAAAGTACCCTACATAATAGTTGCTAATTAATCTCGCCCTACCCAACGAGCAGCTCAAAATAGTCTAAAACTGAAATCATCGAATGGCTCAATGGAACGACATAGTTGTCTGTATGCATAACAAATGTACAAACAGAAGCCAATCATTTAAAATTTGTTGGAAGATTCTCCTGTAAATTCATTTACTATCATAAAAACTTCATTCTAAATTAGGGAAATAACAGAAAGCAGCATGTATCATGAACTACTCCCTAATAAAGACACACTTCATCCCATCATAATCAAGAAAGTAATTCCTCTGTAACAAAACAAGGGCATTAAAAACCGGCTATATCATAAGAAATTTGAAGTCTACACCATGAGCTTGAGAAACTATCAGATGTTGAACAGACAAAAAAAATATAGAAACCAAACATCAAATTGTTATATGGCTCTCAATAGTTTGCAATCCCATCAATACACCCCTCAATCAGATTATTTAAGATGATAAATACACATTTTAATTACAAAATTATCTTCTACTTCTACCTTTATGATTAATTTACAAAAATGAAATTACAGAACCACATAAACTGACACCTGCTTCTATGATTTTAAAGGAGGTACTTATTTGTTCTTGCATTCAAATGTTATGTACACGGTATGTATCAAAGATAAATAATTAGTAGAAGGAGTTCATAACTTAGCTTCTGCTGCTTAAAAACATTTTAGTTGTATTGCCCTTTACATGACTCTTTGTAAAAAACACCTGCATGTGTTTGGACACATGAAGAGGAGTGAGTCATGGACTAAGAAATTGCTGGAACGTGGATGGTACGTTAGGCGGTGTAGGACCCTCGAAAAACTGACTACAAGAAAGCAAGATCTAATCACCTGAAACCTCAATGAAGTTGACACAGGTCTCTGAACCAATGGCAAACAGACCTCTGAGCAGCCATTAAAAGGCTCACCTGTGCAAGCCATGGACACATGCCCACTAGATAGTCACTCACTCACTCACTCACTCACTCACTCACTCACTCACTCACTCACTCACTCACTCACTCACTCACTCACTCCTTACTTACCATCTTTCTTTTCACTACAAAAACATTAGCGTTATTTTATTCAAGCATACAGCAGTACAATTGCGTCTGCTTTGACTGCATTGTTACCATCACCCAGAACACATTTATAGATTAACGTGTTTCTTACTTTAGATGGAAATTTCATTCTAACACTATCCCTACTATACCCTAACCTTTCACGTTTTAACGTTTAATTAAATACTTAACAAGTACTCCAATAGTATTCTCTCATAAAAGTTCATTTCTTTACAGACTAATAGTCCCTTTCCAAGCCACATACCCAATACCATGAAGCTCCACTTCAAATAAACAGCTTCACAGTTCCACTTATCAACACAGTTCCATTTACTTTCCGAGCTGGCAGTGACCATGGCCTTTGGATTTACGACTGAAAGAAATACCATACCTTCTACTACAGCACTAATTCTATGGCTTACAAAAATAGAGTTAATTACCTTAACTATATTCAAATTTGCGCAGTGCTATATTGCGCGCACCACTAGGTGCCAGAATTTAAACCCTGCGCGAATATTTGTCCGCGCAAAAAGGTCCAAAATAAAAATCATTTTTTTTTGTTCTTTCCAGAAGTAGTCGAATATTTTGTTCTCCTTTAACCCTACAAGTTACAATATTAAAATTCATATAGTACGCATGCAAATAGTAAAATTTCCCACTAATTGTGAGAATGGTACGGAATCCAATGAAATTCGGCTTTATGCATTATGCCAAAGAAAATTAGAGCAAGGAATTCAAATATTATTAATCAATGTTCACTTGACCGGCTATTTAAGACCTGCCAAATAACTAACGACGAATAGACAAAAATGACTGGGTACTATATTGATAAATTCCATCATAAACATACAAAACATCATCTTCATCGTCGCTCACAAGACCTTCTGTTTGTGGGATTTTGATTTCCAAATAAAGCTTTCCGAGAACCCCTCTTATCTTTTTAAACTCGTTGTCAGGACTTTTTCATTTGAATATCATGAGCGTGATTGGGATCTCCAATCCTCTCTGGGATTGAGGATCTTCAATACTTCGGATCCCTCACCACGGCTAAAAGTTCTCCGTAGTCGGAAAAGAACTTGCAGAAACGAGAAATCTCTCGAGGTAAATGACCAACGACTTGATTGTAGAAGACCTATATAAACATGTAGGGAGAGATGATTTTGTGTTTCAAGTATGGCTTTGGCAAATATAATGTTTGGTAAAGAAAGCACACTTGTGAAAGTTCTCAAACATTTTGTGAAGCCATAAGAATAAGAACACAATATCTAAGACTGAGAAGATGCAACTTGACTACATATTGCCTTGAAAGATAGGAGAATTTTATGCATGAAGTGTAAAGTATCGCCAGGATAAGAAAGTCTAACACAGCATCATTCACTATACATGGTAGCAACTATCATAAAATTGAAAGAAAATTAAAAAGTTTTAATAATTCATTTATAAAAGCTGTAATTCTTGTAAAGGACAAACTGTGCATAAAACTGAGGAAGTTACAAATTCCCAAACCAGTTGTGAAGGACTTATTCAACACATATCACAAAGACAACAACATAAGGAAGGAGATCTACATTAACCCATTATGGCCCGATATAACCCAGTGATTTTAAACCTCCAACGCCCTGATCTTTTGTCATGTTTGTTGCTGTGAAAGCCTGAGAGCATATGAAGGAATGTAAAATGTTACCTGCAGAAGATTGGCTATATCTTAAAAATTGGTTCGACTAAGACAGAAATACTTTAAAAATAAAAGAAAGCATAAAGATTCTCTTACAGGGCAGTTATAATTGTAAGTCTTAAACTTTAACGGTTTGCCTGTAAATTTCAGTGATGTGTAGCTATCAGCTCAAATTGGAGGAAAATTTACCGTGTTCTTTCTAGAATGACAAAATTTCATAGGTTATTTTAGTTTTGCGGTGTCTTCAGTGGCATGTGTCATAGGTAACTAATGTTTTAGGCAATTTTCACGACAATAAACCTGTTTATTTGGCAGAAATTGGCCAATAATAAACAATGTCGGATCATGTTCATCTCTTTACTGCCACGGTCAAGCAGTAGTCAGAAGGGCAAAATCTAAAAATTAGAGTAAAGCAGATTATTTTTCAAAGTATAAATAATCAATGATTTACTGGCCAAAATCTGAAATATTCTTTGTGTATATAGTTAAAATCCTGAATACTACCTAACTATTGATTTATATACTTCATAGATTGCTTCTATTGGCCGTGATGACTCACTCAGTAAGAAGACACAAAGATGACCCTCGAGCTGGATGGGGTAGATTCAGAATTGCTTAAATATGCTGAGAATGAAACTCTTAGAAAATTGAGAGAGCTGTGTAACGAAAATTGGAACAGTGAACCAATACCATAGGAATGGGAGACAGGACTCATTGTGCGTCTACCTGAAAGAGAGAGATCAGAGCGATTGTGCAAAAATTAGAGAGCAGTGACGCTGTTTATTACAGTGAAATTATTGCCACCTATTCTGTTAGAACGAATGAAATACAAGGTTGATGAGAGGCTCAGGCATCAACATTTTGGATTCCGTAGAGGATGATCTTGTACAGATGCTATTCATCCACTAAAGAGGATAATTGAGATATTCCATGAAAGATCCACTTTGTTGACTTCTGGAAGGCTTTTGATTCAGTTCACAGAGACACGATGTAGAGCTTTGGCAGGTCATACGGGGTCTCAGAGAAAATGATTAGGGTGATGAAGGTTTTCTATAGGAATGGTAAATGCTCCATAAACTGACGGAAGGCACCACAGATACCTTTGAAATTGTTTCAGGTGTCAAACAGGGTGACGTTTTGTCACCATTTCTATTCCTGTTAGTGATTGATTATGGGTCACGGAAAGCAGAAATCAAAGACGGTGGAGTCAATATGCATGTCATGAAAATCTTTGATTTGGACTTTGCAGATGACATTGCTCAGCTTGATCATAATGAAAATATGTTGCAAAGGACTGCAAGAGAAACACGAGCTGTGATGGAGAAATTGAGGTTGCATTCCAACACTTCATAGTTTAAGATAATGAAAGTTGGAAAAAACAGGGACTCTATGTCTGGGATCCCTCTGGATGGAGATGAGATTGATGAAGTAGATACATTTCAGTATTTATGAAGCGTTATTAGCAAGGATGGTGGGAGCTCGGAAAAAATCAGAGCTAGAATAGGAAAGGCTAGTGTAGCTTTCGCGAAAATAAACAATATTTGGAGACGCAAAAAGTCAGGCTTAAGATATATAAATCTGCTGTATATATCATCATGAAATGTTTCCATGGAGAGCGTCCTTTATCAATAGTCGTTCACTTCTGACAGCTTGATCTTTTTCTACAGGTGAGAATATCTGATTTATTATAATTATTTGCTAAATAAGACATAATAGCAGTTTTTTGGATGTGCAGGAAACCTCGCAGGAGAAAATGCCTTTGCAGCAAACCTCGCAGGAGAAAAGGCCTTTGCAGCAAACATTGCAGGAGAAGGCCTTTGTAGCAAATATGGCAGGAGAAAAAGCCTTTGCAGCAAACATCGCAGGAGAAAAGGCCCTTGTAGCAAAACCTCGCAGGAGAAAAAGCCTTTGCAGCAAACATGGCAGGAGAAAAGGCCTTTGCCGCAAACATTGCAGGTGAAAAGGCCTTTGCAGCAAACATCGAAGGAGAAAAGGCCTTTGCAGCAAACCTGGCAGGATAAAAGGCCTTTGCAGCAAACATTGCAGAAGAGAAGGCCTTTGCAGCAAACATTGAAGGTGAAAAGGCCTTTGCAGCAAACCTCGCAGGAGAAAAGGCCTTTGCAGCAATCATCGCAGGAGAAAAGGCCTTTGCAGCAAACATTGCAGGAGAAAAGGCCTTTGCAGCAAACATCGCAGGAAAAAAGGCCCTTGTAGCAAAACCTCGCAGGAGAAAGGGCCTTTGCAGCAAACATTGCAGGAGAAAAGGCCTTTCCAGCAAACATTCCAGGAGAAAAGGCCTTTGCAGCAAACATTGCAGGAGAAAAGGCCCTTGTAGCAAACATTGCAGGAGAAAAGGCCTTTGCAGCAAACATGGCAGGAGAAAAGGCCTTTGCAGCAAACATTGCAGGTGAAAAGGCCTTTGCAGCAAACATCGAAGGAGAAAAGGCCTTTGCAGCAAACCTCGCAGGATAAAAGGCCTTTGCAGCAAACATTGCAGAAGAGAAGGCCTTTGCAGCAAACCTCGTAGGAGAAAAGGCCTTTGCAGCAAACATGGCAAGAGAAAAGGCCTTTGCAGCAAACATGGCAGGAGAAGAGGTCTTTGCAGCAAACCTCGCAGGATAAAAGGCCTTTGCATCACACATTGCAGGAGAAAAGGCCTTTGCAGCAAAACCTCGCAGGAGAAAAGGCCTTTGCAGCAAACCTCGCAGGAGAAAAGGCCTTTGCAGGAATCATCGCAGGAGAAAAGTTCTTTGCAGCAAACCTCGCAGGAGAAAAGGCCTTAGCAGCAAACATTGTAGGAAAAGGCCTTTGTAGCAAACATGGCAGGAGAAAAGGCCTTTGCAGCAAACATTGCAGGAGAAAAGGCCTTTGCAGGTGTGTCGCATGAAAGAATAAGGACTTTTTGATTTAAAATGTAGTTGGCTTTTTGAATGTTGATCTTTAGCCAATCCTGTACTTAGTATATTATAGCGTTGTTTTTGTATGGAGGGAAATTTAATTTGACTGCTGAGAATAAACACTTCCTGCTGCTAAGTCGGCGAACCCTGCCCATAGTCTCTCATTAAAAACAGGTCTGTTGAAATGTTTAAGGCTGCATTTCCCCAATAAAGCTAAAACACGGATGTTGTAAGTGTACAACTCTCAAGGCTGACCAGCGAAGAATATTTCGCCCCTGGGAATTTTGAGAAGAATAGGGCGCTGTATTAGTTCATATGTTGATTACGGATATATCCCACGATCCGTTACAGCGGAGTTGTACAGGGCAGTTATATGTACCGTGCCAGTCGCTCTTTTTTCTTCTGCTTTCAAACTGCGGGGCGCCTCCTGGGCGCGGCTGCTATCCTTCATGCATTTGCCGGTGATTTTGGTGGTTCCTATGGTGGTTTACTTACGGTAGTTTCAATACGAGGCCCACAGCTTACCCGAAGCATTTTATGGAGAGGCTGCCAAGAATTTTTCCTTGGCTTGGTAGCGGTATCTGTTTACGTCAAAACATGCAGACAAGATCAGAAAAGTGACCTCGGACACCGAGGTCTTGGGCAACTCCGGCTGTCGGCCAAGGGAAAGGTGTTTTAGAAATCTTGACATGATCGCCGACGTCGTATCGGTATGATTCGCAAGTACGTCTTTTTTCAAGCGAAAGAGTAGACAGGACAAGAAAATTCTCTTAAAGTCATAGTTGCCTGCTTGTGCAGTGGCGCTGTTTGTCAGACACGGTAACATGTCGTAGAGCACTGCACTGAGACTGTCAAGATAAATAAGTGAAAAATGCGGTAAACGTGGTAAACGATTATAGGAGAGGCAGTCGTCCGTGTAGACTTTGGCAGAGTCTGGGTTCTAAAGCAAGTGCTGCCCTACGGCAAAGTCACGTTGCTTGGTTGTGTTTTTAGTCTTTGAAAACACGAGGTGGTTGTTTCGTTTTAGGAGTTGGTGTTTGGTGAATATACGATGGTACATGCTGCTTAATTCGGTCAACCAACCTCAAAGTCGTGCGGCCAACGTAGCCAGCCTCACACTAATTTGCAAGCTATTGTGGTAATGCTCCACTCTTTGAGAATTATGTATAATTGCAATGTGTCTGCTGAGAATATATGTATATATATATATATATATATATATATATATATAATCTATATAATCTATATATAATATATATCATCTAGTTGCAATTAGATAATTACATATTCTTAAATATTATCACTAAAATATAAATTTTGATAAATTCTTAATTTTTTCCAACAGATTTTAAACCCACGCCGGCCCCGAAAGTACCAATATCCAAAGAAGAGTACATTGCCAGAGAATGTAACGTCAACGAAAAGTTTTCTGCTAGTGGCGCCTTTTCATCCAAGGTACCATCTGCAGTGTATGACCGATTGCCAGCTCAGAAGTCTAAGTTTAAAAGTGGGTATTTTAACACACTTTCTGAAGAAGATGGAAGCATTATGAAGGTAGATTATATTATAAACTTTAGAAGTAGTATTGGATTGGAAAATAGGCGCAACGGACGAAAAATATTGGGAGGGATGCGGATTATTTTCCCGAAAAAATACTTCTTTAAAATGGCCCAAAAATTGTTTTTGCCCGAAAAAATATAACATTCTTCCAAAACGGGGGAGCTGCAGCCCCCCTCAGCCCCAATGGCCGTGCGGCCATGGATTGGAATGGATTCCATAATTTGCTGGCAGTTGCCAAACCACAACTTATTAAATAATGTCCATGAAAAGTGAAACTAACATGTTGGTGTCCTCTAGAGGATTTTTGATCAGCAATTACACTTTAATTTACCCCTACCCTACTCTACCCTTGAATTTATCTGTATTGAATTATTAATAAATCCCCCAAAAAATACTAAGAATAGTGATAGTGGGGGATTTAACTTCTAAACTCTTTTTCAAGTAATGTTTTCCGAAAAAAACCCCACTGAAACAAAAACAAAAAGAAAAAGTTGAAGAGAGAGTCTTACCTAGTGTACTTTGGAAGCATGTCATTTACGCAGCAGAATTTGTTGAATTCTATGTCTCTCTCATATATTAACAAGATGATTTTCATTTGAAGTCCTTAGGACCTTACAGAGCAAGTAACCATTTAGACACCTAGAAAGGATAGCAATAAAGCTAGTGAAAGTGCAGAGAGACCCAGAGAGTCTTATGTCACCGTTATATGCTGTTCTTGTTCCATGTTGCAACATGCTGCTGTCTTCAAGAGTGAGGCCTCCATAAAAATAAGGAGAACCACAGTGAAACTTACAACACAGTTTCTTTAAAAAGCTATTTGAGCGTTTAACACTTAGTCGATCAAATCTTTTCTAAACCATAGTTAAATAACGTTTTCACTCATAACAGCCTCTTGCATTATAATACTAAATAATCGTAACATAATGGGAAAATCCTCCGTAAAGCATTGACAAGGGCAGTATCATTGATACTTAATACTAGCATAGTATAAACGCCAGAAAATATGAAGAAATAGTAAAAAACAAGTGAACATTGCAGCATTACATGAGATGGCCCCATAAAAAGCTGTATTTCGTACCTGATCATCTTTAATATTAAGGTTGGTATCATTTGATACTACGAGTGACTGTAATTGGATCAAATCTCCTTCTTTGCACCAATCGAAGGCAGACTTTTTATCATCACTAAAAATAAGCAGAGCAAGAAAGGGGCAAGTAAGTAGAGTATAGTGACTGTTACCTTGGCAAACTAAATCAAGGGTCCTGTATGTCAATGGCCATATATAGATACATGGAATGGATATAGGAACATTCGCCCATGTTCAACGAACATTAATTGGGCTTTCTTGATGAGTGTTCTTGTTACCCTGGAGTCAGCTTTTGTCAACATGCATCTGATCTTGTCAAATGTTGGCTGCTGCATTTTAATGTTCTTTTAGAACTCTTTGTTGCAGATATATTATAGAAATAATGTTATCAACTGCTTTACTGTAATAGCATTACAAAGGAGCTCTGTAATAGAGCTGGGGTGCAAAATTCTGAACTTCAAGTACAGCATTTTTGTGGCCCCTTGCCTACCTACATGAGGATCATAATACACTGCCCCTGTTTAGGAGGGTACTGAGGCATACTGCTTTTGGTACTGTGCCAATGACACTTCGATAGGGGCTAACACCTCATGCCCCCCCCCCCCCCCCCCCCCCCCCCCCCCCCCCCCACACAAAAAAAAAAAAAAAAAAAAAAAAAAAAAAAAAAACAAATAAATAAAAAAAAAAAAAAAAAAAAAAAAAAACAAAAAACAATAAAAAAAAAAAAAAAACCAACCAAAAATACACACAAAAAAAACATTTTGTGCTTCCTTATCAGGGTGGTTAAACACAAAAACATTCATTAATTAGAAGCAAATCTACAAGAAACAAATTAAATACTATTGCTGAAATTCGCCGTCATGCAAATTTGCATGGATTATCTTATCTAATTATCTTTTTAGTTTCGAAGAAAAATTAATTCTATAAAAGTTAAATATGCTGTTCATTGACCAAGCGATCAGTGATCTCTTCCCTAAAGCATTGGATAACCAACAAATAAAACTACAGCCGTATACCTTCCTGCAACAAACAACATATTTTTCGTTAAAGAGGAGAAATCTAATCACGTTATTTGTCATAGCCATTTTAGAGCTTCGTTACAAGAGATGCTTCTCCTATTATCAGGGCACTGGAATTAGTTTGTGTTGCTCATTTTATGAGGCAGCAATCCGGAATCCGGACCTCCGAAGGATCTGAGATCGAATTAGGTCGTAAGGTGGCGCCATGTAGTTTTGTGGTTCCTGTATTTCTTTCACGAGGGCTGGAAACTATACTTGTGTGAGTTGATACGACATGTTGCTGACGCGGATGTGGTGGTACAACGAGTAACTAGTTTCTTTGCATTTTCTGTTGGTTATATTGCACTCTTTGTTGCACCCAATCAATAGCGTGGCTTTCAACCAGTATTATGCAATGTTGTGACTCTTTATATCAGTATGGTTATATCGATATCTGACTCTTTGCGCGAGCTCTCTGATGTTCCTTTTCTCTCTGGCCTAGAGAACATTTTGATTTGCCAATGTAAGTCACTGGACAATTCTTGCCATTTATTTTATATACTATGTTGTAACTGATCTTTGGGTTTTGACAGAGTCTGCATGAGGTAGAAGCTACAAAGAATGTACATGAAAGGTTGTGCTACTGGAATATTCTTTTGACAGTTTCTCTCAGGTCTTTGGTGTAGGGAAGGTGTATGTCCTCCAGTGGTTATGTTTTCCTTTCCGAGGAGCTTCTTGTTCTTTTCGTCAAGGCCATTCTGATATTTTTACGACTGCAACCATGGTATGACAGGACGTCTTTGAGGTGTTTTTTTCTTTCTTCACGATATTAGGTCCTGAGATGATTTTTCTAGCTCTTCCAAATAGAGATGTGATTACGTATCTTATCAATGATCAGGAAACTTACATCTGGTTATACCTGGTTACATCTGGTTACATCTGGTTACATCTGGTTATACCTGGTTACATCTGGTTATACCTGGTTACATCTGGTTATACATGGTTACATCTGGTTAACCTGGTTACATCTGGTTATACCTGGTTACATCTGGTTATACCTGTTTACATCTGGTTATACCTGGTTACATCTGGTTATACCTGGTTACATCTGGTTTTACCTGGTTACATCTCGTTATACCTGGTTATAGTTACACCTGGTTACACCTGGTTACATCTGGTTACATCTGGTTACATCTGATTACATCTGGTTGTATCTGTTTACATCAGGTTACATCTGGTTACATGGTTATATCTGGTTACACCTGGTTACATCAACTTGTCTTCTCACTTGGCCTTTTCAGTTAATCTATCGAGCTCTCATTGGCTTTTAATATGTTCTTACCCCTGCTTTATTTGCCAGAAATAGTAGAATTATTTATCACTTCAGAGATTTTTCCTGACATTTGGCCTTTTCAGTAAATCTATCCTGCTCTTATTAATTCTTAATGTGTTATTGGTTTTAAGTGTTATAAAACCTTTATATTCTTAAACTTATAGTTGCTAAATAAAGATTTTCTTAATTATTTAACAAATAGAGGCAGGCAATGGACTGTAAACTATTCATGCAGATTAAGGCATTACCCTAAAAACGTCCAGAATGGCACCAACACACCATTCGATCCACGAACTGTGGTATTAATACTACTAGAATTTTTGAAATGTTCTAAATATAAGTCCAGCCCAAGCATTTATGCGAAGCGGAGGGGGTGTGGTCGCCCCTCAATAATTTTGCTTCAAGAAGAAAAAAATTTAGTAATCCATGCAAATAGGGCAAAAGACAAGATAAAACAACTTCAGCAAAAGTATTTAATGGCTTCTTATTGTAACCGCCCTTTTGAAAAGGTAACAATGTTGCCTCGACCCCTCATAATTCGTGCCCATCCCTTGATTAAGGTACTTACTTTTTCTCTAACGCTTCCATGTATTCCTTTTTCTTTCGACGACTCTCTTGAGCAGAAATCTAGAAATTGACGCAAATAAAAGTTAAAATCGTGTGACCCGGTCACTGTATACATGATACGATACCCCCGTTACCCTCGTTACCCCGGATGATAAGACAAAGTTAAGACATCCCTGGAATCCCTTTTCTCTAAACGTCGAACGGATTCCTTTCTAGTGAGAAGTTCCTCACGATCTACTGCCCTTGCTCTTGTCAATTGGTCAGATACTAACTTACTACTGTATCCCCTAGCCAACAACCATCCCTCTTATTCCTTACAGCGCTGATTAAACAAGTCAGTGTCCTAACAGATTCGCCTAATACGAAGTGCCTAGCTGTAAGGAACAGCTTTCGTGGTGTTAAATGGGTGGCAAGACTTAAAGTGCAAGTATTGATGCGTGTCCTTAGGTTTGACAAACAAGTCCGTTGTCAGTTTTCCTTGATTGAATACTAAATTGACATCAAGAAAGCTAATACTGTTAGTAGAGTACTCGTAGGTAAATTTAATGGTTTGGTGAAGGCTATTAAGGTAAGACATAAACTGGTGGAGCTTGTCTTCCCCGTGATTCCACACCATAAATATGTCGTCGATATATCTAAGCCAGATGACCGGCTTCAGTTCAAAGCCCCCCATCGCCTGTTCTTTTAAGTCTCATAGAAAGATAATAGCATAAGGAGGCGCGAATTTTGTCCCGATTGCCGCCAACTCGCGCCTTCACCCTAGTACAGGTGTTATATTTCTTTATCCTCGATCTACTATTGC
>JAAAKM020073195.1:119486350-119543127 GCA_010016025.2 Alatinidae sp. Z8VKAUB7J3 | reverse complement strand
ATCCAAGGTCCATTGAAAGTTACAAGGTATCATCGAGAAGAGAGGATTTTGAATATCACTAACATTTCAAAGGCATTGTTTCGATTATACGAAATAACTGTTTGCCCGCAAGCCTGGATCGAGCCATCAGGTAACGTAGCCAGATGAACATGGTAAAGAGACAGTTACCAAATTTTATCCAAGGTCCATTGAAAGTTACAAGGTATCATCGGGGAGAGAGGATTTGGAATATCACTAACATTTCAAAGGCATTGTTTCGATTATACGAAATAACTGTTTGCCCGCAAGCCTGGGTCGAGCCATCAGGTGACGTAGCCAGATGAACATGGTAGAGAGGCTGTTATCAAGTTTTATCCAAGGTCCATTGAAAGTTACAAGGTATCATCGAGAAGAGAGGATTTGGAATGTGACTAACATTTCATAGGCTTTTTTCGATTAAATAAGATAATTGTTTGAGCCTGGATCGAGCCATCAAGTGACGCAGCCAGAGGAACATGGTAAAGAGGCAGTTACCAAATTTTTTTAAGGCCAAGGGCATTTAGTTTAGCTTTTTCGTTGTTTCAGACGCATTCTGAGGAGCATCAGGGAGCTATGGCATAGGATTTTAAAATCGCTGTTTCCAAATTCGACGGTTGGGCTTTAGGGGTAGGGTAACTGTTTACATGAATTGAAGTCCTCGACTGCAGGTGAAACCAAATGATAACGTATTCTATTCCTTTAGTCGACACAATAGGTCCCAATCATCCACCGTTGGACATCGACATCCAATTCAACGCAGTAGAGGACAAGCCTGTCTGCATTGTCTTATTTCACCAAGGAAGGACTACCATTCGGCCAGTCATGCTATCCGAATCCAATTGAAAGTTTTAAATAATAATCGGGGAGAGATTTTAACTAGATTTTAATAAGTTTGGGGAGGAGTTTGTTGGAAAAGAGTTAAACAATCATCCTGCCAAAAATCTTGGTAATAGCGCCAGCGCATACAAAGATATATCAGGTCCAACTGCCCCCTCCTCCTATTTGATCCTATTGTTGATGCTGATTTGCATGACGAAGAGCTTCAAACGCAGCAAGAATAAATAAAATTGCTTTATTTTGTAGTATATTTTTATAGATCGATCCTCATTAAGCTTGAGGGGCAAACAGTATTCTGGCAAATAAAATTCCTTCATCTCATTTTGACAGGTTTTATTATGGCAGCCAGCGATCGGACACATGGAACCAGGAGAAAGGTCAGCAAGCTATATCGACATGCTAATGAATGACACTAGCCTGACTAGTGTTGAAGAACTCAGAACGACTATAATGGATAAAGAGGGTCTGAAAAGACGTGCGGGATCAAAGCGAGCGGAAGCTAGGCCGAAGTAAGTAATGTAGCCATTTTACTGCGTCGTTCCGTTACTGCTTCCGTCACTGTTCTCGTAGTATTGGAGGAGCATGTCCCTGGAGGCTGATAGACCAAACGATAGGCCTATCGAGATTCATGTTTACATTTTTTTCACTTATATAGCTGTTGACGCACTATCCGCCAGTCTCAGTACTGGGAGCTTTGACTGATTTTAAGATTGAGCTCTTTTTGAGAAATGCTATGATGCAAACAATAATTGCCTACTCAATTACTTGCAGTCAATTGAAGCCAAGTCAAGTCAAGTCTAATCAAGTCAAAATAATGGCCAGGTTTCTTAGAAATTAAGGTCAAATTCAGAGCCATAAATTTACGCTACATTAGAAACCTTTGCATAGTCAACTTCACCATTTTTGTTCTTAGTACACCAAAACGTAAATTGAAGAAATGTCTAGAATTTTCAGTTATGACGTGAAATGACATAGCAAAATACTCATTACGTCTATTGTCTATTTTCATTAAATGGTTGTAACATATATTATGCAAGTAAGTAGAACATAACTTTAGAAGAAAAACAAATCATACAAATGTTCACGATACCCCAACTTAGATTCAGTTCCTATCCTCCATTCCCCTTATACACATCGGACTCTGTTTGAAAAGTGTCGTATATTTTTTTCTAATGAACAGCAGCATATAGTAAAGATAAATTGTTCGTAGCAATGATGTCAATATCTAATAAATAGATGTAAACTCTGAGAAACGTTGCGTAGTTTTGTTTCGTAGTAATTAAATGAAAATAAAATATTTGCGTCAGCATCTAAAGGAACCGACTGACTATCTACTTATTTATTAGTGCAGCTAAAAAAAGGGAACCCACCTCTTTGATAACATTACTTTATTTCTGAAACAAGCTTACGCTGACATCAAGAGTTACGAAATCTTTTACTAAGACATTAAAAATTTACAATGCCAGTATTGATCAGTATCAAATTCTTCGCGCATCATAAAACCATCAATAATTAACTAGCTTAATTTCAGCTCTTTTATAATAAATTGTTCCCCGGTCTATTTTTATACATCAGAAACTATCGCTTTCTGCCTCGTTGCGCTACATGTCTTTTGTACAATTTTCTAGAAATGATATATAGATTACTGACTGTAGTTTGCGTCCTTCTATTAAACAACAAAGAGCAATTGACAAGATAATACGAATAGAAAATAGTACATGCAAATATGGTCTTCTTAGAATTAACAGTGATAATGAGAATAGCAACTGCTGGGAGAAATATTAAATGGAGTGGTCTTAATTCATTTATTTGACAATAAGAGCTGAGTGTCTGTAGACGACTCTCAGAACTGCTGTTATGAAGCATCAAATATGTGCAGTCATCAAGAGTTACTAACACAATCCAAACGTTCAATCAAAACAATCCTAAATATTTGAATAACGCGAAAAAGTTCTGTCCGGCAGCCAAAATTGAGGGGCGTCGCCATTGGACGACCCAGCTGCCCTTTATTTATTAGTTCGCCTGTTTGCTGGTTTTCTGTCTATTTAGGGTAGTTTCACTGTCGGGCCCACTGCTCATCAGGGGTCATTGATTGAGAGACTGCCGGCAAAAGCACACGTTAAAGTAGAAGTCAACTTCTTGTTCTTGTTGTTCGAAGCCTAAGCTCGTGGAAAAAAAAACCAAGAAGGCAGACAATGGAAAGGGCAACAACAAAAAGGTTGGCAAAAGAGGCCAACGAGGAATGGACGACAAGGGAAGGGCCACAAGACAAGGGCAAAAGAAAAAAGGAAAACCAGAAAAAATGGCAAAGACGCGCAAAATTAGGGGACAGCGGGAAAAAGAAGGAAAAGGAATAAGCAACAAGAAAAAAGGCGTCAAGGGAAAAGGGTAAGAGGAAAAAGGGTTGAAAAAAGGGCAACATGAAAACTGGCAGCAAGAAAGAGGACAACAATAAATAAAGAAAAGAGAAGGAAGGAAGGAACAAGAAATAAGGCAAAAAGGGAAAACGGCGACAAATAAAAGGGCAACATTAGAATAGGCCGACATGGAAAAGGAGAGTAGGGGAAAGGACGACAAGAAACACAACCTCATGAAAGTATAAACCGCAAGAAAAAGGGTGACAGGAAAAAGGAACAGAAGAAACCGGGCAACCAGAAAAAGGGGCAAAAAGGAAAATGGGAAATGAATAAAAGAACAAAAGCAGAAATGGAAGCGAAGGAAGAGTCGGCCATAAAAAGGTCGACAAATATAAAGGGAACACATACAAGGGCAACAGCCGAAAGGGCTACGAGGTAGAAGGGCCACAAGGTGAAAGGGCCACAAGGTAAAAAGGCCACAAGGTAAAAAGGCCACAAGGTAAAATGGCCACAAGGTAAAAGGGCCACAAGGTAAAAGGGCCACAAAAAAAGCGCCACCGCAGAAACAAAAAGGGCAACAAAAAGCGAAAAAGTCAGCCATGCGTACCACAAACGATCAACAATAGTAAATCGGTATCGTGACTCTTAATCTATGTAACCAGCGCGCATTGCAAAAGAATCCAGTGACAGCCTTGATGATTTTACACTGTCTGATTCGCAGACCCTAATAAGCAAGTTCGGAAGATCTTTACTTAGTTTTCTTCAGAGAGATAAAGATTCTTCACAAATAGAAAAAACGACGACATATTGAATGACTTCTATGATAACAATTAAACTTGACGGAAGGTAGAGGTTACAGGAGCTATCTCCCAAGGGATGCGTGTAGGATCTGCGGCTTTTTAATGTGATCATAACAAAAGGATAATATGATCAGTAGTAGATGGGTGCTTACTAACTGCTCTTTTCTTACGTATATTTGGATGCGCCAAAGTTGACTAATTGAAAAATTTTGAAGACTAAGATCAACCGTAACCTCAGCATTCCCTATGCTGTCCCATGACGCATAGGGGGCTAGTCTTGTCTGATGATATCTCTTTTTTATCACCACAATAAAGATCATAATGTCTGTGATTATTCAATGAATGATGCTTTCTGAAATCCAATGGCAAAAACTCTCCCAATCACATGATCTTATTCTCTCGAGTCTCTGCCACATCGCAGAACTCTGTTTTTTCTTAATGCACAAGAGATCTAAGTAAGAACAAATAACATACGACAGAGAAATGAAGGAAATCTACTTCTAAAGTGTAACTCCAGTGGTCAGAAATGTTTTGATATTTTATTCTTTTTGTCGCAAGAAATCTATCTGCTACTTTGGTTTTTGCCATACGCGCATCTATTAGTTAATAAACGTGATTCACTAAAGACGTTAAGAGACAAGAAAGCCCATACTGTTGTTGCTGTTGCCCGCAACATCCGAGCAAAAACAATGTGATTGCGCGTAATAAAATTACCCCGAAACGGCTGACGTTGCAACCACTGACTGTGTTTACAAAGATTGGAGGGGCTATTTGTAAAAATTTGAGAGCCAAAAGTCAATAGAAAGAAGGCGGAAAAATCAGAAGTTTCTGAAAGTTTGGAAAAACTAGTTATATCGCCTCTATTACCAAAACAGTCGACCAAAGGCAGATGAAATTCCTTGGTCCCATTATGAGGCATCGCCAACTGTAAAGATTGGCTTTGTCAGGAAAAATTAAAGGCAAAAGAGCGCAAGCGAGACAGAGAAAAACATTTGCAATCTCTTTGGTGGGCAACCGATAAGAAATTAAATGGCAGTGAACTTCTCTATACCTGTTATGAGAGATTAGCATGGAGCCGCACTTCAAGGACAGTGTTAAACTATATGTTCCACTCATACTCAGCCATTGTTTCAATCTTTTAATATAGTGACCTAGGTTTTGATGGTATTGCTTTGAAGTTAGATGGTAGGAGAGACTGTTTTTGTAAAATGCAGAGTTGAATCAATGAAGGATAGAAAACTGATGTGGCTACTAGAAAAGTAGAGTATGTTATCATTAGGGTTCACCATAGCTCAGTTTGTGGAGAGTAGGCTGAAAATATATGTTTCCTCTGGGTTTGATTTCCAGTGGTTGCATATTTTGTACATCTGTAGGAAGGTAACATAACTTACATGGATGGGTAAGCATTGGGGGAAATGTAAGACCATGTGGAATTGATCCTTTATCTTCATTGGTGCAACTCTGACATGCTGCCTTTTACCTGATCCTATACCATAGAGTAAGAGAAATTTCGGTCATCAGTTGTTTTTATTGATGTCACTACAGTCCCCTCCTATGCAAGAACTGAAGATATCAGGCTTAATCATTGTGGAATCTCTGTTAGCTTACTCAATGTCAGTGATGTGTGAATTAAGTTGCTTGCTTTGCTTGTTTGAGTAAGAGTGAGTGTTGCTAAGTCAATGATGGACACGATGAGCGTGGAGCAGATTCTTGACTCATGTCACCATTTGCAAAGGTTGTGCTGTGTGGAAAAGCTGAACATCTAGGGTCACACAAGCAGGTCTACTGTTAATGGCATCAGATACTGTCCCCAGAGTCACTGGGTTAGTAGGGGCATCATTAGACTATAATAAACTTACACTGTTTTATAGAGGTCCATCATTTTGTCAAGATAGATGATGACTTTCTAGTTGCCTTGGACAGTCATTCTTAGTTCTTGACATTTTACGATATTTTGGAACATTTTTCTTAATTCAATTACAGCTCTTTCAGATTTCAAAGACCAATATCTCAATAAGGAGACTAATGTTTACAAAGAGTTAATAATGTAAAGTCTGGCCTGTTCACATATTTTCTCTTCATCAAAGCCACTGATCACTATATTGCTCCATTTTCTTGTGTTATCAGACAGTTGAGTTTCATTATTTAAATTTTTGATTATTTTTGTATCATTTTGATTTATTATTTTGAAGTTAGTGGCTAATTTGGGGTCTTTTAGGGTAAGCACTGCATTCTCCTCTAAAATTACAAAAAAAATTATTAATTTTTCAAAGTAAATCCAGAACCAGATTCTGAAGGTTGAAAGTACAGCTTAAAATCTAGGGTGGCTCATAACGTAAAAAAAGTGAGCAATGTTCCCCTTAAAAGTAATTTTCTTCAAAGCTTCAGACGCAATCAAAGAACATGTATGAAGCCCATCAAAGGATCAGAGAGACGACCGACAAAAGCATTTCATGATTAGCTGCCGTTCACATGCAATACTAAGGGCAGTTTGCATGATCCTCGTGTTGGTGTGGCCAGAGATTACTGACTCAGATTAAATTTCTCTGACGCTACTAAGCTTAGATATTTCCGTTTTACTCCTTTATGTAACTAGTTTTTGTATATAACTGATCAACATTTTACAACTTTGCGATATATATTTATACAGCTAACTGATAGAGTACGATTAACGAATGTTGACATCTTTCAATTAAAAATTAGGATGCTGAAAAGATTGGGGCTACCAGGAACGAGAGCAGCGCTTTTCATCGTTGCAACTCCAATGTGCTGCCACTATACCATGGTCCCTTATTTCCACTGATATCATCACAATACACTTGATCAGTTCAGTATTAAAATGTAATGGGTTTTTGTTATTGTAAGCTCTGGATTTCTCAACCTGAAAATACTTAAAATTCTAAAAACATAACTCTATGATCTCCTGTGGTTATACGGGTCACTCAGAAAATGGTGGAATTTAAAAAACACTAAAAAAGAAGCGATAAGACGAGAGTTTCTTTGTATATGAGCCTAGCATCTCGTTGACGACAAAGACTTTTGGAAACAATTAACGCTGCTTTGACTTCGACACTGTTGCACCCTATTTTGTAAATCTGTTGCGACTTGGTTGGACTGAAGCTTGCTTTTTACTAGCAACATAAAAGCGTCAATCCCCCGTGACATCGACAGACCTGATCTTGAACGATCAGAGGAGGGGATACAACACTAAATAAAGAAAGTAGCCTTTCAGTTAGGGTTAGGCGGGGTATGGTGTTCTATATGAGGGAATGTTTTGAAAAGGAATTAGAGATAAATACATTAGATTGGGCAACAAGTTTAATACTAAAGAGAATTACAAGAAGTTTTGCAATCATTTTTGTCTCAAATATGCATCCTCCTAGCATTTCCCTTAACATAATATATTATATGCATACCCAACTATCGACGGCGACTGAACACTTAGTGATGCCCTTCATCCTTCGCTTGGATATAATATTTTGACTGATAGAAAAACCCAATACTAGACATGTTTTATCTTTTATTAAAAGAACGAAAACGAACATATGATGTCGCCGGGCATCCGGATATTTCAAACTCCAGCTCTTACACAGAGAATATATCTAAATCCGTCGATTCACATCTCCAGCCTCTGGTGAGAAATGCTATATCATATTCTTAACACTCAAATTATTTCCGTAAAAAATTAGAAGGGTTAGATGTGGTAGGACTTTACCCCAAACATTCCGCATGACGAGGGTCTAACGGCTATAAAGAAGGCGTTACATTCTCTGGAAGACCAGCTAGTTTCTATCATCATATTATTGCAGCTGACAGAATTAGTTTTATAAACAAATAATATTTAAAACACAACGAAGATTATACAATTACGCAATTACAAAGAGTCACTTTGGCAATATCAAACCCCACTATAAGTTCTTAGCTGAAAACGTTCACCAGTTATATCACTAGTAATTCGTCTCCAGATCGCAGAACGAACGTTTCATATGCACTTCTCTCTTTCAGCCAAACAATTTTTAAAGTATTCTTTCGTTTTACAAATTAGTAAGGTAGAACTTAAGGTATTTTATAGTGTATAGACTATCATAAATATTTGTACCGGTTCCTTTAACTGCACACTTCAAAGAGGCTTTAAACCGAAAGCCAGTAAGCTAGCCCTTTTCAAATTTTTAGTTTATATATACATGTATATATGTTCTCACCAGACACATTGCAATTATTATTATCAAACAGTGGGGTATTACCACAACAGCTTGCATTTTAAGGCGCTGAGGGTATTTGAACCCACGAACTGATGATTACTAAACCAACACCTATACATTTTTTTAAATAAGCAACTCAGTTGCTTGGGTGTGAGGCCTCGATTTGGTACAAAATCTAAGCAACAGGCTAAGCAACTCGAGGCCTCAAATTCAAGAGGGGCAATTTTTAAAACGCCTAAAAACAAATCAAGAAACGTTTTTCATTAAGAATTGATTACAAACTGTTGATATATAACAAATATCACACTTAGCGGTAGCAGTGAAACAGAAAGCTCCGTCTCTTTTCTCGCATTATCCTTCGCTGAGCGCAACAAGAAACATAACACCACTACTATCAAGTCTGCAGCTTGTCTGGTGCTACCTCCATTGCGATGAATATGTCCGTACCAATGCAACCTGTTGTATCGCATTGAAGATGTAAGGTCCTCCACATGATGGACTTAGCAAGGTGTGCTGTGAGTAATTTTCGCAGTCGGTCAAAGGTCGGTTTTGACAGCCTCAAAACTTTCCTTCTGCTCTTTCACAAAGACAGTCTTGTTCTTAAACTATCACAACATCCTGAGGATTGAAAAGGACGACTTCGTGCTTTAACAAACCTTGGATATCTGTGTCTTGTTCCTTGTAAACGAGCGGTTAACCAACATCACAACCCACTTCGTCAAGCAAGTTAACTAAAAAACGTAAGTTGCAGGATGGCCGAGAATCCAACACATGTAATCTAAGCAATTTCATGGATCAGTAAACTGTAATTTTGTAATAAAACTATTTAAATCATGGGCAAATGTAAATACGATTGAATAAACTTCACTTGTCCTCTTTTCCACAATGAGCAAAGGTGTGAAAAGTTAATTGGATTCGTTTCATACTTCTTCCGCAGTGGCGTGACATCGTAGGCTACCAATTTCAGGGCGTTAAATTATGTGCGATTGCCCGGTTGTAATGTAAACAAACCCCCAATCGGGTATGAAAAATAATCCGATATTGTAGTAATCCGGTAAAGTGTAACAGTGGCTTCAGTGTTTTATTGTTGCTTTTCCTCTTTCTGCGCTTTCATACGTTTCAATACAATATTGTCAACATTAAGTCTTCCACAAATGAAGTAACCTCAGTGGGATCATTGACATCCATTACTCTGGTGTCCGGAATAAACGTCCCGGGACGTTTATTAATTTACAAGAAAAATTCCACCAATACATGCTTATTCCAGCCACCCCGTTTATTCATTTTTGAAACTTTTTTCACCCACACCGTTTATTTCGGACGCTTTTTTTCTCTTCCGGAACACAAAATCATGAAGAAATAAAAAACTCCTCCTTAATTACAGACTTTAAAGACTTCTTGTATATTACTTAGGTGCAGTTTTATACCTTTTACCTATGTTTGATTCGTTTCACAAGCCGGTAAAGCTTAAAGCTGCACCAACAACCTTGTGTTGTGGATAATTGAATCTTGCGACTCGGTCACACAACTTACATAGTTAGTTCTACTTACTAAGCTCTTTCTTGCTGCATCAGTCAATTTTGCAACTCCGTCTCTTTTAATTGCACCCACCACAATTTTGTAGGAATTTTTTGAGACCTCCGTCAAGAAGTCTGTCATACTTCTTGCGTCATCCTCTTCGTCATGTGTATTGAACGTAGCAGATTTTTCTACCTCACCGTTGAAGTGATTTATTACGGTGATATGGAAACCACTGCTCACTTTGTCGTATGCTTTTCCAGCGACCTTTACACTGACGGAACCACATGCACTTGAGCAACCTCCAATAACCGATTGAGATCGTAAATAAACTTCTATTGCTAGTGTTGCATAAAGGAAAAGAAAACATAAAAATTGTCTAAAATTTTATTCATATCGCAAATTTCCTTTGGTAGAATAAGGTTCGTCGCCAATATAGACACTTGGCAATAGCGGAGGCACTTGAAAAGTACTATTCATAAGTTGTTTCAAGTTAATCCCCCCCTTCCCCCTTCCCCTGCTGAACTTGAAATCTAGGAAATTTTTATGCTCCCCTGAATAAAGTTCATGCTTGATTCTTGATTATGCCACCTTCGTTTAGAAAACATTTAGGGATAAGATAGATTTAGATAGATAGAAAATAGAGCACTTTTGAGAACTTAATCGTACACATCTTGTATACCGTATTTCCTCTAAATATAGATCCCCTCTAATTATAACCCCCCTACAATTATAGATCCGTTTTCCGAACGAGCCTTTTCTTGGAAATCCATTTGTGACCACAGAAACGGAACGCAAAATGTGTCCTTGTGAACATTACGTATTGACAATGATTCGGACTCAGATATTGAGGTCTGTTGAACTCCCACTGAATGTATGCAAACAGTTTTTCGTTTTGGCTGCAATTCAGTAATGAAAAGGTATTGGTGTAAACTATAAATGTAATCATGAGAAATATAAATATACTTTCATAGTTTTTATTGAAACTCTATATGCTCTTTTTTTTGAAAACTTTGTTCTGGAAATTAAAGACCTCCTCTAATTATAGACCCCCTCTAATTATAGACCCCCTTTTGTACAGACAGCATGTCACATACAGCACATTACATTCCAATTTCAGTCCAGTAATACCACCGATCTGCTACAGAGAATGTGCAAGCGCTTGTTTTGCATACGGTGCTTCATTACATTTTATTGTTTCTTCAGTCAGCATCAATTATTATCAGTTCATTTAAAAGTTATTGGAGCACTTTATTACTCCCGCATCTGGTAGAAATAAAGAATCCGTTTATTACTTCCAAATTAGCTAATATGAAACGGCATTTTACGCTCTTTGCATTTGTGGCTCTGTTGAAACATGTCATTAGTATCAATTAATACAAACAAAAGTGCAATAGATTTTTAGATTTGACCTTTTAATTTCAGACTCCACAGACGAAAATTGGAATCCTGCTGTTCGCTGTGAAAGTCCGGGTGCGCCAACAGATCCATTTTTAGAGGGATTTGTTGCCTGCGCAGAAGAAACTTTTCGTTTCTTGACAGAAGATCTCAGAATCCAAACAAATGATCCGTTAGTAACAGACCTTAGAGAACACCTTAAGAAGTCCTTACCGGTGAAAGAAGAGAGACTTAATGACAACTCCTTGCAGAGGCTAGAACAGGACACTTTCTTGCTTGAAGATAAAGAAGGACATTCAGTTAGACACTTAATCAGGTAGAGGGGATTAGAAATGGCAGGAAATGAGCAGAAAGGACGTCGAAAAAGGGATATTACCATGGTGAAATCTACATCTTTGAACGCATGAACATGTAGTTAGCACAAATGTTAAAAAGGGTTTACGGATTGTAGTAGTCACTGAGCAGTAAGTACTGTAGTAAGAGTCGACAGTAGTTGTAAAGTTTTAACAAGTTTGCATTAGCACGCCAGGTTAGTAAGGGTTTGGATCACCTGGTTGATTTTAAAGACGTAGAAGAGACTGTACAGAAAATATTGGTTATAACAGAGCTGATATACACAATGGGGTCAGGGCCGTGAAAATGACACAATTATTGTCTATAATATGATGAGGAATTTATCCTAGTTAAACACCTGTTTAGTTTTAAAGCGTTAAGACTGCTGTTGTGTAGATGCTTGTACGTTTCATTTGGTAGCACGCGTAACATGGTTATTGTTAAGGTAGAACTGGAATTTGCTTTGAGGTAGCTGAATGGATTTTCTTAAATGAAAAATGCCTGGACGATCATCATCATTGTCATCGTTATCATTATCCTTATCATTAGCGTCATCATTATCATCTTCATCACCGTCATAATATCTTCATCGTAGTTGTTGTTGTTCCCATCGTCCTTGTATTTCTTCTCCACCTTTCTTATTCCTTTGCTCTGTGTTTTTCCTTTGTTGTGCCTTTTCCTATTAATTCCAGTTTATCGTAGTCGTCTTGTCAATTGGCCCCAATAGTTTCCTGCCTTTAATCATTTAACTTAATTTGACTGACTTCTACTCCACGTTGATTCGACTCAATTTCAACTGCTCTAGACATATTTTATTTTTGCTTACTAAGATCAGTAGATTTTAAAATTTATTTTGGCGTCACCTTATTTTTCTTCAACGTGGACGTCAATAACCCATACTGGGATTTTATAACTTTCAATGGGCTATTGACGTTGTCATAGGCCGGATGGAACAGAGACGCTTGCCTCCAATTGAGTTGAGCTGGATGTCGGTTTCCACCGTTGGATGAGTGAGAGCTAATATGGCAACTATATTGTAACTATATAGTAAGTTAACGTCGTTGCCACGCAGCTCCGTTGGTACAGCACACGCTGCGAAAGACGTGGGTCAAGGGTTCGAGTCAGGGTGATGGCATGTTTTGTATTTCTCTAGTGTCTTATCAAAACTAACATTTCAAATCCGCCCCTGTCGATGGTATGTATTATTATGTGTAACCTGAAATGATCTAAAACAGGGATGAAAGATTTATTTAATTTATATTATTTTTAGTGATCTGAGGATTTCGGTAAATGAATTATGATGAAATGTTTAACATTTTGTATTTATTATGTATCCTCAGATTAACTATCAATTACAAAATTGATCATACGTATGAAGTGTTTAAATATGATAACAATGATATACAGTTATGGTTACAAGATAAAATATTGTTTTTATAGATCACAGAGGATCTTCGGAGAAGTCAGAGAAAAGGGGAAGGAACGAAAGAGTCAGTCCAAAAATTAGAAGAGAAAATAACACCGTTAGAGGTAGTTTGCATATTTGTTTGGTGGATGAATTTGAAAATTAAACAAGCACTTACCTGTGTGAAGGTTAATTGGAATTCTTCTCTATGACGGACTAGTCCGAGATAGTCAAAAACAAGGTAAGTGTAGTGTCATGTCAGTAGTAGATTAGATAAGTAGCTTTTAGTGGGCATGAATATGTGGTATACATACTAAGGGAAACCCCCAGTGTACCTTAAAAATGAGTGGCTGATTCGAAGTTGACAAGATATGGAAAGTTTAAGGGATATAGATTACAAATATTGACTTGTTAAATACCAGAGAATAAGCACTCTAGTAAGATCACACATATAGGAGTAAGAGGTACACAGTTTGAGGGATGAAAGTAAGACAAGAAGATCAGTGTGTCATAGCATTTTGACTTGCTTATTTAAAAAAGGAAGCTGTGTTAAATAGTGTCTCGATGAGGCACCATCATGGTTGGTGACAAAGGTAACGTTTTGGAATTGGCATTTTGAGATGGCTGAAAATCGTACTTCCCATTTGTTGAGTAATTTCAGTCCCCTTGCATATTCCTTCTCCCGCCATTTGAACGCCAAATTCTTAGTCCCTTCTGAGCCGAAAATTTTATTCCCCCTTTCCAACTGCCAGGGGGGGAGGGGGAGGGGGAGAGGACACTTTACAAAATTATTCATAAATGATACGTTTAATTAAAGGTAATTATTAGAAAAGTAGAATGTAAATTAGAACTTGTAAAGCTTACTTTACTTATTTCGTAAAAGGCTGATTATGAAACATTACTGCCCACCCAGGCACGCAGCCAAGGGTGGGTGTGGCGGTGGGGCTGTGCCTACCCAACAGGTAAAACGTGGCCAACTTTGCCCCCCAGAAAAATCCTTACAGGCATTAATAAGTGGATCACTTTTGTATTCTAATTCACTAGACGAGAAAGGCGAGAGGTCTCAGCCTTTTTGGGACTATGAAAATTCAAGATTTTTCCAGCCATCAAAACCACGGTGGACTTGCTCGGAAGGAAGGATGGAATTTGCTCCCTATCAAAATTTGACTGGCTGTGTGGCTGCGCCCATCCAAATTCCAAAGCAAGGGACAAGAAGCATTGCTCATGCTGCTCACCTTAATTTATTCATATATGATTTTTTTAAAATAAAGACATCGAGGGGGAGGGGTGTGTGGGAGCATTTTGAGAAAAATTGGCACAAGCAAGTAATCCATTGGCAGTAGGATTGCATTAGGATATCCTTATTCTCTGTGTCATTCTCCCCAAATTTGGCATCGCGATAACTTATTGTAATCCACAGGCAAGAACCTACCACATTTAGCTCAAATCACATAATGTATTAATGAAAAAGAAAACGTTCAAATCCTACAAATATACTTACGGCACTTGGTACTTAAAAACGGGTTTTCTTAACTTCAGAAAAACAAGGGGTAATACTGCTAACTGATTTTTGGCTTGGACAGCATTAAGAATGGTTCCTAGTTTGGCTTTTATCACTTGCTTGATAAATAATTACATCTTTCGAGTTTGCAAAAATACCGCATACTAAGCGGTCGTCACCTTCGACTATCTGTCACTCTTTTAAAGACTACAGTTCTTCGGAAATTATCAATATACTAATACACTGTACTGCTAAAGTTCAGCCAAGAATTACTCTTACTGCATACGCGTAGAAGCGCTCGTGACGATAATTGTGGAGCTTGGAAACCATTAACATTTATTTTCTTGTGTAGAGTCAATTTAAGCAGAGTTTTATTAGAGCTTTTTCACTTTGGTTAATATGCAGAAATACCATATATTAAGCAGTCCCCATCTTTGAATTTCTTTCAACTTCTTAATAACTAGACTTCCTCCAAAATTGTTAATATGATCCCTTGTACTATTTAAGTTCACAACAAAAGAGCTGTTACTATGTGTTCATAAAATTGTTCATCATAAAATATTTTTGGCATGGATAACATGGAAAAGTGATTCCTTCTTTAGATCCAACATTTTATCAGGGTTTGTGCTATTTTCCCATTTAATCGATTGAACTTTTCAGCGTGCTATAATACCCTTTGATCAGTGGTCCTCGCCTTTACATTTTCGTCTATTTTTCATGCCTACTGTTTCTACAACATTATTATAATCATCCCTTTTACTGCTAAGGTTCAGCCAAAAATTATTAGTACTAATGGTTCAAAAAATTCAAAAATTGATTTTCGGCATGAAAAGCAATAAAAGCTTCCTTGTATAAATCACGTCCGAAACATGTAGTACCAGTAATTTTTGCTAAACTTAAGGAGTACAAGGGATGATATTGATAACGTCATAGGCTCTGTTGTCTTCAACAAATTGATAGATATTTTAAGATGCAGACCGATTAATGTACGATATTTTAGTAAAGTTGTAACTGTGGCAAGTTGTGGATATTCTCTCAATAATACACACATGGGGCCGACGTGATATCGTCAACATTCCAGCAATGTAGCAACAGCGCTGATACCGATCTGTAACACCACCCCCTTTGCTTCTGATTTCGGGTGGTTTCATGTATAAAGGTACAGTAACATCACAAATCAGATATATAACACTCTAATTGAACGATTGACAATTTCAGAACATGTCTAGTGCAGTATGATAAGAATAACTTTGGTAGAGTTACGATGAGTGACTTTGGTACAGTCTAGTATCAGCACGGAGGGAACAATTTCTCTAACAACAGCATGTTTATCCTAGAGATCATTCCTAAAGTAGGACACAAGCTTACCTTCTTGATTAATCCAGCATTCCATACAACATATGTAGGTCTATAGAGTAAAATGTTCCAGCAGAATCAGTTGTATACGGCTGAAGAAACGCTTAAGAGAAGAAGGTAGTAACTACCTCGATACCTTGCTAATTCGCTCGTTAATCCGTGCTGTAAAGAATCGCTATCAGAGCGATGCTAGTTATCGCAATCTGGAAAGTGTCTGAACAATATTATTCGTTATCTTCTAGTTATAACCCATATTATGTCTACTGCTATCATTTTATTGTATTCTGGCTAAATTCTGTATCCACATCTCGTAATCTGTAGTACCTTGTAATTGCACTCTCGATTCTCTCCGCTGTCAGCGACGACAACTTCATCTTTGTTGACACCTTTAGCCTCCCTTTCGCTTTACATAAAAGAGGTTAAGGGCAAGTCAATTCCTCTGTTTGTGACTCTAAAAAATCAAAGGTTCCGCCAAGAGTTGCCCTTCTGCCTATTTCCTATTCTGTGATCCAGCCTTTCCCACATTTTCTAAAAATAGAATCAGCCAACTGCTGTGCCTACCTCTTCACACCACAAAAAATAATATACAAAAGCCCGGGCCGCTTGACGTTACCATTTCCAGTTCAGTAACTGTTTTAACAAAAATGCAATAAATAAAACAAAATTGAAACTTACCTGGCCTAACCATCCGCACTGCCGACCTAATGCAAAAAGGCGCGACATTTTTTTTCTGAGTCTGGCGACCCAGTAAGCTGCAAAAGCGGCAATTTTTCACCGGGCATATGTCGCACCTTTTTGCTTTTTGCGTCTGAGGCAGCACGTCAATCTTACATTACAACAATAACTTGCACGTTTAGGAGCCGAATGGATTCGAAGCCATGATTACTAAATCAACATCTCCACCATCGGACCATCAGTCCCAGATGCTAAGATTTTTTCAGTGTCAAACTTTCGCATATTCTCCACCACTCAGTGGGTATAGGGAAAGTAATCAATCAATACTCATTGTGTTTCGGCTTTGAGCCTTCATCAGTGCCAAAGGATGACATGTTGCGGTTAGGCACCGCCTTTGAAACTAACTGTCTTGAAATCCCACACCTAGTCCTGGTGGTCGAAATCTAACGCAATATTTGCTACACCCCGTTCATTTAAACCGCCAGGTTGGCTTTGTGGAACCTTCTTCTTTGCTCCGTCTCTTCGCCCTCTGAAGTTAGGATACTGCAATTTTCAGTTATTATATTTTATACGAAATGGGTAGTAGTACTACTTACGTATTGAAGGTCACTGGCTTTACTTTTGAAAAGAGCACTGGAGAAATAGAAAAGCATATCACCACCGGGGATCGAACCCGTGACCCACACTTTCGCGACGTGCGCTCTACCAACTGAGCTAGGTGATGATACTTTCGTTTTACTTGATAGTAAGTATACCACATTTCTAGAATTGCAATTAAGAGAGCCTTTGCGGATATTAAATTTGCACTTGTTGCTGCTGTTAGAAAATGTGATCATTTCAGTTAAGGAATGGCAGACATTACAAGTTCTGCTATTCCAATATGGAACACAGTATTTATTAACACGTCATCAACGTGGGGCAATCTAACCTGTACTAGCTTGCCCTTAAGAGATTTCGCTTTACGAAAGGAGAGCATAGGTCAAAGAATAAAAGGAGATAAATTTAAAAATTGAAAACTTCTGAAAATGATATCAGGGTTTTAGATTCGATCCTAGTGTCCGGCACCTTCGTGAGGTCTGGACTAAGCAATGCTTAAAGATGTAACAAGCCACATAATCATAATAATAATGAAAATAGCTTCTATAGCGCTTATTATAATATTTCTAAGCGCTTCACAGTTAAAAGTATCAAAGTATAAATATCTATCTAACTAAACGACATTTTAAAAAGGTACGTCTTGAGATTACATTTAAACTGATTTAAGTTTGTTCTTGTGGCATTGCCATGTCTTATCTTACAATCTTGGGTAGTACTCATAAAGCCTCGCACAAACAACAGTATAAACGACTCCGAAGAATAATTTTACTTTAACTTACACTTGCGTCATTAGTTGCTGATACCTTATCGGCTCTTGCAGGTCCATAAAATTTTGCATCTAATCTAACCGGTTTTCAGGAATTCTCAAGCTAAGAAATAGGATCAGTGCGCGCATGCGTGCATTTTGTGCATCAGTACACAACTATATTGTGTTGATATGTCGATTTATAGCAGTATGTTTTTACTTTTTACTTTTCTAGTTTGCAAAAGAAGTTTGAGGCAATATTTGGCGACAAATTGGAAGTTGTGAGATTAAAACAAGTAAGTAAAACAACAAAGAACAATATTTTTCTTCCGTGCAATAACATTGTGATATTGTATTTATTTTGTAAGTTTTCGTCTATATGCAGTACCAGCATTCGGAATGATTATAAGTTGATGAAACTGAAACTAAATGCTCAACGTTAAAGTAGCTGATATAGATGAAGAACTTTCAGACAGCTACAAGTCAAAGGCCTGTTAATTTTGTCGAGTTTTCAAGCACGAAAGAAATGGTGAGTTATCTCATGACGGGGCAGGGCAACTTCTATGTCGCATCAAAATAGATGTAAAATGCCAGAAACGCAGTATTCGTTCTTGGAGAAAGAGCTCTGTGCCGTGTTGTTTAATAATTAGTAAAACTAAAATGAATCTTTTCGTTATTGAAATCTATAATTCTAACGTTGGTGTCACTATTCGTTAATTCATGTGACTATTGGAATAAATGCTTCTTCTCACATTAACCAGCCCTAGGTAATGGTAAATGCAATACTTGAATACTGTTATATAACAAGGCCTACTTAATTTAACAGCTGGAATTGAAGTCTAAAGTTTGTTACCTATATAATACATCATCTGTACTCCTGAACTGTATCGTCTGAAGTTTATAGCCTTGACGTGGCCTCCACTCGCTGTGCCTGTTTTAAGATACTGTTCTGATGCGATTGAAATTCTATATTCTCTTTTATTGACAGCAACAAGAGGCTTTAAAATTCCTATCACACTTCCACGGAAAATTTGTGATTCACAGGGTAAGCTGGTATTTATTTATTCTCATATTGTTGTCGATGTTAACTTGGTCTACGTAGATCGATCTAGAAACTAGACATAGCACAAGGGTCATTATACATATAGACCATAGATCGATCTACTTTAAGATCGATCTACCTTAGACATAGCACGTCTCATCTAGCTCATGCTAGGTCTACCTTTATACATCTGGCCCCTGGTACTGAACTTGCTTTACAAATCGAGCGACGGAGTTCAATCTAAGACACTAGTGCCAAGGTTCTCGGCCTTTTGGCAAGGAATGGATGTAGCATCTGTTCCTATTAACGACAGATTCTTACCATAATCGGCAACAGGCGGTCGCACTGGGCGGTTGAACCTGCCTTATGGCCTACTTCTCTATCAGATATCCTAAATTGAGGGGCGTTGCCCTTGGGCGCCCCAGCTTCCGTTTATTTTTTAGTTAGCCCTTTTGGTTATTTTTTTGTTCATTTATGGTAGTTTCAATGTCGGGCCCACTGCTCTTCAGGGATTTTTAATTGAGAGACTGCAAAGCTTCACACAGCCCTCTGTCCTTATGAGGTCGGTGAAATAGTGCCAGCTGCGCTGAGAGAAGTGGTCAGAACTTGACGCGGGATGGGAGTGGCGCCCACAACTACAACTGTACTGACGACATCCAGCCCCTCTCGTCATTCAATGAACTTTTGGTGAAGGAATCGAGCCCCTGTTATCGAGGAATATCAGTGGCTTTCGAAATTTAGCTCAGAATCGACGGGTGCAAAGAGGAAAGTTGTGCTAAATCCTTACATGGAACAAGCATGCAAGCAAAATAACAACTACGACGGTCAAAAATTTTTAAATAGCAGGTTTTTGTGTCATTTTTTGATGAAAGAGGTAATAAAATGTCGTCCGGGTAAGCAATAATAATTGTTCAAAAATATGACCACTAGGTCATTCCCACTAGATTTATAGACTTGTTGGTGCAATGGACCTTTATCACACAGAAGTCCAAAACGAGGCCGGACCCGCAAAGAGCTCGTCAGGCCGTAGGTTTACTTTAAAATTAAGGCATAAAAAGGAGGGCGTTATATATGTTTGCGAACAATAATACAAAAAGGATGAATATTTATCAGTTGTACAACGTATTCTCAATCTTTCATGGACATCTTTTAAGGAAACAAAGATTTATTAGGGGTGGCCATCATAACATTAGAATAAGACACAAGCATGCTTTCGGAATAAAAAGGTGAAAGTCCACGGATGAATTATAATGCACCAAATAAGGAAACTTTATTGATAACGTTTCGTCCTATGAAAGACTTCTTCAGCTTACTTACACATTGTTACTATTTAGCCTAATTTCAGTAAAGCAGGCCTCCCACTATACGATTTCCTACGATACGATGTCGTAGACACGTCGCAGACAATCGCAGGATATCGTAGACATTTGCAAGGTATCGTAGACAATCGTATAGTGTGAGGGGGTTTACGATTGGTTTCAATCCTATCGCAGGCTATCGTAGCCTATCGCAGGGTATCGTAGAGTTTTGAACATGTTCAAAAATTTTCAGCGAATCGTAGCCTATCGTAGGCTGTCGTAGGAAGCTAGCTGCGAGGCTCGACGAGGACGGCCTAGGCGGATGAACATTTGGCGTGCTGGTCGATGTTGAGTTGGTTAATTTTAACATACATGGCATAGTATAAAGTTGGAAACTGTCCTAATATGATGAACAATCGATGAAGACTACGAGAAGAATCTTTTGATAGGGTTTTTGGTTCTTTTCATTGTCGTGAAAGCGGATGAGCTTTGGCTGCTACTATGTGGAAATCATGGAGGTGGCAACGGCCGATGTTTACAGTTTTTAGTTTACAGTTATGGAGGTGCTTTAGGAACTACGTCGTCGTTCACTCATGAAAATGGAAAGATAGGAGAGTGTGGAGACTTGGAAAACTGTTCAAAGCATCTGAGAGCAGCTGTAAGCCTGTGTGCTGCCGTTTATTAATGTACATGTGTGGCTTTGACTCGAAAGCGTGGAGATGACATGGACTGTCTATTTGGTTAGCTTCGACCAGTTATTCCACGTGATAAGATAGATAAAAAAACGTCTGTTGGAATGGACTGCACAAGAACTGCAGGTATATATTTTTAAATTGTCCAGAACTTTAACTTTTGAGTCTTCGTTTTCTCGTGGTTGAATGAGTCAACAAGTTTCTGTTGGCTTGCAGCGACCCAGCAATTTGACACCTGAATGGCCATTGCATTTTACTCTGCGTGAAGGCATTGAAAGCGAATGCCTCCGCTCAGCTCCCAAGAACACGATTTATCCGAGACTTCCGCTGTGCCCGTTGATGTACATGGTGCCGCCACTTGGCCCGACCCGGACCTTGAAGGTGGTCGCGCTGGTCGTGCCGGCGACCATCTCATGCACGAATGAAATGACCTCGCCGTGGGTCGCGCCGCTGGCGGTCGAGAAACCCGCCTGCAGCGCATTCACCGTCGCATCCTGGAAAAGCGCCGCACTCATCTGCACGGCTGAAGATGCGGCACACTGGACCCGCACCGAGATCCGCAAGATGTTGGCCACATCGTCCGGCGTGTGGGAGACCGTCATGATCTCCAGGCCCTGGGTGTTCGTGGGAATCGCGTCGGTGAACGATATGGTCGCGGCCGTGCTGCTGTGGGTCGTGGTCTGGCCCTTGGACCTCTTGACCAAGCCCCCGCCGCCAATTGCTTTCCACACTGCCGCGGTCGCGGTCGCGTCTAGGCACACATAGGCGTTGTCGTTGGTTTCGTCGATCCAGTGCGAGCCGGCTGCAAAGCCATCGCCGCTGTCATCGTCGGCGGTCGGCGCGGCCGTCTTGCCCTTGGCCAACCAGATCGTCCCGGCACCGTCGACCAGGTCGCCGCCGCTGTCTTTGAGCACGGCTGCGGGCCCGGCGATCCCGATGAAAACATCCTGAACCGTGGCCAGCCAGTCGACCCGGCTCCCGCCATTGGTGCTGGAGATCACGGACTCCACGTCCAGCTCGTCGGTCGCGCTGTTGTAGGTGACATAGAGGGTTTCGAACTCGGCGCCCGCCCGCCGGCTGACGATCGTCGCATCGCCGTTCGACAGATTGGCGCTGAAGGTCTCGAAGCCCTCGGGTGCCGCGGCATTCAGGGCGATCGCTCCGGTGTCGCCCAAGGAGTTGGTGGTGTCCTTTACGCCGTCGGGCAGTTTGAAACCCATATCAGGTCCTTCCGATTCCGCTGTTGGGTAGCTGTTCGATGATCCGCAGCCGCGCTTGATAGAAGTCGGGCGCTAAGGCATTGACCTGCGCCATGCGGCCGGCCAGGCCGTGGACCCCGCGCTCTTGCACGTAGGTCAGCGAGCCGGGATCGACCCAGGCGAACAAATCTTTCGACCGCTCGACCTTGCGGACCAGGGGCAACCAGCCTTCGAGCAGCTGAGCCTCGGTCTGCGCGTTCAGGCTGGTGGCGATAAATTGAATTCTAATTTTATTTCTATGGTTTGTTGTGATTCCTCATCCTTTCTCTATATTACTGAGAAAGCTTTTTGAAAAAGAGAAATCGAGGTAAAAAAGGTGAAAGCGCGGGGCCCTTCTTGAGCGCTTGGTCCTGGGCTACCGCCCTGTCCGCCGTACCCTAAAACCGCCCCTGCCATGGACCCATGTCGAAAAACACGGATCTGAATCACCGTACAACATTTTCATCCTTGATTGTAATAATTTAAACGTACTAATAATCAGTTGTCCCTGCATCCGTGACGAAACGTCAAGCTAGAAAGCCCTTGGTTACGAGGTAGCAACTACAAGCTTAATAGAGTATTTCTAAATACCGCGCGAAAAATTTCTATACTATTCGGGGGGAGGGGCGGGGGGTCACACACGATGACCTAAAGGGTTTTGATTGATGAAGTGTGCTTATAGTATATTTGGTCGAGTGAATTCTTTGATAGTTAACAACTCTATAAACCTGTAAAACATGGCCATCATCTCGTATCAAATGTTGTGCTAAGCATGGCATTGCCACCGCATAACCAAAAGCTTTCTACCTTGAAGTATCGTCGCGCATGCAGGGAAGACTGCTGATCTGTGTATTCTATTAAGAGTTCGCTAGTCTACTACTTTCGCTTTTCTTGTAAGATTATTGCATGCATGTTTTTGGGTATCTTTAGATAAGACTGCTGACCTTGATTGTGTATCTCGTTGCCCTGTGCGTGCATCAGCTAGTGCACCATAACCTTGATTACTCACAAATTTCTCTTGCTACGGTACTTCACACTTATCATTTTTTCATTCACAGCCGCCTGGCCCAAAGTGTCTGTCTCCGATATTAATGCCCAGGCCTCTAATGCCAGAGGCTATGGAAACGAGGCCACGTAGTAGAACCTTTAATAGTTGTCCTCCAACACCAACATCGCTCCATGCACATCAGAAGTTTGTAATTCCTGAAAATGCCGTAGCAAAGACTGAGGGTGTTGAAGCAGTGGTGGAGGAGGAGCCGACGAAAACGAAGCTGGAAGAGAAAGACGAGGAGAACAAAGCGGCGAACTCTGGAAAGCCTATCGTTTCACCAGAAGTGAAAGCTCTGAGGGCCCCCAAAAGGCAGGGATCTTGTCAATAAAGTTTCTATATTTGGCGTTTTACTTTTGATAACTTGTCGGTGGACTATTCACCTTTCATTCATAACGTCTTTTGTATCCTGCATTGATTCTTTCAACTCGTTTGAAAACTTATCAAAACGCGTCTCCTTTGTCATTGAACATTATTAGAACAAGATAATATTGTTGTTTTCTTGCTTGTAAAATTGCAACGGTAAAAATTAGTAAGACATGTTGATAAATACGAAGCGATCCTTAAACTACAAGCTCTAATTATTTTCGCTTCTTCGTCATGGCATAACAAATTAAATGTGTTGGCTAGCGGTTTTAAGGTAAGTTATATGCTTTGAATTACTATAAGTATTTGTTAATATTTGTTAATATCTCCATTAATTAAAAGGAATTTAAACGTTTACAAACAAAGTCAGCAAATACTGGCGTATTGTTAAAAAATGTCGTCCTTAGGGACAATCTAACGACACAATGTTTTAGCCGTTTTGAGAAATGTCAACTTATCAACCCATTCTTTGCATTTTACGATTCTTACAACACATAGAGCACGTAATACCTGGGGATCTTGGTGTAATTAAGCCAACTTTCGATGTGAAGGTCAAGGTATTGTTATGAATATAACTACATCTTGAAGCGTATAAAACAAACGTGACAAGGGTTACATACGTATCCAGTGTCTCTATTGAAGCCCTTACTCCTCTGAAGATCCTACTTTAAACATTACATCGTAGGAACAAACATCGATATTTTATTAATAGTCTTATTATTTCGTAGTATTACTTCCTGTTAAGGGAATACAATAGCGAATGTTCAGAATCAGTTCTCTGAGTAAACCAAAAACATAAAAAATGTTGTTTTAATACTAGTAAGCCGATCCACTGTTGATACAATTGTTTAAAGTAGAAGGGGGGTCATTAGCTTTCACAGTTTTGGCTAAAATCCCCTAAAACTAGCAAACGACCTGTACCCACTTTCTTGTTGATTAATGTCAGATTGTACGTACATCGGCCAGACTTCGTGCAATGGCCATTTCATTAGAAACGTTTTTGTGGCCCAATTTTTGATAAGTTTTTTAAAAGTTAAATTACCAGAGGCAACATAAGATTTGCCCACATGCCGAGAAGTGCGACAACCGCGACAGAACTCGGTCAGTCTTATCTTCGAGCGTACTTGTTTTGCCATTGGAAGTGTGTTTCTATTGAGATCAGTCTGAGTGACAATCTTTCAAATCAGTAATGAAGGTAATAAACAGGATTAAAGACGATGGTAAAAAAGACGGACTCGAAACGGACATTCGGTCATTCTTATCCATGGGCGTACTTGCTTTGCCGTTGGAAGTGTGTTGGCAACGACATCACTCTTAGTGTCAATCTTTTAAATCAGTAATGAATGTAATAAATAGGAGTAAAGACGATGGTATAAGAGAGAAACTCGAAAGGGACATTCGGTCATTCTTATAGACGAGCGTACTTGTTTGGCCAGTGGAAGTGTGTTGGTATCGAGATCAGTCTGAGTCTCAATCTTTTAAATCAGTAATGAAGGTAATAAATAGGAGTAAAGACGATGTTAAAAGAGGCGGACTGGAGACGGACATTCGTTCATTCTTATCCACGAGCGTACTACCTTTGCCGTTGGAAGTGTGTTTGTATTGAGAAAAGTCTGAGTCTCAATCTTTTAAATCAGTAATGAAGATAATAAACAGGAGTAAAGATGATGGTAAAAGAGACGGACTCGAAACGGACATTCGGTCATTCTTATCCACCAGCGTACTTGTTTTGTCTTTGGTAGGGTGTTTCTACTCAGATCAGTCTTAGTGTCAATCTTTTAAATCATTAATGAAGGTAATAGATTGGAATAAAGACGATGGTAAAAGAGACGGTTTCGAAACGGACATTCGGTCATTCCTATCTACGAGCGTACTTGATTTGCCATTGGAAGTGTGTTGGTATCGAGATCAGTCTTAGTGTCAATCTTTTGAATCAGTAATGAAGGTAATAAATAGGTGTAAAGACGATGGTAAAAGAGACTGACTGCAAACGGACATTTGGTCATTCTTATTCACAAGCGTACTACTTTTGGCATTGGAAGTGTGTTGGCATCGAGATCAGTCTTAGTGTCAATCTTTCAAATCAGTAATGAAGGTAATAAACAGGAGCAAAGACGATGGTAGAAGGGACGGACTCGAAACGGACATTCGGTCATTCTTATCCACGAGCGTACTTGTTTTGCCATTGGAAGTGTGTGGGTATGGAGATCAGTCTTAGTGTCAATCTTTTAAATCAGTAATAAGTATAATGGAAAGTCAGGAAATAGCCCAGGGAAGTTTTCTTCTCATTTTACTTTGGGACTCTGCTTGTGCTGATATTATGGGAGTGATACACTCGTATGAAGTCTAGAGACACGCTGGAACTATTAATATCATTGATAAGAGTTTGGATGTCTCTTGATACGATATATGCCTTGTAAATGTCGAATTTTTGAGAAGATGTATATGTGTGCACAGTACGTGTCTTTTGAATACGAGATATTAACATGATATATTGAGGCCCGCCTCTAAGGAATATGATGGCATAATTAGCATTTACAAAGGCCTACTTAATTACTTTTCTTGTGCTTAACTCATGATAAATTTTCATTTTACAATAGACAATTACTTATGGCTCTAACCAAGATCAAGATACTATTGCAAAGCTTGCAGTCGGACACATACGGACTATAGTTCAACAGGTAGGGTGGATAGCCAAAGTGTACCTATTTGACACTGCAGTGTTTAGGTGCAACGTGGCAAAATGGTGTTAGTGCGACTTACCTATACGGTTTATATTTATCAACACTTGATTTACCGGGTTGAAATAGTAATTTTGCAATAGCTAACAACCCTCAACAACAAAGGCGCATGTGCAGGGTATTAGCAAAACATTAAACACGAGATCATTCTTCAAGATGTAAGGATCCTGAGAATCATTAGGCTGTTCAAAGACCAGGTGGCTTATCTAAACGACTTCTGATACAATTTTGAGTTCTACTTCTGCTATTCACAACGTTTTGCTTCACCATATTAACGTTTAAAATTAGTATGTGGCTGTTGCCTCCGTGTTCTGGTCAAAAGTCATGGAAAGGAAGTCTGAAATGCAGAGGAAAGAGGAAGGATGGGGGGAGGACTTGTTACAAGCATTTGAGCATAGTTGCCTTAACAGCACTATATAAGGAACATGTTTTTTTATAAGCATATGATTTTTTCGAGACAGGCTCGGGTATGCTTAAGCAAGGTTCCATTTCAGGCTCAAAATATGCTTATCATAAGCGTATTTTGGGTCAAATCCAAATCAAGAAAAATTAAACTCAGATACTGCTGAACAATAATGTAAGGCATGGTAGGTATAGGCTTTCCAAATTTTTTTATCTTGCTGTTGACTTGTATGTATAGGTCAGGTAGCTAGGCCAAATAAGTAGGCCTATTTGAGACTTGAAAGATCCTGAGGCTTTTGTTTATATAACTTTAAGATTGTGTAAAAACAAACATCAGTACAGAAGCAAACGACAAATCTTATAACAACTCAAACAGCCAAAGGTTTACCTCCAAATTCTTTTCTATCCGAAACGTCGTCCTTCAGCTTCCCAACGCATAGGAGACGGTGTATCAGGGCTTTCTAAAACCAAATGAGCTAAAAATTACTGAAAAGGTCGTAGAGATAAAACCTTCTTTAAAAATGTTAAGACATGTAACCAGTCCTTTGATCGTCGACTCACAATCCATTCTGTAATTTCTCCGGTACCCGTAACGTATACGAGAACTGTCCCCAACACAAGATCATATCAACTTAATATATTAATAATCAACGCATTACTTTACAGTCAACTGCAAGGAACGCAGCTGGTGTTTTATAGAGTCTTAAATTCACAAATCAAGTAATACCTCATTGTTACTTCTAACTTTCTCAAGAACGATGTCAAATAAAGTCAGTTTAGTCAGGTTATCCGTAGCTGATTCTTGCAGTCTATCTGCATTGTAGTCATTCATGGTAGCCGCCATATTGTAATCACCATGTTCGTAATCTAATGTGCAGTCGCCTGGAAACCAATGTTAAGCATTTTCAGTTGTTCCGGTTGTTAGATAGGGAGGGTCATGCAGTGAACTCTGCATAAAGGTTCGTGGGACAAAGCTAAGTACCTCTGTGAGCTCCAGATTTGAGGGCTGTTTTGCTGAACTTTGTGATTTTATTGTTTCAAGGTATATAAAGAAGGAAATATTCAGGAAATATTCGGAGGGAGAACAAGCTACAGTCCTTCTTGTTAAAACTCAAGAACGTGGGAGTTTTAACTGATGAACTATTTAAAAAGATCCGTCCCGTCGGCTCACGACCAGGTATTTTCTATGGCCTTCCAAAAGTCCACAAACCTAATGTTCCTTTAAGACCAATTTTATCTGCTATTGGCACAAATTCCTATAATGTCGCTAAATACCTTGTGTCCGTTCTTACTTCTTTTTCCGTTAGTGATTTTGTTGTCCATGATTCCCTTTATTTCTGACTTACGTAACCAAAATTTAAATTCAGAACAAGTTGTTATGGCTCGGTCTGCACGCTGTTGAAGTTGAGAATATTATTCGCTTGATATTTCGAGATATCGTAGTGTTTATGAGAAGAATAAAATGCCACTGACATGGGAAGTACATGGATGGCGCGTCAGAGCAATTCAAATTTAGATAAAAGGCTTTCTACCCTTCCGTAGATCGTCAAAAACGCAAGGGCCTGAAGGCTTATCTCAAGGCTTACTATGGCCGAAACGTGGAAGGCAGCATCAGAAAGATCCGATTTTACCATGTCCGTAAAACTTCAATGATATTGATGAGAAAGAATCTTTGGGGGCATCATTAATTCTCGAAAACTATGCAGAAGATAAAAGTGTAGACAAGTAAACGTATCTCTGCAAATCGGTTGATGTGCCTACGATTTTTCCTCTTTTGATTGTTTACGCAGGTTGTGTGACGGATGCAAAGGCGTTCCTGATCAGCATGATCATTCAGAATTTTTCTGCTTTAGTATGTTTCCTTTTACTACTTCAAGAACTTTCTCACGGAGAAGACGGAACATTCATGAAACTGGTCATATCAAATTTTGGACACAATTGATCGGCCAAGGTTTAAAAGTACCAAATGCTTTGTATCAAACTTATGAAAAATCTTTCAGTTTCACTCAAAACCAAGAACATTTTATTTAGACGCGAAGGCGTAGTAGGGGCGAACGTAACTTTCAGCACGCTGCACTTTTAAAACCGGTTCTGAAAATTGACACGAAAAAAATTCTACCACCAAACACTTGGTCCCAAGATTTTAGGGACAGCCTCTAGATCTTGTCATACCTGTGATTATAGTTTTTTTAGTTGTGAAAAAATTGAAAACATTCAGGTTTGATACTCCCCTTACTGAAATAAATGCATCCCAATATTAAATGTTTGCGGGGTTGCAACTTGACAGCTAACCTATGCCTTTGTGCCCTCCACTCCTCCCGATCTCAACTGTTTTCTCTGTAGGCCTACTGGCCCATTATAAACGGCAAGTGGGGTACATAACATCAAAAACCATAAGAATTTTATGTCAAAGGCTTGTCAAAGGGTTATCGGTGATTTCTCGAAACAACAAAATAACTAGTGCAAGTGCACGAATCGTTTTGATAATGGGTTACCCTTCGGTTTGCGTCGTCTGATACATGAGGGGATGAATCAATCAATACATCTTCATCGTCCTCCGTATCATCGTCTAAAAGCGTAAACTCTGGAGCTGCTGCATCCAGGTCTTCGCAGTCCAAACCTGGGGGCTTGTTTGGACCCGGGCGTTTATTCGGATCTAGGCGCTTGTGAGAAAACTTTTCCCCAAACTGGGCGCTTATTTGGGCATGGGCGCTTATTTGAGTCCTGGGCGCTTAATCGGCAATTTACGGTACGTCCGCTCGCTTCTGCCCGATACTAGGGGTCAATTTCGAACTTTAACTTGAATAAAATGGCCTGCCCCCTCCCCTTCCCACAATCCAACTGACATTGAAATTTTGAAAATCTTCATTTCGGTGACATGCATCTCATACCTTCCTCTTCATAGAAGGTAAGGGGCAGATAGCGTGTATTACCACAAATGGTAGCCCCTTTCCGTTACAAAGTGTCTTGCATGATTTCGGTTATTTTCGTCGCCTTCTGGTAAATGTTGACGTTAAAATAGCCCAAGGTTATGGGGTAAGTTGCCGATTCTCTTTAAGGTAGAAATGCTACGCAAAGTGATGCGACACTGGGCGACATATCGCCACTTGCGGCGATTTCAAGCCGAAATGGCGACCCAAAATCTGCTTCTGGCAACTTACGAGAAAGCGAAAACACATCTGCGACACAACAGCTCTCGGTCCCAAACTCAGAAGGCGCTGTTTTATACAGATCAATAGATCAACTACACCTAAACGCTATCAATTTTAATTGACGCTATTACTTAGTATGTTCATTTTGGGCGACCTTTTGCACGAGTTGGGCGACGTGTCACACAAATTTTTTGGCCACATCAGTGACACATGGAGTTTCTTTAGAAGTGAGTATTTCAAGTGTTGCAAGTGCTGCTTCTCACTGTAATGTACTTCAAAAACGTCTACGCCCTTCCTGCTCGTAGAAGTGCCCCCTATTATGTGAAATCAGTCAGCAATATCACGAGTAGCTCCTTAGAAAAGTAAGGCGACAGTTTCTAACACCACCCCACACCACCCTCGCCACCTTTATGCAAAAGAACGTACTGCGGGTACTGCCAACTTGTGCAGGGATCGCTTTTCGGCCTTTTGCCAAGGAATGAACGTAGTATCTGTTCTCATTGATGACAGATTCTTTCGTTGTCAATAGGTTTTATTTAAGTAAATAATGGTACGTGCATGACAGCATCAACACATACTTTCGTCTACCTCATCTAGTTTCTTCCCTCCAAAGAAAGTTGCAGACTGTTTTCCATTTAAACGTAGCTCTCTGTGTTCGAGGTATTACTTAAAACGGTACTATTACTTCATCCGTAATACTCCTGCCCCCTCTTAATCTATTCCTATAGGCGTGAGATGGGGCAGGTCTGTAGTTCAAGCCTAGTGTCATCGAGTAGTGGAAAATGTAACGAAGTTATCCACTTTATCTTTGCCCTTCATTTTCCAAGTTTGTTGTGTCAAGTGAAACAGTGAAGTACAACCTGTCTCATATTGCTTCGCAAGGCCATTGATATGTCAATAACAGTTAAGACGTAACTGAAATATGACTTTATCATGTATATATGTCAAGCAATCACATTTGATATACCTGCATTTAATGATAGAAGGTTTGCAAGTGGATTTAAACACATTTAGCTGCACGCGCGTCTTTAAATGCACAAGGGCGACATATGCTTTGTTAATTCGTATTGCAATACTTTCGTTAAAGTATTTAATATGGCTAGACTTGCATTGCAATACAATTACAAAATTGACTCTTTATTTATCTTCTCTTTAACGTCGGATCAACTTTTCTTTCTATTGGAAACACTATTTCTTCTCTTTTGTTCCTATCCTTCTTTTGCAACCTCCTCCAATGTTTTGAGAGGTCAATTTATTAATTCCATGATGTAATAGCGAAGGAGAGATTGTAAACTTTCTAAAATTTTTAATTTGATGGAAAGGAGGTAATGATATGATTATGTAGTCAGATTGATTGGAAGTAAATTGGGCATTTTCATTCATCTTCGGTTCCAGTGGGCATTTCCGCACCCTGTCTCTAAAGTAAGGCTGTTTAACTTAAACATCGAATATGCCATCGATGATACTTTCTAACTTCAATTGGCTTTGGACAGATAGACAGAAGGACAGTCCTTCCTTGGTCAAGTCACATGGCGCAGAGAGGCTGGTCTCCAATTGCGGTGAGCTGGATGTCGATGGCCACCGGTGGATGATTGGGAGCTAATGTGGCGATTAGAGAAATAAAAGTATGTTAACATCGGAGGTCACCTAGCTCAGTTGGTTTACTAGCTACGAACACGTTGCTGACCAAAAGAGCGCCCTGATCAATTCAAATAATCATTTCATGTAAAGGATCTATACCCAGCCTTTTTGCAATGAGGATAGACAACAAACGTAATGCTTGTTACACTTATTTCTCGATAGTTGTTATTTGTTATGCAATACTCATTAGCTATGTTTAAGCGGTTCAAAGTTTTAACAAAAAGAATGCCCTTGCGCCACAGATCATTTATTCAAGTATCAGTAACATAAGACAAATTCAATATTAATCAAAGGCATGATTTACAGTAATTTTTTTTCAACCTTAAAGAGCACAACAGACAAAATATCATCCAAACGTCATACTTTTACAATATACCAAATTTCAAGCTAAAATATGCTGTTACTTGTAACTATGAGAGAAGAAACATCGTGAGTAATTCTGAGGGGCAAATGTGTAATATACTACCTGTACGAGGTTACTATGATCAATCAAGATTATCTGAGATTAGATAAGATTATTATTATCTTAGTGAATGACTCAAGATTACATTGGATTTCTTATAATTGGTTAAGATTGTTATAAGATTTTGGGTGTCCACCCTACGCGCCTTCAGTATACTTTCTTTAGCAAGGCTTTATAATGGTCAACAATAACTTGCCCCCCTAACTCCGTTCCTCAGAATTTTTAAAGACTGCTACGGAACTACAGTGAAACATTTTTCTGTTGTGTTTTGCTTCCGCAATCCACCGAGTTTCACTTTTCTATTATTTTAGATTTTCCAAAATCCGGCTACTTCAACCTCCGTCTACTGAGCACCTAAGAGTATTCAAAAGAACGAAGAATTTTGCAAGTTATTTTCAGATTAGAAACCAAAACCACAGCTTTGTAGTAAACTGACGTCGTCCCTCTGAAGTGTTTGAAAGCCACAAAGCAAACAATTGCAAACAATGAATTACAACCTATTAAATAAAAGCAATTTTTTGGTCGCCAATTCTTTCTAGCAGGTTTATTGCAACCAGGAAATCGCAAACAATAAATTGCAATTAATAGCTGCCACTAACTTTTGTCGAATCAATTACAACAAATCAATATCACCTCTTGCATTTTATAAATTTATTGCAACTAATGGCACACAAGTTAATTATTCATCGTTCTTTATGGCTTTGAGGTACCTACGGCGCCAGAGGAGGATAATAACTTGTTGAATTGCTTTTTAAAACGCTGACATGCAGTTGTAAGATGAAACCTAGAGGCTGTCAAACAAACTGGTAAAGGGTCGTTCGTAAGCAACTGTACCTCACTATTCCCAGTCCTAAAGGATGTTTCCATAGGACACTTATTAGACCCTGAAAGTATTAAATGAAGAGGTTAAACTTTGCCACTGACATATTCAATGGTCAAGCAAACAACAATACTTGGGAATGATGGCGAATGGTCATCTTGTGCTTATGAACATGAAAGGAAAGCAGAACAAAGAGAAGTCAAGAGCAGCCATTATGTCTAACGCCATCTGGCAGACCCTGCATAATCGAAACCATGGATCTAGCTTAAGTTGTCATGCATTGCGCTTTGCATTTGGGAAATTTGACATCAGCTTTTGCAATTTGTCGTATTTATAGAAATCAGCAGAGTGTAATTTTTGTTTATTTCTCACCATTTAAGTAGAATACACAGTGTGTAATGTCTCAGCAGATGTATTTTGAGAACTAATTTCAAACTTCCTGCAAGCTTCAGAACTTTAGCTAACACAAAAAGAATGGTTATGCTATGTTTACAGAAGCAGTTGTTTTTAACTAAGGAAGGTATTCGTTTAGTGATAAGGGGAGGGATTCAGATCAGATAGATTGCTGCAATTGCTTTCGGAAATGAAATTGCAAGTTCTGTTAATCCTAAGTTATAGACACGTCGAGATCGAGATTTAAGTGACAATTTAAACCTTCTTTCAAATTCTAAATTTGAAATAGACTGTCACTAAAGTTAAATATAAATTGACCACCTGACACGTTGACTTTGTGACGATTCAAAGTTAGTCCTCCCCCTTTTTGAATTTAATATTTCATGAAAAAAGAGTAAGTAGTGTTCAAATGACCTAAGATTATCTAATGAATAACATTAACGCCTTGTCTAGTCTTAGTCAAGAACTTTAAAATGTAAGTGTTTTCAATAATTCTCGCGTGTTCATATCACAGTACAGCTGAAGTTCGTTTATGATTTAGTTATGATGTTCGTGAAGTGAAGATTGCTCTTGGCGAAAAGGGCTCTGTAGGAATGAATGCTTTAAGTTCGGGCCCGTAGCTACGGGGGAACAACTTACTTGTACTGGCATGCAATATACAACAATGAAAACAAATGTGTAGTGAATGTGTAGACGCAGAATGATGGTAAACTTAATATACCTAAGAAACTGGATGGCAATCACAAAAGATTGTGTGACGTGCATAAGGAAGATAAACGATACGCGAAATTACAGAGTAGTTAAAGCTAGGTCAAGCGGGGTAACGAGGGTAACGGGGGTATCTTATCATGTACACAGTGACCGGGTCACACATAGCTCAGGCGAGAATCTACGAAGGGGCTGAGCTAGCCAAAACGAGCTAGGTGAGTGAACTTTTTATTGGGGTTTGTCCAAATGTGTCTTATGAAAAATAGCTGGAATGCTGTGGATTTAGTTGGGAGATGGGGGATATTTAATCCACCTTCCTTAAAGGGAAGACGGAGAGTTTCACGTGCCATGAATTCTGTCTTATTATCCCAAATAAAAGAGAAGATTGCTTTTTCGAGTGCGGTGGATATTTTTGGAGGTAGTTCTTTACTTAAAGGTGGATAAGTTATCATAGGTAGAGCGAGGTTTGCAATGACATCTGCTTTTCCTGAGGGGGCGCTTCTATAATATGCGAGGCAAGCTTGTACCTTATGAGCCTTCTGAGCAGGTTTTGAGTTCCCTGCAGGAAGCCAAAGGCGCTGCCTAGAATGTTTGCTGAGTCAACCCAATTGAGTGAACAGGGGCCTGTGGTAACACCATATGATGGACCTAGCCATAAAGCTGTTGTTTTGTTTAAGTTCAGTTTTGAGCCTGAACCAGCTTCAAAGTGGTGAATGATGTCAAGCACTGTGGGGATAACATTCCCTGACTTGCAAATAACTGTTGTATCGTCGGCGTATTTTATCACCCTGGCTCCCTCATGGTACCCTGGCATGGGGATCCCTATAGCAAGGGGACACTTACGAATAGCTGAGGCTAACGTTTCTGCTACGAGTAGATACAGCAAAGGTGAAATGGGGCATTCCTGCCTGAGACCATTTGTGGGGGTAAAAGGGGACAAGAGCTGCCCATTATTACAAATTTTGATGCGTGGGGCGTGGTGGGTGAGACGTACCCAGTGGCGAAAGTTGGGACCAAAGCCCATACGTTGGAGTATGCGCTCAAGAAATGACCAATCTACTCGGTTATAAGCATTTTCCTTTGCATCTGTGAATGTGTGATACTCGAAAGTAACTCACTAATTAGCCAAAATTAGCTACCGGCATGTGTACGATCGTGTAATACAATAGGCACCGTATGCTGCTACAGGAAGGCAAACCTGATGTTCGTGCAAGCATGCTACGGTACACCACAATTAACTGTCGGTCTCAAGCCGACATGTAGCACGCGCAAACGGAATATCCTGTAGCTCAGAGAACAGAAATGATGGCGTAGTCATCAAATACGATAATTGATATGGTTATTTACTTGCACCACCAGACTAATCCTAGATTCGCTCTGCATCCCTAACGGTAAAGTTCCGCAAGTTATGACAAGAAGGTCGTTTGATACTGAATTGGTCTCTAATCATTTAAAGACTGTTGGGTACACAATTTACCTTTTCGTACATGTACGTTGCACAGAAGCAAAGGGTTGCCGGCAAGGGGCTACCAAAAGCACCCTGACCATTGAAAATCGTTTTAGTGTATGTCAAGAGAAAATCAGGCAAAAGAATGGTAATATCAAATGGTCTATACTTAAATTCTTATTTGTATCAGTACATTATGATATCTGAACAATAACTTAGTCCCGTTAATGTTGTAGACACAATTTTCACGTATCTGCTTATGTCAGGGTTTCAAATAACTATGTATTGAATTGAACACTGCCAAGAACAGTGCAGATAACCAAGCAAAGTTGTTCTTCGATGGGAAAAAATTCAGGATCCATTGACTCTGAAAGCTAACTGGGTTGGAGAAGAAAGTGGACTAATAATGTGGCCATCAGTACACCTCTATGATATTGCCAAGTACCTGGAAAGAGTAATACCCACTGAAATTTCGCAGCAGATCTTTGGTGACTACAAACAAGGGAAGGCGTATAGGTATTTCTCATGTGGATGGGTAAAAGAAGTGTGGTATCATGAGTTACTTGAAGACCCAACATATTGCATTCTTCAATGTAGAGTAACACCTCTCAAAGAATTTGAACAAAACCCTACCATGTTTGGGCATTAGTTAAAGGGAAAGAGTCCAAGGAAACAGGGATTATACATACTGCACACTGCACATGTACAGCTGGTCTTTTAGGTGCATGTAACCATATTCTAGGGATGCTTTTCCGTGTAGACCAAGAGCTGTTCAGCGCTTTTGAGATGCTAGATAAATAGAAAATATATCATCACCAGAACCCCGGTGGTGAATCATTTCTATTCTTGTAGTATGTCTTCAAACAACATGCATGTCTAAAAGCGAGATTCAAGTCAGTAAAAAAGAAGTTGCCTTAAGATGGCTAACGTCATCACTATTAACTACATCATCAGATGACGATCACCATTACTCATTTTTTCTTTCTTTTAGGTTATAACTGAAAAGAAAGCGCTACCAGGAGCTACCAAATACCTTCCTGCGTTTATAATCACCGGTCTTGTGGCTTTTGCTGTTTTATTTGGAACATTTATGCAATTGAGAAAGAGTGTCCTCTATTTCTTCAGAAGAAGCAAACCAAGAGATAAACTAGGTAAACAATGGCAAAGCTAGTCAATGACAGAGTCATTCAATGACAAAGCTAGTCAATGACAAAGTTATTCAATGACAAAGCTATTCAATGACAATACTATTCAATGACAAAGTTATTCAATGACAAAGTTATTTAATGACAATACTATTCAAAGACAAAGTTATTGAATGACAAAGTAATTCAATGACTAAGCTAGTCAATGACAAAGCTAGTCAATGACAAAGTTATTCAATGACTAAGCTAGTCAATGACAAAGCTAGTTAATGACAAAGTTATACAATGACAAAGCTATTCAATGACAAAGTTATTCAATGACAATACTATTCAATGACAAAGTTATTCAATGACAAAGTTATTCAATGACAAAGCTAGTCAATGACAATAACTAGTCAATGACAAAGTTATTCAATGACTAAGCTAGTCAATGACAAAGTTATTCAATGACAAAGTTATTCAATGACAAAGCTAGTCAATGACAATAACTAGTCAATGACAAAGTTATTCAATGACTAAGCTAGTCAATGACAAAGTTATTCAATGACAAAGTTATTCAATGACAAAGCTAGTCAATGACAATAACTAGTCAATGACAAAGTTATTCAATGACTAAGCTAGTCAATGACAAAGCTATTCAATGACAAATTATTCAATGGAAAAGCTAGTCAATGACAATGCCAGTCAATGACAAAGCTAGTCAATGTCAAAGTTATTCAATGACTAAGCTAGTCAATGACAAAGCTATTCAATGACAAACCCTTTGTGTTGTGAATTCCAAGTAATTTTATTGTGGCCGCAGAAGTACAGAACAGGTCAGAGATATCATAGCATAATAAAAAGTTTTTTACCATTTTTAGATCTTGTTGTATTGCAATATCATAAATCTGTGAGACGGTGTTACATCTTCAAATTGAAGGGACAAGATGAATAATAACTTTCAACGCACCAGTTTTTTATTCTATTTATAAATTTCTTGAAAACTGTTTGCAAGAAGATTGATAAAAGCTTGCTCGTTGGTCAAGTTACTGAGAAAAAGTGCTCTTATAGCAGTAACAGGAGTTTTAATAGAAAAATAGATTTAGATCCAATGCAAGTGCCTTAAGCCAGATTTCCACTAGACGAATTTGTTAGCGCGAATCGATTTTTTTCGCCGGATCTATAAAGTACTAAAGTGATGACGTCACAAAAACTTTTTTTCGAGGGATCGCAATCGTAACTATATCACAGTGTTAACCATGCCACCAATACCGGTATGCAAAATATCGCGTTCAAATCTCATATCCGCTGCGAGAAACGGCTGTTTGAATTTGTAAAAGGCTTAAGGAAACACTGTTAATTTTGCTCAATTCATAAAATTATGAACTGGGTTCATTCAACAAGGTTTTGATAGGCATGATTTAAAGTTTGAAAGGACGTATCTCATCGATTACTCAAGGTATGGTTCTCAGATTTGGACAGGTTGTCTTTCTCAACAATAACAAAGCAACGAGTCCAAAAAATTATCAAATTTCTGTTATTCATTAAATCGTGACGTCACATTTTAGTGCTCTATTCGCGCGAATAGTCTTTTCGATTTCCAAACAAATGCGGCAGTGCTTGATAGCGCGAACGACTTGGGTGAACACAGCATGCCGTGTCAGAGGAAATGTACGTAGCTGCGAATGATCAAAGTCAGATCGCTCTGTTCTTTCGTGTGTATGGAATGTGATTAGAAAGTACGATGCATGCAAGACTTTACTGGAGATTGCGGTTTCTTATTTCTAGAATACTGTCGAATTTTGAGTAGGATATTATATTAACTGTATTGCTGCGGAAATACAGAAGATATAAAGATGAAACGATTTGGGGCAAGAATGATCGATTGCAAACGGAGGAGAAAGGTAAATTTAAACGTCTGATGAAAATACTACCATCTCTTTTAATCTCCTATTATGATAATACTTCCTTCTCCTTTAATCTCCTGTTATGAAAATACTACCATCTCTTTTAATCTCCTACTATGATAATACTTCCTTCTCCTTTAATCTCCTATTATGATAATACTTCCTTCTCCTTTAATCTCCTACTATGATAATACTTCCTTCTCCTTTAATCTCCTACTATGATAATGCTTCCTTCTGCTTTTAATCTCCTATTATGAAATTGCTTCCTTAATCTCCTGTTATCATAATACTTCCTTTAATCTCCTATTATGATAATACTTCCTTCTCCTTTAATCTCCTATTATGATAATACTTCCTTTAATTTCCTACTATGATAATGCTTCCGATTCCTTTAAACTTTTATTATGATAATACTTCCTTTAATCTCCTATGATAATTTTTTTTTCATACTTCAATCTATTGTCATTATTCTTATACAATTCCAGTACTCTCTTACAAAAAGGTTTACAGGAACTATTATGGTATATGTCTACCAAGCTAAGAGTTCTGGTTGTGGCCATTCCTGATTTCGTTTACAAAAAATGAAATACGTGGTTCGCATCGTACAGATCAATATCTTTTTGAACAAATAATCTTTGTTAGATATTGATAGATTGTTTAACATGGACAAGAATGATTTGCTTTCTGTAGCTATCCCACCTATTGCACTTAAGCTAAGGTTAATAAAAGTACAATCAAATTTCTTTCTTAATTCGTTACATAAAGGACTGTATTTCACTGATTTTCCATAATAGTTCAATTTTAAATTAGTTTCGAAGCCCACAGTAAGTTCAAAAATATAATAAGAATTATTGTTCTTAATAATCATATCAGGTCTTAAGTCTTGTCTAGATATGATAGTGGGAGACAGATAATCTTTTAAATCACAATAAATGTAAAGGTTTGGGTTAAAAGAACGAAGAAAATCAGCAATAGACTTCAAAACCGAATCATGCCTCCAATTATATCTGCCTTGACGAAGATGGGCAGGGCATCCAGAAACTACATGTTGAAGCGTTTGAGGGTCAAGACAAGCAAAACATTGACTGTTTGTAGATTGTTTCCACAACTGCAAGTTCTTCAGGGTTGGAAGAGAGTTGTTGAGATAGCGACAGGTAAAAAATCTTTCCTTTGTTCGTCGGCATCTTCATCAGATATTACAGGTTGGGGTTTGATCATCTTCTTTGTGTCATAGACGGGTAGATGATTTGTTGGTCCAACTGATAGATGGCGTCTTTCTTCTTGTGCAGAACTTTCTTTTCGTAGAATCTCTTTTAGTCCCTAAAAAATAAAATAGCTTAAGGGTTCAGGATAAAAAAAGGTTTAACTAGGCACCAAATAAAAAGGGTTGAACAAAGAAGTGGCCGTCAAGAATCGAAACAAGTTTATATACTCAGACCAGACACTGGATACCCTATATTCAGTTATTATAAAGGTTGCATCGACTGATGAGGGCTGAGGATTCACCATACGCTCTCTTTTCGATTTGTACCAATTTGGACCGAAATGATGTACAACCGTCCATAATCGAAACTAGTAATTTCATACTAGAGTAAATCGAATATGTTTTGCACTTGATGTGTTTTGATTGTATCCAACTGATATATTTGATAATTGTATCAATACAGGCCTCCTAGAATTGAAACTGTCCTCTAAAAATTAGCATTTAACAACTTACTTTCAGTACATTATTTTTGTCCTTTTCTCCGAAAGTACCTTAGCAACAGAAAATATTTCAAGATACTGATTTCCCTTATGACTGATCGGAGGGTACTCTTTTTCTATGGTTATCAATTTTGATAAGCAGTACTAGGAGACCAATTTTCAATTTGTGAGAGGAATTTCATACATAGAATGACATTCAGTGTACCCCCCCCCCTCCGAAAATGTATACCCCGAACACCCTTATACACAGAATAATACTTTTGTGTATTTTTTTTTTTTTTTACAGATTTCCGTCTAAAAATGGAAAAATAACCCTAAAGTACAGTGTAATTACTGGGACACCAGCAACAATTTTGAAAATTATCTTTTTTAAGTTTTCATGGATAATATTTCTTCCGCCCTTCACAAATTTTGATAGGCATCAGTCTCATCGTTTCTTTAAAAAAAAGGATCTAAAAGATATATTTTTCTCCCAACTCCCCCAACTTTTCAACTATGCTAAACGAAATGGTCATCTCAAAATTTTGGACTTCGGGAAAAGGGAGCATGGGAGGGGGCTAGTGCCCAAAACTAGGGGCGATGAACCCTCTCCTGAAATGGGTGGTTGCTGCATATAGATGTCTTCTTCAACTCTACCATTGAGAAATGCAGTTGTGACATCCATTTGATGTATAAGCATTCTCTGTGATACAGCATATGCCAAAACTGCTCTAAGAGTGTTGAGATGCAGCGTTGGGCTATAGGTTTCGAAATAATCAAATCCAGGAATTTGACTAAAACCTTTTGCAACTAGACGGGCTTTGTATTTCTCTAATATTCCATCTGCATTGTATTTCTTTCTGAATACCCATTTGCAGCCAATTATTTTCCTGTCTTGAGGTGGGTCAACTAATTCCCATGTTTCCATTTCTTGAAGTGATTTAAATTCACTGTCTGTTGCTTTCTTCCACTCGTGACTCTCTGGTCCTTCTAAAGCTTCTTTTATTGACTTTGGTTCTTGAGTCTGCGTAACATGATATAACTTGTCATAATCTGCGTTGTCAAGTTCTGTCAATAAATGATGAATAAGATCTTCATGTTTTGCAAAATCCAAATTCTCCATTTCTCCTTCAGTTGCCCACTCACCAAACCTTTGTGGTTCTGAACGTGTCCGCCTAGGATAGAGGGGTTCAGCTTGAGCCCCCTGAATATCTGTACTGGAGTCAGTGGATCCAGTTTTCATCTCTTCTGAATTATTTGGAGATGAGGCCTCTAAATCCTCTGAAGAATTTTCAACTCCTTGCGGAATTTCAACTTGCTTTTCTTCTGGAACTCTCCCTCCCATCTCCACTATTGCATCATCTTCAATTTCCCTTCTCACCGAGTCTAATGAGAAATTATTCTCCAAAAAGGTTACATCACATACAGTCTTTACTTGTTTTAACTCTGGTATGTAGATCCGATAACCTTTGGTATTTTGACCATACCCAACAAATATTCCCTTTTCTGTCTTTGCTTCAAATTTTGCTTTGTCTTTCTTTAAGATGTATGCATTACAGCCCCACACTCTTAAGTGTTTAACTGTTGGCTTTCTGCCATACCATCTTTCATAAGGTGTCCCAATACTTTTACCTATCTTTGTTGGCAGCCTGTTTCTTATGTAAGCTGCTGTTGTAACTACTTCAGCCCAATATTGTCGAGATTTCTTAGCATGGCTCATCATGGCAATACTCATTTCAGTGAGTGTCCTGTTCATTCTCTCGGTTCAAAGAACCCTCTGCTTTCTAAAGGCTAGAATATAATTTACATTTTTTACTGATTTCTTTTATGTTTTCACTATTATAACTTCAATAGATCAAAAATGAAATAGGGTTTTAAGGAATAAATATCAGCATGTGTATGTTAAACTAACAGTGCATATTCTTTTAAAATTTATTTCAGTTAATTAAAAATTATGTTAAGTTTAATGGTAAGACATTCCGAAACTTTTGCAGATGTACGTAGGTACATGTAGTAGGTGGACGCTATTATTAGCAGAGGTAGTAGTGATAGTATTGACAGGCATCGCTCGTGTTCTCACCAAACACATTGTAAGGCCTTACTTAAAGTTAAGAGAAAGGACCCGGTACGCATGGGCCAGGCCCTGGCACTCGGGACCCGGAAGGCTTTTATATATTCTTTCTTGTGTTAAGTAAAAATGCCAAATGAATCACCCTAGTCTTTTCTACTCTTAGCTCAGGTCATTCCCTGCCGTCTATCTATACTTAATACGCATTTATTCGCCTATAATAATAGCATTTAACCTTATGTCCTTTCTTCAGTTTTATTTCACCGCTTAAAGCGCAAACATGCTGATAAAACGATCCAATTATGCACGATGATGAGAGAAATGGTTTTCCCCCTTCTGAAAAGACTCGAATTGTCTTCGATTTGACTTTCCTCATCTAAACGCTAATTTGTTAATTGTAATTTAGATTGGAGCTAACAGTTTTGCAATTACTAAAAATAGTTCAAATTACTAAAAATACTTTAGCGTAAAGATCGAGGTATTTAGGAGGAGAAGAACTCCTCATATGCGTCATAATCTCTGTTCGTTCTAACTTCTAATGCTGCTCCTTACTTTCAGTTAAGAAAACTTTTTCATATTTATTTTTTCATTGTTTTTATTTATAATAATGCTAGGACATCCTGCACCCCCTTCATAGAATTTCTCTTCCCCATGATATATTCCTCCAAGGAAAGATCCCCCACATAGCCCCCTCCCCTTAAACCCCCCAACCACAGAATACCCTGGAAAACGTATGTAAACACTGGTCAAAGCTTATAACTTGCAGCCCCTCCCCTGGGGACTGTGGGGGAGTAAGTCATCTCCAAAGACATAGTAATTATATTTTTTTGACTATGCTTCTGTTTTACAAAGACTTTCAAGTTTCCAAGACATTCAAAAATAAACGAGGTAGAAAGAAACAAAACCCCGTAATCGAGCGAGGGTTGTCATTACCCCCCCCCCCAAAAAAAATGACAGTTCCACCTGAACATAATCTAGACTACATATTTGTAATGTAAAAAAAAAACCTTGATGAGTTTATATCCCTACAAAAGTATTTTAATGTCCTTCTGCTTCCAAAACAATAAGCTTATGATTTCTGGTGCTTGGGGGCTAAAGTCTAAAATCCTTGGTGTATGGTCTTATAATGATTCTAAATCGAAATGCATCAATTTAGAAAAAAGAATAGACGCCAAACTCTGCAAAACTTCATGGACATGAGTAAGGCTACATTTTAAGGGGAAGTCAGGAGTGGCCACTGATGGCCAATAAAGGCACTTCATCTCCATAGCCGGGAAGTCTTTGACCACCGCTGTTTAGGGAAAATTTTGAGGATTCGATGTTCCAACAGAATCTCAAATGCCGATGAGCGCCACCGCTGCCATAGCATCAAGCCCACCGCCATGATTGTCAAACAGAAAATCCTGCGTTAGCTTGGCCATGTCCTAAGAAGACAAAATGACCACACCATCAATCAAGTGCATCTAGCTGCTCCTTAGCCATATTGGCGCAGGTGTCTAAAAAGGCGTCATTAGTGGGCAACTGTCAAAAAGGACACCGACACCATTGGTGGATTTGAGAAGATTGGCAGAAAGTGGGAGAGCTGTTGGCTCCCGTTTGCTGAAGAGATGGCAGAAGATCGCGATAAATGGGAGTCGACCACACGGAGTCTTCTACATGCTTGAGGAAGCGTCACTGTCTAGTCCCACAGTAAGCAAGTAAGTAAGTAAGGCTCTATTTTAGAATCAGGGAGTTTTTGTAACAATAGAATAGAACAAATAGACTAGGGAGAATCTGACCTCAATTCCTCTTTCTATCTCCATGTAGAAATCCCGTGTCCCTAGCTCTTTTACAACAAGAAGCATATTACTTAACTTTTTTACACGTTAAAACATTTGGAATATCTGTTGATAGCCTACAAGAATCTATTCTTGTTACGGTCTACCTCAACTTCAATATCTTTTTCCTATGTGGCACTCTCACTTAGCCAAAAACCAAAAATATGGAGACAATAGGCCATTTTTACTGAAAGTACTCCTGCCATTTTGTTATGACGGTTTTTTTCACCCCATAATCCTAAGCTTGACCAGTGAACAATTTAGCTATAAGGCACGTTCATACGTGTGGCTTTTACTAAGTGCTTTTTTAATCTACCAGCTTTCATAGGCTTTTTAGGGGGAAAAGCCAAATTGTGTGAGTTTGGCAAAGTTATGTAGGATTAAAGCTTTTCTTAGAGAGCTTCGGATAGTAACATGACTCGACACGAAACATCACCGATTTGCTGGACGACGCCTAGCCATAAATTCATATTACTGGACTATCACTATTGACGAGTCAGATGTAACCTTGTAAAGAACGAACTTAAATCCAACATAACCAAAAATTTCAAAGCAATTTTGGAAATAAAACTGTCAAATAAGGATGAATCACAATTAGAAGCTGGTTCAGGAAGGGTTACTGTTATTTCGGCTAATCTTAATGGTAAAAATTTTGTTACGAAAACAAACTTCTAGGATCACATATGAAAATATGAAATATGGAACTTATATGAAAATAGCTTGAAAGCTAAAAATATATCCAGTAAGGACGAGGTGGGATGGGGGGGTACGGGGTTTGGACTCCCGCTATAACTTTTTGTGTGACTCATCAAAAAGTAACAAAATGACTATAAATATAATTTTCATGCGTTTCGAAAGCAAATCCTGGATACGATCTTGCTGAAATTGCCTCTAAAATGGCTTTGGATCGAAATGAAAACTGCACCATTGAAATCACCATAGCTGAAAACCCCACCCCGGCGAATTGCAGTCCTCCATCTTGAACAATAAGACAAATTATATTTTCGCATGAGATACAAGATATGTCTCCTTTCTTATTTTCTCCTTTTTTTGTTACCGCTAGTGGGTCACTGAAACATCATAGAGATGCTTATTTTTATACAGAATTGGCGATTCATCTTCATTTTTGGGCAGTTCCATTCCACTGCCATGGTTATATGCTATAAGTCACCTTCTTTCTACTGTTGGTCGTATGATGGAAAGTCAGTATAGTCTCCCTTGCTAGATATGGAAGGTTTGCTGATTGCTTTTAACCGTAGTATAGATAGATAGATAGATAGATAAGTGTATTTCAAAAACCCGTGGGCCATTTTTAATTTTTTTTAGTTTTTTGGAACTCTTGTCGAGCTAAAAATTTGCCAAATTTTGTTGGTAAATTATTTTGATAAACTAATAATTTACTAAATGACTTGCCGAACTTCTTTTCGACGTAACACCTTAAACCAGGTATTTTTTCCGAGATCACACTGCGTTTCTATGACAGACAAATAAAAGTTTAAATGGGGATAAGTCCAGTTATTAAACAGAGAAACCAGATACAAAAGTCTGGTTATTTTTATCACATGTAAAGCGATCATCATAAGCAGAAATACTGATGACGATCGCTGCACATGTGATTGAAAGATCTTTTTGACTTTCTATCTGTTTTCACTGTCTAATAAATTGACTTATCGCCATTTTAACGTTTATTTGTTCGTAATTTACCGACCCGTTGATTAGTCAGACAATTACATTTTTCTTGGAGGTTCGAAAGTGTTTAAAATGTATATTTATTTTTTTGTTTTTTGTTGTTGTTCTTTGTTTGTTTTTTTGTGTTGTTGTTCTTTGTTTGCTTTTTGTTGTTGTTCTTTGTTTATTGGTTTGTTTTTTTTTTTGTTGTTCTTTTTTTATTTGTTTGTTTTTTGTTGTTTTTGTTCTTTATTTATTTGTTTGTTTTCTGTTGTTGCTGTTCTTTGTTTAAGTGTGTTTTGTTGTCGTTTTCTTAAGCGTCTTAACTGCAAGATTCTAAGCTGTTAAAATAAAGTGCTGGTTGTTTCTTAGATATATGTTTGAAAGACGCTTTGTTTTTTGGATTCTTATTATTTAAAGGATAAAACAGTTAAGAGTCAAGGTAAGGAATTTAAAAGTGGCTACATACTTGTTGCCTATAGATATTTTAATTTTTCATCAACAAGGAAACACAACGATACCCGTTTAAAAGGGAATATGCATTGACAACTTAAAAAGGCTTATGCACATAATCCCTCTCATTCAGGACACTTGACTTTTCATAAACCTTGAGTTTTTTTGGGTTGGTTAGCCTAAGACTAGGACCAAAACTACAATATCTAGGCTTCTCTGTAACTTGTTAAGCCACTAATATAGCCTAGATGAAAAAAAAATTTTGTAAGGGGATCTTTAGGATGGACTATCAGGGGTATTTAGGCCTATGGCCTGTTATGAAGTAAACAATATTACCAAATGTGTCCTTCCTCCCGGTCCTTGTCTGCCTTCGAAATTACGATTCGAAGTCGACGCGCAACGCTCTCCTTTTAACAATCGGTCATCATTCATGGCCAGGCACATTGAGCACCCAGGTTCGCGCCATTCAAATCCAGCTGTCGTAAAAATTTTATCAAGCCCTTCTTGCTCAGCCTGGCGTTTAACCAAACCGGAACCAGGAACAACCAGTGCCAACTTAATCGTCGAGGCAATGCGCTTGTCTTTAATGACTTCCGCTGCAGCACGCAAATCCTCAATACGTGAATTCGTGCACGAACCGATAAATATTTTATCCAGGGTAATTGATTGAATTGGCGTGTTAGGCTCCAGCCCCATATACTTGAGCGCCTGTTCCAGATCATGCCGTTTTACGGTATCGTTAATATTCATGGGGTCGGGAACTTTGCCATCTACCGTTGTTACCATTTCTGGAGAAGTCCCCCAAGTCACCTGAGGGCGAATGTCAGCTGCGTCAAATGTCACGGTTTTATCAAAAACTGCATCTGAGTCACTATGCAATGTCCGCCAATGCGCTACGGCCAGTTCCCATAGCTGGCCCTGCGGGGCAAATGGCCTTCCTTTAATATACTCAATCGTAGTGTCGTCAACGGCAACCATGCCGGCACGTGCTCCGGCTTCAATCGCCATATTGCAAAGCGTCATGCGTCCTTCCATAGTCAACGCCTGAATGGCACTGCCCGAAAATTCAATCGCGTAACCGGTTCCGCCTGCCGTACCAATCCGACCGATAACTGCCAGTGCAATGTCCTTAGCAGTCACGCCTAATCCGAGCCTGCCTTCGACTACGATTCGCATGGTTTTCGATTTTTTGGTCAGCAAGCATTGAGTTGCAAGTACATGCTCGACTTCCGATGTGCCAATGCCAAAAGCAAGGCAACCGAATGCCCCATGCGTACTGGTATGCGAATCCCCACAAACTACGGTCATACCCGGTAATGTCGCGCCCTGCTCAGGACCAATGACATGTACAATACCCTGGCGCAAATCGTTCATTTTAAATTCGGTGATACCCAGCTCATCACAATTATTGTCTAGCGTGTCGACCTGTAAGCGTGATACGGGATCGCTGATGCCTCCGCTGCGCTCGGTTGTCGGACGTAATATCTCACGTTTGCGCCGTCCTCAGCTAACCGGGGATTTTCCTCATAACCTAGTGGGTACTGAGTTCTGGCACGCTACGCAAGATTACGTCATTCTCAGTTCCACACAGGATATCCTCATCCTCATTTGACCAGCGACCCCAACTGCAATTGGTTGCTAGGGTCCCAATCCAATTGCTCGTTAGGGTCCCCGTTGCGATTGGTTACTAGGACCCTCGTTAAAATTGGATGCTAGGGCCTCGGTCGAATTGCTCGTTAGTGCTCCTGTGGGAATGGGTTCCTAGAATCCGTTGATTTGCTTGCTAGTACCCGCATTGGAAGTGGTTACTAGGGCCCGTCCGAATTGGCTGATGGGCCACAACGCCTTGAAGGCTCCCCACTGGTGAGTCCTGGAGGTTTTTGAGTAACTAGCAATCAAAGAAAAAAATATTACGTACCGCTTGCGTTTGTATCTTAATTGGTGGGCCCTGAAGGTTTTTTCCCTACATCCTTAGATTGTTAAATACTTATCAAAAAAAAAAGAAAAAATATTCCCCATAACTTAACAAGCCCCTGCAATAGGAAGAAAACATCCCTTATTATGTAACTTGTATCTGCATCTTGAAGAAAATTAGCAACACCTGTGTCTCGAGGGAATCGCCTTTACACTTCTTAATGATCAAAGGCATGGACGAGAAGAGTAGTGGCTATGTGTGTCATAATAGTACTATTTCCCTTGCTACTTAAAACCCGCCTCAAAGTCATGGCAATTCATGAAAATACTTGTGGGACGGTGGTAAAATCTCCCCACGCGTGCAGGGGGTTATCAGTAAAAATATTTAACAAAGAGTTTTTTAAATCTAGGGAGGGGGAGTCAAGGACCCCAATAGCCCCCCCCCCACAAATTGGTGCCACTCAAACAAAAAAAATGTCTATTTTGAAGTTGAATTTCTTCTTTACTATCTTTTTTGGCTCTCAAAATATGTAGGATTTTTTTCAATTTCCTAAGTAAGTCAAATTCTCTTTTCCTAGTTTACATAAATAGGTGGGAAAGAGAACTTTCAGTATCAGAGTCAATTTTGCCGTAACTGAAACCCCTAAAAATTCTCAGTTGTCCGCTATCCTGTCAAATCCTTGATGAGCAACATACTGCCTTTGAATTGACCATCTACATTTATAGAGATTTTTCTGAATTTGGTTTCATAGCACTTATGTACTGTATTCGTATTTTGACCATCTACATTTGACGAGCCGAATTGACCATCTACATTTATAGACATTTTTGTTAATTTGGTTTCAAAACACTTATGCACTGTATTCAGATTTTGATCATCTACATTTGACCATCCTTTGACGAGCCAAATTGACCATCTGCATTTACAGAGATTATTTTTAATTTGCTTTCATTATACTCATTTAATGTATTCATATTTTGACTATCTACATTTGACCATTATTTTACCAGCCAAATTGACCATCTGCATTTATAGAGATTATTTTTAATTTTGTTTCACAATACTTATGTACTGTATTCATATTTTTTCATATCATAGAAAGCAAGGGTGATGAATAAAGACAAAATATGAGAAATGAGTTGATCGATGAATTTATGCATACGTTTTGTATGTTTTTTGTACTTTTCACTGTTAAGCACTTCACTGACTTTTAGGCTCGTAATTCCACAGAGATATATCCTAAAAATAAGATGGCATGCATAAAAGAAAAGGCTATTTACTGTACTTTTTTGGGCCAATTCGGCTAAGTTTGCATTATATAGAGCTTTTATTATCACATTATTTTGACATTACTTTGGCATTTCAAAGAGTCATACACAATGACAATTAACCATACGAAACGGGTCAAATTTGTAAAAAAAAAAATCATTTAAAAAACAATAAACAACAAATTAAAATAAAAGTAAATACATTCACGGGCTTGGAATAGCTTGAATCTGAATACTGAATAACATTTTTATACTGATTTCATTGTTTGGGCAAAATTTGTCCCCGATTAATTCTTTGTATACGTTTCTTTGCTTGATATTATTATATATACAACAAACAAAGATTTATAATACTTTTTAGAGGTAATAATTCCTCCTATTTATTTGAGACCGCCAAAATCTCCAATAAATTATTAATACTAGGAGAAGTCTTAAAAATGATACATAGTCCCCATTTATAATGAACTGTATACATCCTTTATGTAAAATCTTGGGTCAAGTAGATGGAGTGTAACAAAAAACAAACTAATTATAGCATTTTCAGGTATTTTTCTAGCTTGAATTACTAAATAAAAATTATTCGATCGCGAAGTGATGTGCCTTCAATGCGCTGCTCCTTCCGTGCAACCGGACTGGGGTCGGCCCAGTCTACGCGATGGCTGCGGGGAACAGTGACTTACGCACTCCCGGCTTAAACAACGCGACCGGTGCCGAGCTACTCGACACCGGTCGCGATTCAACGCACACGGCGGATCAGGGGATCGAGAACCGCAACAACAGCGGCAAGCCCGGAGCGGACGGCGCCGATTGCCATAGCGTCAGGCCCGTCGACATGCCGTAGCTCGTCGCGCCGACGCCAATCTCGGTATCGAGACCGTTGGACATCTTGTACGGGTCGCCCGGGAAGAGCGCCGCGTTGTCCATGTACACCTGCGAGTAGAGGTGGAACCCCTGCAGCTGCGGGATCGCCGGGATCGGGATCACCGGGATGTTCTCTTCGGTCACGAAGAACGAGAAGTTCGGAATCACCAGCAAGGTGTCGCCAGGACTCCACGGCAACGGCCAGTTGGTCGGCGCGGCGCAGGTCTTTACGGGTGACGAGGTCATGCTCATCTCCGACCAGGGGACACTGGTGCGAACGGCTGCAGATGAGATCTCTGTATTGGGTCGCAACACGCAAGGTGTGCGTCTGATCAACCTGAAAGACGAAGAGAATCTCAACAGCGTTGAGCGCATAGCCGAACAGGAAGATGACGAGTCCGAGGACGCCGTGGAAGGCGCCGCTGATGAATCGGGTGCAGACAATTCTGCTTCGGCGGACTCTGGATCAGACGCTTCTGATTCCGAAGACTCCGGTTCGGAAGACTCCGGCTCGGAAGACTAGATTCGAGATAGCCGAGCGGCAGCTGTCCACGGACACCGGCCGCTCCACCAACTCAACAACCTTTATACAACCTGGGGTAACGAAGCAGTGAGGTCATATAACTTCTCCGCCGGTCCGGCAGCGCTGCCGGATGCAGTATTGGAACGTGCGCAAGCAGAGATGCTGGACTTTGAGGGTGCCGGTATGTCGGTGATGGAAATGAGTCATCGCAGCAAAATATTTGTGGATGTTGCGGCGCGCGCTGAAGCTGATCTGCGTGAACTGCTGGGTATCAGCGATGCCTATCATGTGCTCTTTCTGCAGGGCGGGGCGACGGCTCAGTTTGCAGCCATTCCGCTGAATTAGCAGGTAATGCAAGTAAATTTAGCTTATGGGCTCTGTACGAATTTGCAGCACCTGCTACGACAGGAGAGTTTAGGAGCTCTGCGAGCATAATTTAATAATTCAGTAACATAATATTATCAGCTGAGGTACGCTAGGGGGTGCAATGTTTTCTGCTGCAATGGGGATGGCGTTTTTTTGGGGTAAGTTTATGTGTGTGAATGTGGTTTGACGACTTTGACAACCCTTTTCTAAGTGTATGATTTAATGCAGAATGAAATGGAAACTATGTCTGTGAGTTTTATTAAATTGTGGCAATCATCTTATGGAAAACAATGCCTTGGAATCTTTTGGGGTAAGCTTACGTGTTTGAATGTTAATAATGTTTTGATATGACAGCTCTGACGAACCCTTATCCAAAGGACATTATTTCAGGTAAAAAGGAAAATTTAAAGGAAACATTTATTTTCAAGCTTTTTTAAACTGTTCCAATTACCTAATGAAAAAAAGATTCCCGAAAAATTTTGGGGTAAACTTGTGAGTTAGAATATGGATTTTTCCGACTGGAAAAATCGTACTTTTTCCGATGGAGCTAGTCTATTGGGTTAAATAATGTATTTATGGGACTATAGGATATTTAAGAAGGTATTACAGACACGAGAGCTGTTTATCAAATAGTTTCTTTTCAGTTTTATTGTGGGACGCATATTATGATGTAAAAACAATTATAGAAAATATTTTAACACTAGAAACCCTTTTTTTGCGCTTCATAGGACGTATCTAGGTAATTGTCATCCACCCACAAAATGAAAAATTGTCTGGGATATAAGATCTTACCTAAAAGTACACGATTTTTTTATTATATAGAAATGATATGAGGTAAGAAGCATCTAGCCTCACAATTTAAAAAATTTGGAGATGGACTTCCTTAGCAGATGTAATTGTTTTTTCCTGTACATAAATTCTGCAGCCTTTAGGTTTTTTGAAAGCTTTTAGTGTTTAAATATATGAAGCCTCAATGTAAGCATTGATGACCTTTAAAATTGTAAAAATAGCTCAAAGCATGTAGCTCAATTTAATCTCTATGTATCAATCAAACACACTGACACACAGACAGATTCGGGCTTATATTACAGTAGAAAGTATAAATCCTGTTGCTCGTTTTTCTAACAGTACGTTGACTTAAATCACTAAATTATTTTCACCACCTGTTTGTCTTCTGTGCAGTTCTTCACGTAATTTCTGTATTTTCTCATAATCGTTTTTGATACATCATTTCTGAACTGTACTTTCCCTTTTGTCCCAAATAATTTCTGGAGAATCAATTTGTTCATCTTCAAGTCAGGAACAGAGAACATAATTGGTGGTGGTCGTAGAGGGTTTGAGGTTGCAGAAGCCTTTGGATTCAATACACGATGGACATTTGATATAGAAACACTAGGTAGCTTGTCATTGTTAGCTAGGTATTCACGGATGAACTGCGCATCTTGTGTTTGAGTAGCAGCTTCAAAGACCACTGTATTTAGTCTTTATTGTCTATCATGATCTTCAAATATTAGAGTCTTTACCTGGCTTTCAAATTTTTCATTGAGGGCTTCCCCAGAGCTGTTGCCTCAGCTGCAGCTAGGTCTTTCAGTACTTGCTTGTATGTGGCAGCACCTGAGGATCTCTCCAGGGATTATACTCTTTCTTCAAGGCTTGTAAATTTAGTGTCAATTTCCGCTTTCAGTTCAGCTTTAAATAAGGAAGAGAGTCCTTAATTGTTTCTTTGACTTTTGAATTCATGTTCTTAATAGGATTGTCAAGGTCACTCAGTGAGTTTTTTATGCTACTGTCCACAATTTTTGCTATTTTAGAAGAGTCTATACTACTCTTTTTGTTGCCCTTGCATGTGGGGCATTTTGACTCACAGCCCATGAGATGGGTCATCTTTGTTCATATGATATATTCAGGCTTTGAAAAATCAAGACAATCTGCACAAAACCACTGCTCACATGCATTGCAATTCATACAATTTGAGCTTACCTTCACATGCTGCTCTAAGTGCAGGATTTCAGTGGATTAGCAGCACTTAAATCCAGAATAATGTTAATTCCCTAAAATCCAGAATGTTTTCTGTAATAGCTTCTCAATCTGGCTCAAATTCTGAAACATAAGAAGTGAAGTAAATGCTTCTTGAGAGTTAAGGCAGGCTCACTACCCTTATGCAACGAAACAAAAAAGAAAAGAGATAAGCAGGTTCTTGCAAGGGGTCAATATTGCACTGCCAAACTTTCCAATAAATACTTCTAGATGGCTTTCTTCATTAGATGTTCTTGACCCAAGTTAGGTCGATGTTTGACAGCAATTTTTGGTGGACACCCTTTAATTCGTAAACAGAAACATTTTTTCTGTCTCCTCTCTGTTTGTGTCTCAATCCTCTCCTTGTCACTGTTCTCTCTCTTCCCTCTCTGTTGTCTCTCTTACTCCTCTCTCTCTCTCTCTTCCCTGTTTGTCTCTCTTACTCAATTCTCTTTCGCTGCTCTCTCTCACTTTCTGTTTACATGTCTCTATTTCTAGTCCTCTCCCTCTGTCGCTTTCTCTCCCCTCTCCCTCTCTTTCCCCGTATTTCTTTCTCTTTGTAAGTGTTAGTAGTGTTTCTTTATCGGGAGTTTTTCTCCTTTTGATAAAACTATATATTTTGATTAATAGTTAGTTTTACGAACTGATATTCGAAGAGAATTTGAATGAATTACTCTACTTTCTGTAAATTTGTTCTATATCTTTCAACGTGGTCATAAACCGGTTTCTTGTGAATCACCGTTATCTTGAGAATCATATTGGTGTTTTTAATATAGTTTCACAGTTTGGAATACAGTATAGGAGACTCTGTGGTGTGCCTTGTGCGCACTTATCTCCCGACCCTCCTTTTATTCATCTTTTTTGTTCATCAATTGTTTTTCTCTTGTATTGGAAATTTCTTTTTTATTGTTACTCCACCTTCATTCTCTTTTTGTATGTGTGCTACATATAAATAAATACCTACATTAAAAGTAGCACCAATTTACTGAATGTTTAGCTTGAAAAGTTATTTTGATTTGGTTACCGTAGATCAGTACACATTTATGCGAGAGATGTGGATAATCTTCCCAAACCATCATTTGAGAGCTTCCCTTCATTTCTAGCTCTGAATCTTCCAAAAACGACAAATGTAAACTCTAATGAACTAATACTGATGATAATTTTTTCCTCTTTGTTTGCAAAAATAGTCTCTCCCTCCCCTCCCCTGCTCCTTGGTAATCTTATAGATTTTTAATATCTTTTAGATGAACGATGCTGATAGAACATCTATACACGAAGCCATGGAACAACAGAGTATATCAATTTCAAAAGCTGGTATTGTAACATCTTTACAAGCTCGTTGTTCTGTAATTGCTGCCGCTAATCCACTTGGTGGAAGATACGACCCCTCCAGCAGAAGATAGAAAATATCCTATAAAGTCATTACTGGCGCAGGGTGTCAAAAAAACTTTTAAGATGCTGGGCCTTTTTTTTACGGGGACAAGTAACAATTCGTTACCCAACCTTGTGGCAGCAGGGATCGATCTTAGGGATCGATCTGTATTACCAAAAAGAGCATCAATCCGCTGTACCACTACAGGGTAGTATTATTACTAGGAGTGCACTAAAATCAGTGATGTTTACCTATTGTCATTGGTTCAATGTTGATTTCAAAATGTTCCTTGATATGGATCCCTCCAACTGGAGCCCTATCACGAGAAAATACTCTGAGTGCTTTCTGTCGGTCGAAGGGCATTTTGCGATTCAAATCTGTTGGAAAAAGTACCTCTCTGTAGACTTGATTTGGTAGGAGGTTGGTGACAGATATATAGCCCAATTCAATTGTGTGCTCTACAGAATCGTCACTTTTTGAATTATTTGTATACCTTAAATAAGAAAATGAAATTAGTCTAGGTTTAGGGGAGTTGCAAATTTGCCACAATTCAAGTCAATTAGCACGAAGAGAGCGTCAGGGAAGATAAAAATAGCCACACAATTTTCAAATATATTATTCCTTTATTTTAATTAAAAACAAAATTAGCTTAATAATCAACATAATGAACCAAACAAATTGAAACAGAGAAAAAGATGTTTGTCACACATCAAACAAAGTAGGTAATCGCACCTTCGCAGCGACCGCATTCCGGACACGAGTTTGACCACTTCGGAGTAAGGTTACAATCATATCGACTACAATCTAATCATTAAGTATTTAGTACTAAGGGGCCTATAAATTTTCTTCCCATTAATTTTTTTTTTGGCCTGCTCTATGAGTTTGAATAAATATTAAATAAAGTGTTGTCCAACAAGTGCCTAGTTGTTCTAGCAAATTTTGCTAGTTCCGAAATGTACTTTAGTGCTTTAATAACAACTTACTGGGCAAATTGAAAATTATAATAAATAAATACATAAACATATAAACATTATATAAATGAATAATAATATACAAAAATAAATAATAAATAAATATTGTAAGCTTCGAACAAATAGACTTCGAAAGCATCACAACCTACTGATATTTTATTAGACTTGTTTCACAATTGCAATTCTTATTTTAAAAAAAGTGTAATTACAGACTTATAGCTTTTGACGGCAACAGATTTCATGAACTGGCGTAACCAGAAACCCCTAGGAGGTGGGAGGGGTACAAGCCATTTTATGAGAAGGGGAGCCCTACTATAAAATTAACTTGTAGGAGCCGTTAAATAAAAAAAGAAAAACATTCATACAAGTTTTCATATTACAGAGGTAAGATGGGTCTGAACTTCCTAACCTCCTATGATTATCCCACAAACGAAACAAATATTCTAGAATTTCTATTGTTTATTTCGGCTAGAAGATGAAAAGGAATTTTCCAGAAACAAAGAAAGAAGAATAAAAACAAAATACCTCAGATGGGACGTAAGATAAGGGTGAAGAATAAGCCTCTTCATACAGTCCCATTGGTGAATTGGAAACGCTGTCCGATGCCCTGAGATGGTCTAGATGTTTGGACCGCCGATAAGAACCATGATGTCTCTCGTCTGAAGTAGATGGTGATAAAGTATCAAATCCTAGAAAACAATCTGAATAAACGACAAAATTTGATACAAAAATAAGTACTTTAGGACAGGAACTGGACGGGAAAAGCGAATTAAACTCTGGGATTTAAGGTATAGGATAAATTTGTGGAATTTTCGGAAAACTCCCACGCTTCACCGAAGGATGACAACAATACCGCATGTAGAATCACAGTTGCACACCTGTCCAACTTTTAAGGAGGATGAGATTAGGTAATTTTTGCAGAGGCAAGGAAGGGGGAGGGGTTAAGCCTTCAAAAAGTAAGATTTTAACTCAACTTTCGTCAGTTTTTAAGGGAGTCGGAGTCCTTCATAGCAATCCTTGAATGGGGGGGGGGGAACACCTGGCAAATTTTTGAGGGATTATTCATTATTTTTCATTGCACAGATATAAGCGAAATTAATTCTATGTACCGAGATTTCAAATAGTTATACAAAAGCGTTAAACCATCTAACAGTTGTGTTAGACCTGCGACAGATGAATGCTCCCTGACCTTTAGACCTGACTTTAGATGACTTTCCCTGCGACATATGAATTTAGAAGAATGCTCCCGCTGTCATTGAACGTGGACGGACAAAGATTCCATAAATGATGTGATGTGTGGTAAAAAACGTGGTAAAACACTCTCATGAAAGAATTCCAGTAAATTTATTTTTTCCAGTTTGCTTCAACGTGAACTTTATCGTATCCAATGTGAGGAAAATGAGGTTTGTATGTCTTACGACCCTTCCCCTCTTCCAAAAAATTATATCTATCCTACTGATCAATAAACCAGAAGACAAACTTGTTAGAGAAAACTATTACTGGTTAAAGAAGCAAAAAATATTTCTCTGAAGCTTAAATTGCCACTAGAATGCAGGCAAAACAAAATTCTTA
>JAAAKM020073195.1:119415266-119486340 GCA_010016025.2 Alatinidae sp. Z8VKAUB7J3 | reverse complement strand
ATTTGAGACAGTTAGATAAAGTTCTCGAAATGTAAGGCCAGTTTTCTTTTTTCTGTTCGTAAACCATAAACAAAGTTCGAAGCCTTAGCATTACACAAGGTCGTTTGCTCTTTTTCTCCGGCTGATGTAAAACTATCAGGTTGGGTAGACAGGGCCAATCGGACCTTCACGAGGAAAATAATTTTTTGGAATAAAGAAAGCAAAATATTAGAATTGTGTTCGCCGATCTACTTTAAGGTTGCAGACTCCAATTCAGATTTCAGGACCAAGCGAAACTCAACAGAGACACAAAAATAAAGATGCACAACCGGTTTTATTGATTTCGTCTGTCCTCTTCAATTTATTATTACATATATTTTAAAGAAAGCAATGAAGCCATTCTTCGCCCAGACTAGCCAGTGGGTTGATTCAAATCACTAAGGGCCATCAAACACATGCTTACCCTGTATATCGTGAACTCTGAGATAACAGGTTTTATATAACTATAATATTGAGCTACTTCTGGAGTCAAACTTTTACTTCTGGAATATCAATATCTTACGACAGGAATAATCGGATCTACATGATTGATTGCTCAACTGTTTTCAATTTTTTTTTGTAAGCGGCCAGTATCTCCCAGATGTCTATACAAGCGGCCATCTCCGCGGTTACCAGTGCTAGAGGTTATGTTTTCGAGCTCAATAATATATTCTTTTTACAGACTAATAATATATTCTTTTTCGGCCTAATATATTCTTTTTATGGGCAAAAAAAACCATTTCGTATGGGAAATAACTTGTTATTTTGTAGGTTCACTTAGCTGTACTATTTCCAGCTCAAGTGCTCTTCAATGATTCAGCGGAGAATCCTCTTCTGTCACATCCATTGGAATTTGACGACAGTCAGTGTGCTAACATGGAGGACAGGCTATAATAATGCCTGAATCTGTGGAGGAATCTCGGTTGTTAATAGTGTTAGGAGTATTAGGAAAAGTTTTTGAAGGAATATGAAAAGGAGACAAAATTAGGAGACTGAAACGAGGTTTGAGAAGAAGGAAAAGCATGATAGGTAACCTACTATGTTTTGAACAACATGCCCTTTAATGGTTATAGATCTGTTGGTCTATGGTTATTTTCAATTTGGATGAAGATGGAGCATTTGACTCAATAGTACATTGCCAAATACTGAGTGGGGTTGTGGAAGTTGGTATTTGACGATTATTTACGAGGGAAAAAAGCCACTGCCAGGATTTACTTTGCAGAGTCTCGTGTTACAGTAAGAAAAAGACATGATGCACTTTAGTGATCTGCATTGCTACTACTACTAGCAACTCACTGCTGTACCAAACCGCCTCAGGTTGACAGAGCCGCTCATGCTCCTCCTTTACCTCAATGTATTCGAAGCTATACTCTTTACCCCCAGTTTCCTTAAAATTCTTCCTTATTTGTTTATTTAATTTTAAAACTTTACCCAACTTTTGCGATTATTTTTTCCAATTTGTCTTCCAACTCAGACTTTGGGGCTCACTATTTAGTATTTTTCTAACAATTTGGGGGCTGCTGTACCACGAAGGCCGGCGAAGTAGATACTTAGCAAATGGAAAAACAGTGATTTTTTTTCTGAGCAAAAAAATTTTTGTTAACGATTTTCAAAAGGGAGCGACGCATAAAATATTCGGCAGTGCAATGGCATTATAAAGACTAACAAGAAGCACCTGATTTAACTGAAATTTACGTAAAACAACACAGTCGTATGCTGCTGAAATTCAAAGTTTGAGCTAATCAAGAAGAAGCTTACGGAAATGACACATGGATGAGCATATGGAGAGGCCGAGATAAATGACGTGGTCAACTGGATGGACACAGCTATTAGCAAGAGTTAGAAACAGAACTGGTCTATCTCTTTTTCAATTAAAAAGAATGATGTCGGCTTTTGTAGAGTTGAATTTTAATCCAATTTTCTGTTATCCAGGTTAAAGAATTTAAAGAATTTATCTGGCATGTCTGGGCTATGGCAAAGGATCTTTGGATACTTTATGGGAAAAGATCTTGAACATTGACAACTGTTCCTTAAAATTGTGACCTTTTTAGATCGTTTTGAATTAAATGCAGGTTTTATTGCACGGGAGTTGAGTTAATTGAGGTTAAATTAAAGGGGGTAGAGTTAAAGGGGGGTCGAGTTAAACGAGGGTGCTGTTAAATGAAGATTGGGTTAAATGTGTTGAATTGAACAGGGTTGAGTAGAACGAGGGTTCAGCTGCACTCTAGAGTTCATGATATACCAGTATTCTTTGCAACTTAATACTGTATTGTAGTCATATGTCCCTTTTGTCTGACCTCAAGTCTAGGTAAAGAGCCAAATGGCTTCCATGGATTGTTTTTTTACCAAGCCACCTGGTATAGAAGGAGTGGTCGTAGGGGCTTTGGAAAAGGATCAATGGATTGAAAATTCGAAGTTCTGGTGCCCGTTTTATGAGTTGCAAGTGATTGAGGGACGACTAGCCCGCCTTCCATGCCCATTTTATCTACCCGTCATCTCTTGACCCCAAAAGACGTTCGGATAAAAGTTTTAAGACGACACTTTTATTCCGAATAGTCGAACGGTGCAATAAATATGCCTCCGTGGATAACACAAGCCTCCACAAGTTTCCCATTGTTTACATATAGGCTTTACATGCATAATGAAGCCAGGTATCATGCTGGGCGTCTGATTAGCTCGATAAATGTAGAGATAGCTCTGGAAAAAATAATATATTTTGTTAGGAGTGTGGCCCTAGGAATGGGCCAAAACATTTTGTTTCTGGCCAGTTGCATTTCGAGTGAACTCTTACTGACCGTTCGCTATGCAAAGATCTCCAGGATATCCCTAGAGCATATTCTGAAAACGATTGAAAAGTACATTCTGGCTGCTTAAATCAAAACACACAATGTGTACATGATTTCCAAATTATTTACGATAGCACGAGAACGGCTTAAGGGATCAAGTTAAAACTTTGAGGGATTATTAGAGAAGAGAGGGAGCACGAAATGGACTTTAATTTGACTTGGGGGGGGGGGGAGGTAAATTAGAAGCCTCTATTTGTATCCTGTTCATCGAAAAACCATGGCTGAAACAACTTGGAAACGGCTTGAAGATGGAGCTGAAAATTCCAGGTGCTTTTGGACAGAGTAAGGAGGAAGGGTGGGATAAAAGAACTTCCAATTTAGTGAACGGCTCAAGCCGGCCCGCGCCATCCTGACCCACATGCACATTCCGCTGGATTACGAATCCGTCGCCGCCGAGACGCCAGACCACGTCGAACCGGGCTACGACATGATGACGATCGACCAGGAGATCGAGATAGCACCATGAGTGAAAGAACACGGCTGTCGAGTTTGGAACGCGTAACGCAGGCTGCCGACAATCTTGGTCTCGACATCGAGGTCAAGCGCATGGACCAGTCAACCAGAACAGCGGGTGAGGCGGCCGATGCCTGCGGCTGTGAAGTGGCGCAGATCGTCAAATCCCTGGTCTTTGATAATGAGGCGGACGGCAAGCTGATTCTGTGCCTGACATCAGGGATCAATCAGGTTGATATCGCATATTTATCAGATGCTTATGGAATTTCACTCAAGCGGTGCGATACCCGGCGTGTGCGCGATGAAACCGGTTTTGCCATCGGCGGCGTCGCACCGATCGGTCATATCAATACGATAACGGTGCTGATGGACGAGACACTGCTTGGTTTCGATCACGTCTGGGCTGCGGCCGGACGACCCGACAGCGTCTTCAAAGTCGATCCACGGGCCCTGGCCGAGGCGATAAAGCCGCGCGTTATCAACGTGATCGCGCCACAATGACATCCGTGCAGCCAACACGCCGGTAGACGCAATGCCGTGGAAATTCCTGCTTCCGGTTTTGCTAGTTCCGGTGATTTACCTGGTTATCGCATTGACGCTGACGGCCTTTGCGCCGCACCTCGAGCTGGAGCGAACGTTCGCGCCGGATCCCGACACGGGACCGCGTGCGGGGGCGGAGCGGTGGTACGTGTGGCGTAAGCCGATCGTCGACTGACCGCGGTGAGGCGGTCGCCGCCACCACAGCGCGCTCTCGGCGCTCGCCAAGCCCGTTCGCCCGCTGGATTCGGCGCCAGAGGTGGTGAAACGGTCCCCGCCTCCGTACGTTCTCGCGGATGCAGGACATCGTAATTCTTGGCGGCGCGCGTACCCCGATGGCCGAGTATTCCGGCACTCCGGGGTTCGGGCTTTTCAAAGACATTTCGGCGATCGATCTGGGCGCGCATGCGACCAAAGCAGCGCTCGAGCGGACCGGCGTGGAGCCGGGTCAGGTCAATCAGATCTTTATCGGCAACCCAAAAAAGTTGCGTTTGCGTTTTGCACACCCGAACTTTCGTGAAATCCAAATTGGTTGTCCCCATGGTTACATTTTATGTTTATTTCTTGAAAGATTAGCTTTTCAAAAAGCTTACCGATTGTGGATCAAATAGTAGTTGGTCTTTACAACTCACAAACTTTTGGGTCTTTGCCCTTTCTTAAGACACAGGTAACAAGACCTTCCGAAAGAGCAGCTGAAATATATTACTGAGAAATACAAGCCTGAATTAATAGTGAAAAAATACTGCAAAATCAGTGAGGCAGCGAATAGGAGGTGATTAGTTTGGACCCCATCGTATCCTGGGGCTTTACCAGGTTTCATTAGACGAATTTGAGTCTGGGCAGCTGAAGGTGTAACAATGACAAAGTTCCTCCAGTGGTCAGGTTTTAAGATACGGAGGAGTAGGACATTTTTATAAGTAGCTTCAACCGGAGGAGGATCATCGGAGAAAACCAAAGAAATTGTCTTTCCCACGAAGCGACATCGTTAGAGTTAGATTGCGGAGAGGAACTCGATGTAAGCTTTGAAACTCTCCTCTAGAGTTGCTGGGGATTGTTTTTATCTCACGTGTTGCCGTTTGAACTTGTCTATTTTTCCAACGGTGAAGAGTTTTTCGGAACTCATGTTTGATTGACTTAACAATTGAAAAAATAACACCCGATCGAGGACGATCACAGTCGGCGAATATCCGAAACGCGCTTATGACGGCGCTTGGTATCTTGTAACTAATCATCTTCTTTCCAACCATGTTTCTGTGTCCCTATTTTGACCCTTATCGAAGGTACAGATACAGAAAAGGTGACCTTAAGAGAATGTGTCAACTCAGCTAGAAAGCAATCAAGGTCCAGTGGGTTCCCTTTCAATGAAGTAGACAGAAGGTAGAAAGAGATTCTGATTTTTATCAAAAAAGAATCAAGTTTGTACTGAAAGGACGATACATCTATGTGGTGCCATGATACTATTGTAAACCAACAGGGTCTTGTTCTGTTTTGCGAAGGGGACACGTAAATGTGGAACTGGAGGTGTAAATGGTCACTTCATAGGATGTCATCTGAAACGGTATTAGTGGTAGATGAAGTTCTGGATGATCAGACAGGACAAAACCGAGGTTTGCGGCTGACTGCCGGACGAAGTACGGCGCCGAGTACGGCGCCGTCATCGACTCGAACCAGGCAGCGCCGGACAAGCTCAGGGGCATCGTGGAGATCTTCGAGCAAGGTCTGCGCGATGACCGACTGTGCCTCCTGAACGCCCTCGGACAGAGTGTCTCCACAGTCAGCGCCGACGTGCAGGACGACCTGCGACTCTCGGTGAGCCGGACGATCGACCACTACGCGCGGGTGTTCGAGCAGGGTCAGCGTGAGGGCACGCTGCGCTTCGAGGGCGCACCGGAGGACGCCGCCGCGGCGTTCCTGGCCCTCGCCGAAGGACTCCAGGTGCTCGCTCGCGCCAAGCGCGATCCAGACATGTTCATGCGCGCCGCGATGACCTACGTCGACTCCATCACCAACTCCTGATCCCCCCTTTTTTGCCAATTGAACCAACCGATCGATCGGTTTGTCAGGGCGTGCTCTGACACGCATCGAACCGCCGACGCGATCACATAGGAAGACACGACCGTGACCACCACCACAACTGCGACCAAGAGGGCTCTCGAGTCCATCAACCCGTTCACCCTCGAGACCCTGAAGACGTTCGAAGAGATGAGCTCGGATGCCGTCGACGCGGCGATCGGCGCCGCGCACCAGGCCTTTCAGGCGTGGCGCGAGACGAGCCACGCGCACCGCGCCCGCATCCTCCACCGGGTCGCCGAGCTCATGCGTGGGCGACGCGAAGAGCTCGCGTCGATCATGACGCGGGAGATGGGCAAGAAGATCGGCGACGCGCGACCCGAGATCGACCTGTGCGCAGAGATCTTCGACTACTACGCCGACTACGCCGAGCGCCTGCTCGCGCCAAAGCAGTACGACACCAAGGAAGGCATGGGCACGCTGATCCACCAGCCGGTTGGCGTCGTCTACGGCATCCAGCCGTGGAACTTCCCGTTCTACCAACCCTCCCGCTTCGCCGCGCCGAACCTCGCCGCGGGGAACGTCGTGCTGACCAAGCACGCTTCGAACGTGCCGCAGTGCGCCGAGGCGTTCGACAAGATCCTGAAGGAAGCCGGTGTTCCGGACGGCGTGCACACGAATCTCGTCGTGTCGGCGCGACACGCCGGTCGCGTCATCGATGACGACCGCGTCCAGGGCGTCTCGTTCACGGGCACTTGAAGCAAGATCTTGTTTTCCTTCATACATTCTTTCGCCAAGGATTTGTTTATCTTCTGTTGTTTTCCCCAACAAATTCAAAAGTTTGGCCATGCGACTCATGTGTAGTCACTGCAAATGTTTGGATGAAAGTGGAATTTGATGTCTTTAAGTAGTACATCCAAGTTGACCTTTACTAGAGTCCACTGTAACTTGAGATATATGAACTTCTTTTCCTGATTTTTTCCCCAGTAACTATATTTGCCTTAATTGTGTTATATAATTTAGTAACAATAAGGCAGGCCCTAGTACACATCCCTTTTGAAATATCCAAGTTAGGCAAAAGCATAACTATCGTATTTTTCTTTGTTTTTAAGTCATGCGGTGGTAAATCTGCTGTTTCAATTGAATTAAGGAATTCTGGAGTAAATTCGATTCCTTCTTCTTCTTTATCTTTTACAGAATCGTAACTTTTATACGATTTATACTCTCCTGGGGAGGGGGTGATAGACAATTTTTGTGTTTATTTTATTAACTTCTTTGTTAAATGAATCCTAAATAACTCGATCCTTAATTAAAGACCCTGTTTAGACAAACATTCTCTAAATATTTCCTCAATTAAATTGGCACTGGAAGATACAAATATTTTTGCAATTACCAGTTTTTGGCTCTTTGCGCAATTTAATGTCCTGTCATACTGCCTTTTCAAAGATATTTGATTTTTGAACGTAGTCCGATTTCGAACAATTATATGTACTTAGCTTCAATCTTTTGGTTTTGTTTTTTAAGGTTTTTGAATTGTAATCCCTTGTCAAAATTTTCGTTTTTGGGCCTTCCTACTGACATTATATAACTGGTTGCGTTCATACCTATAAGCTCAATCACGTAGCGAGTTGATTTTGTCTAAGAAAAAAAAAAACCAAAAACTTATTTTCAAATTTTCAGGTATTTTGCTTGATTGAATTACAACATAAAATTATTGCTCAGGCACCGCAAATATTTTTGCAACTTACATAGTAACTTCAGTGATCCTGAAGTAATCTTGAAAGATCCTGAAGATTCAGCTAATGTAAACTTATCCATACATGAAAATATTCAGTTTTTATACAGAAGTATGACAAGTATGATAACGTCGTTGCAATACTGTTTTGTATAAAATTGAAAACTTAAAACAAACATAAATTGTTACGTATATGAGGGGGTTTGCCCCCCTCGTCAATACCTCGCTTTTTATGCTAAAGTTTTTTTAGTACTTTTAAAAGAGCTATTCATTCTAATTAAACCCTTTGTGATTCAGGGGCGATTCTTAAAGAATTGGAACAAAATTCGAACTTCAGCGTAAAGTACGAAGTATTGACAAGGGAGTGAACTCCCTCATATACGTAATAGTTTCTGTTTGTTTTAAGTTTTAATGATGCTCCTTACTTTCAGTTGAAAAAAACTAGTTTTTTTATTTAATACATCTATTAAGATCTGCCTCATTGCGTAAATTATCTCCATTACTGCCACTTTAGATCGTGAAGTGAAAAAAGTGGAGATTTTCCCTGTTTGCACAAAAATCCGAACGGAACGATTGTACGGCCCAATTTACGTGTATCAGAGTCAAGTATTTCAGTAATCAATCGGCGGTACAATTATTTACTATTGAACAAACATAGACTAGCAAGAATATTTCAAAATCAAAGAACAGCCACGTTTTTCGAATAAGAAAAAAAAGGATTCTATTGATTGTCAACTAAAGAGATAAATATAACAAAAAAGATAGCGCAACTGGTCATTCTGAAAATATTATCCTGTAGGCAAACCAATTAGTTAGTCTTTGAAGTGTCCAGTCACTCTGAAGTGCTAAGTGACTATATAGTAACTTTTTTTTACCCAGTTTCGCAACAGCATCTACTAGATCAAGCATCTAATGATAAAAAAAAATTCGCTCATTTTCTGCTGATTTTTCATACACGTTCTTCATTTGTAAACTTGGGGCCATCTATGTGTTATAACCGCATTCCTGCAACGAACTTATTTTTTATTAGAAATTGAGTTCCTGGGTTTTCCTGTTTTTAAGATATGTATTGTAAAAATTTCCACCTAATCAATCTAAAAAATCATATTTCATTTTTAGTGTCCTTGGCACTTCAATGATGTTGAGCTTTGGTAAATGAGTATATTAGATGGAGAATATACTTTTCTAGAAGAAAATTTATAACCATTTGGCTGCTTGATTGACACAATGAATAATTAACCACTTCACACCTGATAAGTATCTGACCACGAATTTCAAATTTCTAACCCATTTTTTTAGTTACTTTTATAGTTCTGAGATGATGTAAATTTGCTTATGCGAATAAAGCAAAATTTGAGACAAAAGGCTATATGAAACTCAGCAGTTCCGAATGAACAGGAAAGTATTCAGCCGAGTCATTTGAGTTTTTGTTCAAGGCGCTAAAGAAAGGAGGCAAAAATAATACTGATTTGTCTAAAAAGCAGATATTTCGAACAATAGATGAATGAATAATCTCTATCGTCAAATGTAAAAAAAAAAGAATCTGTTAGTTATCAAAACAAGACGCAAATAAAAATCCTTAAAAATTTAAAATGACTTTTATGAAAACTAGTGATGGACTGCATCAAAATGTGGTCTCCAGTGGTGGCTAACTTTCTCAGCCATGAAGAGATGTTCTGGTACTCTGCCTCACTAACCTATCATTCTTTCTGCCACGAAGAGTGGTTTTTGCATTTGTTGCAATGCCCATCGGAGTAATTACAAGAAAGTGTATTTAATGTACTAGAAATAGAATCTTGTTGTGCTCTTGATCATTATTACTTTTTGCTTTTACAGGTTACAAGTCTGGAGGATTTTTTCCAAGAAGCGATGATTTTTGTAGCTTACGGAAATGAAAAGCACTGCCTTGAAGATTTTGATCTGACTTTTGATGGTAAGGAGACTTCCTGGATGGCTTTACAGTTATTATTTCTGGATCCCCCCACTCTCTCTATGTCTCTCTTGTATATTTTTTTGTGCATGTCTTTGTATTTTTTGTAACAGCAAAAACTTGTTGTCTTTTGGTTTGCTGGCTCCATTCTTTTTTTTTTTTTTTGGCTACAATAATTGAAATGGTGTTTAATGATATTCTTTACCGCACTGGGATAAGTTCCTTGAAATACAAAACAGAGTGCGCAGGATCGATTGGTAATGTGCATTTTACCATGGATGCACACAAAGGAGGACGGAGAGGACTCTCCGAGGAAAAAACACCATGTATGATTTTTATAATAAAAAATCTTAGCCTATCTGATATTTTGTAATTGTTCCCAGAAAATGTTAAGTCTCTCCTAGAAGTTTTTTTAACTGACCCGGGCCTGGGCATGATGTCCCTAGACATAAAAGTAAAATCCATAAAATAAAGTAAATTTGCCTAGGTTATAATTTGGAAGCTCCACTTGAGCTCTTGGGGAGGCGACACCGCCGATCTTTTTCGCCTTTCTGCGCTTTCTCTGCGCCGCCGCCTTCATCGCGGTCATTCCGCGGCCGGCGGTGCCCTGGCCGGCCCTGATCCTGGCCGGGCTTCTCTTGGGCGCCGGCCAATATGGCTTCCTGTTCGTTTCCATGACCCAGGGCATCTCGGCGGGGCTGGCGTCCCTCTTGGTCCATACCCAGGCGTTTTTCACCATCCTGATCGCCATGATCGCCTTTGCCGAGCGGCCGAGCCGGCGCCAGGTGATCGCCATTCTGCTGGCGCTTTGCGGGCTCGCGCTGTTGCTGCTCAACCGGGCGGAGGCCGGGGCGCTGACCGGTTTTGGCCTGATCCTGCTGGCCGCCATCTGCGGCGCCTGCGGCAACAACCTGCTGAAGTCCTTCGGCAAGGTGAACATGGTCGGGGTCGCCACCTGGATGAGCCTGGCCGCGCCCGTGCCGCTGCTCGGCCTGTCCCTGCTGCTGGAGGCGGGTGGCGACCCGGCGGCGCTGTTCGCCACCATCGATTGGACGGTGATCGCCGCCGTGGCCTATTCCGCGGTCCTGGCGACGATCCTGGCCTTCGCCATCTGGGGACGCCTGTTGACGCGCTACGCGGCGACGTCGGTGGCGCCGTTTTTCCTGCTGGTTCCGGTCTGGGGCGTGGCCCTGTCGGCGCTGTTCCTGGGTGAACGGCCGTCGGGCCTGCAGATCGCCGGCGGCCTGTTGATCTTCATCGGCCTCGCCGTGGCGATCTGGGAGAGCGCCGGTCTCTCCCAGATGCTCAATCTGGCAACCAACATCATCAGCCTGCCGAAGGCGTGGTTCCAGTACGCCGCGGTCGTCATGTCGGCGATCACGGCGCTGGGCATGCTGCTGCGGGCCGCCCTGACGGCGATTGGCCGTAATCCGCGCCGCCGCTTGCAAGAGGCGAAGTGAGCGACTTTTCGGTCGGCCTCGCGGGCCTGGGCGTCCTGTTCGTGCTGCTGGCCCTGCGTGTCCCGGTCGCCTTCTCCATGTTCGCCGTCGGCTTCGTCGGCATCGCCGTGCTGCGAGACACGACGTCGGCGATGAGCCTGCTCGCGTCGGAGAGTTTCACCCTGGCGTCCTCGGCGGAGCTCGTGGTCGTGCCGCTGTTCATCCTGGCTACGAGTTTATCGAGTTTTTCCTGTTTCACGAGATTTCCTAAAACTAAGGATGAATCAAATGGTATAGACTGGGGCATTCTTATCTCCTTTTTTGAAAATAAATAAAGTATCGGGACCTACACCTTGGATCGCCGTTCTTGCGATATGGCTGTTTTTGCTTTGGCGTTCGCGGTGTAAAAAGGAGTTCGCTTTTATTGAAAATTTTGGGAGCCAAAAATGTGAAGAAAAACGAAAACTTCACCAAACACGTGACCGACCAGGCTTGAAAGAATTAAGAAGAACACGGTGCGCGGAAGGAGCCCTCGCTATGAAATCTGACCAGGAGCCAAATAAAATAAAAGAAAAACCCCCCAACCTTAATGCAAGGGAATCGGGGATACCTATTCCTATTAACCAATCTGAACATGCGTCCATAAAATGGCTTTTCATAGAAGATGTCACGGATTGTCCATCTTTGAGTTGTAGTTTTTTCCCATCCTACAGTCCCGGTGGGTTGGAAGGCAATCCGGGGATCGTTCAATGCTATATAGACGATCAAGACCAACTCGTTTATGAACTGTGCGGCTTAGATTTTTCTAAACAACCGTTCATGTGTACTGTTAAGGGCGTCATCGACCGCGATATTTCGGGTGGTGAGGTTGCTGTTTGCCTCGATTCCAAAGGGAATTGTGCAGTTTTCTACACGAGCCGCGATAAAGAAGGTCGTCTTGTTCTCAAATATCGCTTGGGAATCCTCAATACGGTGGAAGGTGAAATTATATGGAGCCAAATCGTTACCTTAAATGAGTATTCTCAGGATACGGTTATCACAAGGTTACAAGCTTCCCTAAGGTTTCTCGACGGGAGTTCTTATGTGATCATCACTTGGGAAGATAGAGTTAACGAGACGATTACCCGATGCCGAGGCGTTGGAAGATTGAAAACGCTAAAGCAAATGCCAACCTTCATCATTGCGCCGAAGGATGGGAATTTCATATTTTGTACGCTTGCCCTTGCACCTGGATGCAAGGTCCATGTGCGCTCCAACCATGGGATTGATTTTCGGGAATTCGCGGGTTTAGAGAACTTACTCTCCTTTAACGGCAGGTTCGGTAAGGTTTGGGAGTATTGTGTGGTTGGCGCACCAGGACGCTATCCTTTCACACTACCAGATAAACTAAGCACCGAAGCTAGTGTTATAGCACGAGAAATGGTTCCCGGAAGAGTCCGAAGTTTCTTCCAGATTTGGCATATTCCTGCTGGGTATCTGCCCTTCAAGCGAGTTTTCAGCCCGATTCTCAACTCACGGAGTGACTCTATTAGGAGTGATACTTCACGGTTCTTTTTAGGATGTAATTTGCGTAAATTTGCGAAGTAATTTAAAAGATCTTCTCATAAGTAGGGATTTCTACAAAGATCTTAATAACCAACGGAATCAACCCAATAATCCCGTGTCAGAAACGGTCAATAAAAATGATAATGAGTTATTTAGATAAGATTTAGGCAATTTTGAAATTAAATATAAAATTTTAAAAATGATAATTTTAAAAATGTGACAATCACAAGCCAAGATGAGCTGAATTATCATTTCGAAAAAAAAAAAAAAAAAAAAAAAATTGTGAAGCAAGACAAATAATTTACATTGAAGATTAGATAAATTTAAAGAAAAATTCACATAAAATTTACAAAAGAATACATTAACACATTTGATAATATCAAAGATGCAACTTCCGAAAAACGGGTTCAAAAGAATACATAATAACAACAAATGCAACAATCATTCATTAAATATTAGATAAAACATGCGTTAAAAAAAACATAACACGTCAAAAAGATTACAAACAAATAAAATTAGTTGAATTTATAAAGAAATGAGAATGATTAAAAACACAACGAAGGGTTAAACAAGGATTTAAGATAAACGAGGTGTTTTTTAAAGCATACCGGGTGTTTTTTTTTTTTTTTTTGAAAAATTACCGATTTAACGGGAATTTTTCCGAATTTACAAATTAGAAGTATGAGAAGGTATGAGTTTACAAGCCGTTTTAACCCTTATTTAAACCGCAACAGTGAATAGATTAAATTAACAGGGAACATATTGTCATTTTGACATTTATGTCACTTGAGAAAAAAAAAAAGAATTAAAAGGAACACCAAGATATTTTAGAAATTCTTTAACATATTCTAGAAGGGAGACTTACATTTTAAGAAATTTCTTGGGAGAAATCTATTTTGGAGTTTTGTTGGCCCTTATCCTATGGTTTGATTGTAATAAAGCATGGCTAGCACGTACAAATTACTCTAAGTGAGTCTGTTCAGGAATTCCTCAAGCTTCTGCTTGTCGGCTTCTATAAGCCCAATATCGGATGCGAAGTGAACGCCCTAAAGAAGTTTTCCTGCGATCCGGACTCCATGCCTATTTCTATGTCTAAAGATGTAGTCTTCAGCTAGGACGATAAGGAGAGGTGACAGGACTGAGCATATCCTTACGCTAGACATCAGCTTGAAGAAGCATGTGTTGCCGTCTGCCGTAAAACCACAATTCTCTCCTCAAGGTTTGACGATCTTCTAAATCAAGCACCTTTTCGAAGTCTACGAAGAGCATATACAAGCACCGTCTCCATTTGTCAGATTCCTCCAGAATGGTGCGTATGATAAAAATAAAGTCGGCACAAGATCGTTTTGGCCGAAATATATATTGTTGTTCACGTAAGTGAGGATCAAGGATAGCTTGGAGTGTTTCAAATATAATCATCGTAAAGAGTATAGCAGGGATCGGGGAAAGATCGATTCCTCTATAATTGCTGTTTTTTTCTCCTATCTTGAAGAGTTAAACAAAGGTTCCTGTTCTTCAGTCTTCGGGGAACTTGTAGTCTGCTAATGGAGCGAGAAGAAGGATAGCCAGATGGCCAGGGGTGGACACAGGCGGAACTTTACCATTTAAGCTAAAATGCAGTCTCTACCATGGGCCTTCCTATTCTTCAGTTTTTTAGCTACTGAAAGTAACTCGTCGACTTCCGGCTATTCATCACTGATGTGAAGACAGAAGAGAGGTTGGTTTGATATATTCGGTGGGACCGCTGTCTTTGGGTGACTAAGTAGGGCTACGAAATAACTTGCCAACAGTTACTTTTGTTCTTCCCCATATGTAAGGAACTTTCTATTTTCATCTTTCTCTAGGCCTTCTTGGATACTTGACTTGCGTACTCTTTCTTTTGTAAGGTGATATATGGTTTGTGTGCCTCCACGGCTCGCTGTTTCTTCGGCTTGTATGGCCTTTTCGTTTATGTGTTGCCATCTGTTGGATCTGGCACTTTTCTTTATCTTTCTGTCAGCTTCTATATACGCCAAGCTCTTGCTCACCTCTGAGTGACCATTTTCTCCAAGGGAGCTTGACTTTCATTTTCTTGAGATTTTATGTGTGATCCCTTGTCTGGTTATATATCCACCGATCGATCAACACGACCGGAATACCGGCCTTGGCGGTCACGTAAGCGATGCCTGCACCCATGAAGCCGGCGCCAATGACACCGACTTTGGTGAAGGTGGTCTTTTCGATGCCAGCCGGTCTGCGGGCGCCCTTGTTGAGCTCCTGCAGCGAGAGGAACAGTGACCGGACCATGGCAAATGCCTCCGGCGTCTGCAGGATCTCGGTGAAGTAACGCTCTTCAATGCGCAAGCCGGTGTCAAACGGCACCTGCAAGCCTTCGAATACGCATTTGATGATTGCAAAGGCTGCCGGATAGTTGCCGTAGCTCTGTTTGCGAAGGTTGGCCGAAACGGCAGGCCAGAGCTGTGCGCCTTGCGGGCTCCACACCTTGCCGCCGGGCAGCTTGAACCCTTTTTCATCCCATGGCTGAACCGGCTTGAGGCCGTCGCGGATCATCTGTTTGGCTGTGTCGATCAGCGCATCGGGTGCGGCGATCTCGTGGATCAGGCCGAGCGACTTTGCCTTTTTCGGCGCCAGGCTCTGTCCGGCCGTCATCATCATCAGCGCGTCCTGCTGGTTGGTCAGACGCGGCACGCGCTGGGTGCCGCCGGCTCCCGGAAACAGGCCGACCTTGACTTCCGGCAGCCCCATCTTGACATGATCGCTGTCGGCCGCGACCCGGCCGTGGCAGGCAAGCGACATTTCGAAAGCGCCGCCCATGCAGATACCGTTGATTGCCGAAACCCATGGCTTACCGCAGGTCTCAAGCTTGCGGAACAGACGGTTCATGCGGCCGACCTGGTCGAACAGCACCTGTGCTGCACCGTCCGGATTGTTCGCCTTTTCCTCGCGAATGCGTTCGAACATGGCGCCGATCATCGTCAGGTCGGCACCGCCCGAAAAAGTGTCCTTTCCGGAGGTGATGACAGCGCCCTTGATGGCATCATCCGCTGTGACGGCGTCAACGACGGCGTCGAGTTCGTCCATCACCTCCTGGGTGAAAACGTTCATGGTCTTGTCCGGCATGTCCCAATTGACGAGGGCGATGCCGTCGGAGTCCGTTTCGACGGTGAAGTTTGTGTATGTCATTGTTCTTGTCTCCCGTCTCAGACGCGTTCGATGATGGTGGCCGTGCCCATGCCGGCGCCGATGCACAACGTTACACCTGGTACGCCGCACGGCGAACCCCTGCTGACCACCCGGGGAAAATTCACGGTCATCGCCAGTGACAAGAGCGGCCGCGACTTTCGCGGCACCGGTCCGCTGATCGTTGCCGACGGCTTTTTTCGCTTCAAGGTCGATGGCAAAGTCTGGTTAAAGGTCGGCGCCAACAGCCCCGAAAACCTTCTGGCCTTTGATGATTTTGATGGCACCTACCGCGTCAGGGCGACCGGTCGTGAAGGGGAGGCGCAAAGCGGCGGGGCGCTCCATCGTTACGAACCCCATGTGCAGGACTTCGGACATGAGGACTTGAGCTGGGGCGAGGCGCGTGGCGCAGGTCTGCTTGGCGCCCTCAACTACCTTTCCGGCATGGGCCTAAATGCCAGTTACTTTCTTACCCTCAATATCGACGGCGACGGGCAGGATGTATGGCCTTTTATCGATCATGAGACCTTCGATCGGTTTGACGTCAGCAAGCTCGCGCAATGGGATCGGGTGTTCAGTCACATGCAACGTCGCGGCATTCTCATGCATGTGGTAACGCAAGAAACGGAAAACGAACGCCTGTTGGATGATGGTGAGACGGGGCGCCTGCGTCAGCTCTATCTGGCTGAGCTGATCGCACGGTTTGCCCACCATCCCGCACTGGTTTGGAATCTGGGCGAGGAAAACGGACCGGCCAACTTTTCGCCCAACGGGCAGAACACACGTCAGCGCATGGCCATGGCGAGCTTTTTGCGCGACCGCGACCCTTACAAACACCCGATCGTCATCCACACCCATGCGGCCCAACATGAGCGTGACGCCGTGCTCGAACCGCTGCTCGGCTTCCCCGACTTGGATGGTATTTCGCTGCAGGTGGACACGCCTGAGTCAACCGGCGACGTGGTTTCCTATTGGTCAAAAAAGGCTACAGCCGCTGGCCAGCCGTGGCTCATCACCGTGGACGAAGTTGGGCCCTGGCACACCGGCGCGCCGCCCGACGGCGAAGACGAAATTTTGTTCCAGCTTGTTCGCGAGGCGCTCTGGGGTGGACTGCTTTCGGGCGCGGCGGGCGTGGAGTGGTACTTCGGCGCCAACTACCCGGCAAACGACCTCACGTCCGAAAACTGGCGACTTCGATCGCGCCTTTGGGATGTGACTTCGCCGAACAAGGGTTTAGAACCATATCGACATAACTACGGTCCAGATACTTAGAACCAACAAAAATATTATCAATGAGAGTGGCTGAATGACCCGTAACACGTGTTGGAATATTTACTATGGGGAAAAGATCATGAGCAACCGTCAAACTAAAAAAATCAAAATTCGCTCCATTCAATGTTGATATTTCGAGGAATTAATATGATTGTATGTTAAATATTCAGCTTATTTTTATTAGTCATATCCAGTCACCTTAATTATTTTGATTTTATCTGTTACTTTTTATAAGAATTAAAGTGCAGTGCTCAAAAAACGTAGAGCATTTGATAAAAAGCAAATGCTGCATTAAACTCTAGAAGGTATAAGGTAGTGGGAGGGGGAGGGGAGATGGTAGCAAAATTCCAATTTGTAGCAATGTAAGTTGTTGAATTTATTTATTCATCTATCGTAGCTTTATGCAACCAAATTAATAATGCAACCTCACATTACATTTTCCTCGAGTTTACTGTGAAAGCTCAGTTGGATATTGGGGAATGGGATCTGATTGGGATCGTAGAATGGCGTGCACTATAAAGCAACACGTTAGAATGTGATATCACAACGTTAATCTATCTTTTGTACGTGGATTGTTCCCAAAAAATGTCCTATACAACAGCCTGCAATGTATACTTAATCCATCTTTGATATGTAGATTGCCCCTATAAAAGAATCCTATATATTAGGTTCCAATGTGTACTTAATCCTTGCTATTTGCTAGTTTTTTCTGTAAACACTGGGCAGTGCCAGGGCACTTGGTGTGGCACTTGCTATTATGTTAATAAAGCATTATACATCTCAAAAGTAAGTAAGTAAATGTGACGGCACTAAACCCTCAAAATCTAAACTGGCGGTGCTGATCTCTGTTCTGTGGCCCTTCAGCCAGGAAGTGTAATAAAGTTTGGGGGCAATTCAACCTGTGCTTTTACACACCTATTGTTCTTATCTTTCCCAGATTTCTTTAGGTACCCATTTAGAGCTGCGCCAACGTTGGCTGAGCTTAGAAAGTCACGCCACTGACACCGTCCCAAACCAAATGGCCGACCAGGCCGGGAATTAAACCCCTACCTCTCAGACAAAGGATTCACCAACCCAGCACACCAACCATCTCAATAACCTTTTAGTGTCATGTTTAAAAAAAAAGTTCTAATTCTGTTTGTCATGGTCTTATTTGTTGGTGAAAGACAATACGTATTTACATTGAACGAAGTAAAGTTTTGTGTCTATTTTCTCTTTTATAAATCAGAGCGATAGAGATCAACAGGATCCAGAAAATCTGGTAAAGACAAATCCTCGTCAGGATTTAGAGTGCTTGTCGGAAAAAACGCGCAACTATCCTGAATATACAAGTAATCATTACAGAGGCAGATCAGGCACAAATAGTGATAACCATGGAAGGGGATTTGGGCGTGGCATGAACAGAGGCAGAGAACAAGCATGTCACCCTAACAGAAATAGAGGCAGCATGCATGATGTACGCAGAGGTATAAGAATGTCTGATTCAACAGAGGTAGAGGAAGGCCAAATTTAAATCAAAGTCGAGGAAGATCAGAGTTTAGCAGCAGTAGCGAAAGAAAATATTTTAAATACGACAGTGGAAGGCCATATTTTAACAGAGTCAGAGGAAGAGGGAGATGAAGTAACTATGTGATAAACATAGGTAGTTACGTTCATAGTAATATTGAATTCAAGAAAGATACTTACGATGGCAAAGCGAACAATTTTGCAGATAGAGGTAGAAGAAATGGAGGATTCAACAGAGGGCAAGCTAGTTGTTATAGTAGAAACATAGGAAGGGAGAATGAGGGATGGAGATGGAGGTATAACAGAGGAGGTTATTAAGTTCTACTGGCCCTAGGGATAAAGCACGGACAGATAATAGATAGACATATCTATCTATTAACAAATGAACTAACATCATTTTCATACAATCCTAATAAGGGCGCTAATGCCAGAATTGCTTCTCACTCAATAGGACTATCTGTCTTGGCTAATTGTAGAAAAAGCCAAGACAGATAGTCCAATTGAGTGAGAGGCAATTCTGGCATTAGCCCCCCTTATTAGGATTGTATAAAATGATGCAAGTCTATTTCTATCTATTATCCGTCCATGCCATTCCTAGGGCCGGTAGAAAGTCATAGAGCTAGATAGATATGTCGTTTTAAAATAAAGCGAGGATAGGGAATCGCGTCGAACCAGTGCCGGTCAGAGGAAATTAAGAGAGGGTTCAATCGATCGAAAATTTTGAGTTCTAGGGAATTTGAATTCAAAATGGAAGAAAATGAACAGCCTAGACCATTAAATACGACAAGACCAATTAAAGCAGCTAAGGCAAAGGGCAGGAAAAAAATCTAAAGTAATAATAAACGAAAAATGAAGAACAAAAAAAAATGCGGTTACAATGCTTGCGAAAACGATAACTAAGACGAGTCAAAAACAAAGGTTAAGAACAAAGAAATATGCGGTTAACAGATAAACGGCAGCAAAAATTACAAGGAGTCAAAAACGACAGTGAAAAAAAAGTGCGATTAAAGGATAAGTGGGAGCGAGAATTACAATGAGTCAAAAACAAAAGTGAAGAAGAAAGCGGTTACTGAAAAAATGCCTGAAGTAATGGTAAACGAAATTGAAAAACAAAGAAATATATGGTTAAAAGATAAGTTGCAGTGTCATTTACCATGAGGCTAAAACGAAAGTGAAGGATTAAAAAATGTGCGGTAACAAGACATATGATAACGAGGATCAGAAAGAATCAGAAGTGAAAATGAAGAACAAAGAAATATGCGGTTAGAAGACAGCAGCAGAGAAAATTATAAGTGACAGCGAGAATCAGAACGTGTCAAAAACAATAGTGAAGAACAAAAAATTGTACCGTTAGTGGACACGTGAAAGCGAGTATCAAAACGTGTAGAAAATGAAAATAAAGAACACATAATACTGTTGTTAGAAGACAAGTGACAGTGAAATCAAAGCGAGTCAAAAATAAGAGTTAAAAAGAAAGAAATATTACGTTAGAATAAAAACAAAGTCACCATGTTTGACACCAACAAACTCTGGTGCAAAACCCTGTACAAACCTATAAAGATGTAATAGACTACGCAAGTGTTAATTACAAGTCACTGATACACTTCAACGTTTTATGTTTTCACTTTGGAGTCCTCCATCTTTTTGAGGCAAGAGTAGCCAACAAAGGTGATTTACATGGACATTGCTGCTTGCTTGATCAAATTGTATTACCTCCTCCACAATTGCCAAATGAAATGGTTTGGCCTTTCATAGGACGCCACTTCCTCTCTAAAGAGTTCACAAACAAATCCAAAGCTTGAACTCGTGTTTTTCTTTAACTCCATTCAACGTACGTGATGATTGAATTGAACCATCAATAATCGTAATGTGTTCCATCTGGCGGCCTGCTATGCCCAGCTGGGAGACCGGCCAGCCGCTGCGCGGGAATGCGGGCGGATTCTGGAACTAGAGCCCAAGTTTTCGATTGACCGCATCAGCAAGACGCTGCCCTTTGCCCGGGCGCAGGATCTGGAGCATTACTGCGACGGATTGCGCCAGGCCGGGCTGCCTGACTAACCGCCGGCATGACCCCTGAATCGCAAAAGGACAGGCCTTGCGGCCTGCCCTTCTTCACGGTCCGGCTCCGTCAGGGAGGAGAGCGAGGGCCGGTCCGCGGACGTTCTTACTTGGCGGTTGCCGAAGCTTTTTTCGCGGCAGTGGTCACCTCTTCGGTGGCCTTTTTCACGGCTGCGGTTGCCTCTTCGGACATGTCTTTGCCAGCTGCCATCATCAGTTCGACGGTTTCCATCTGAACCTTCTTGGCCACTTCAGCAAAGGCAGCCATGTTCTCGGCGGCCACTTCGGCGGAAGCGGAAGCAAAGTCGGTCGCGGCCTTGGCGTAGTCCGCCGGCTCTTCCTTGACCTTGGCGACATCGCTCAGCTTGGCGATGGTCTCTTTGGTCAACTTGTTCGAGATCTCGGCGGATTTGCCGGCAGCGTACAGCGCAACGGCGGACAGCTTCTCGTTCAGGGCAGCGGTGCTTTTGAACGCGTCTTCCATGGCTTTGGTGTCAACCGGGAAGGCGCCCATGAAGTCTTTCATCATCGCGGTGAAGTCTTGGGTCTTTGCCATAGTTCTAATTCCTCAGAAAGCTGCAGCAGGACCATCCTGCGCTCTTAGCATGAGAGGAATATGCGTGCCGCACCGCAGCATTTCAAGGTTTTTTATGCTGCGGTGCAGAAAACTTTTGCAAACCCCGTGAAATCAATGGTTTGCCTTGACCCTCACATAGGAGCCCGGGCCCGGCATCAAAGAGGGATAGCCCGAATCCCCCACTTCACGCGCGGGAACCTGCTTGCCGGACCGCTTCTTGAGCCAGTCATTCCAGCGCGGCCACCAGGAGCCCTCGTGGTACTCCGCTCCGGCCATCCAGGCCTCGCTGTCTCCCTTCAGGTCGTCGTTGACGTAGTGGCCGTACTTCTTCTTGCTGGGCGGGTTGACGATGCCCGCAATATGGCCGGACTCCGACACAATGAAAAATAGCAAATGCCATAAAAAAATAAATAAAAAGGCCATCAAAATCCTGACATGAAAATAACGGAAAGTGAATTGTAGGCAAAAATCATACAGCATTTTAATCTCCAATGGTGAAGGTTTACATTCTTGAGATAATTGGTCTACATTTTATTCGTTTTGATACACTTTAGGTAGGGAAACTCGTCTTCGTGCAAGTGGTTACTTACTGGTACTTGTGAATCAGGCATTTCCACCTTGCCCGGTATCAAGCTAAGTGGTTCAGCCAGAAGGATTCGGCGTGGCAAGTATTCTGTTGGCCTCCATATGACATGGCCAATCATTTCAGTCGACGCTTGATCGTGATGGCAAAACATCTCCTTTTACCACAGATTCATCACACGTTCACGTTTGATATGCGATCACTCAGATTTAACCTGAGTATGCTACGCAGACATGTATGCTCAAACACGTTCAGTGTATTTTCATGTTGTCGCTTCACTGACCAAGTTTCGCATCCATAAAGAAGGATTGTTCGAACCAAAGCCAGGTAAACTCGAATTTTAGTTCTTACACTAATTTCACGCCGGTTCCACAATAGTTTTCTAAGGGAATCAAGGACCATCTGTGCTTTCAGCATTTGCTGCTGAATATCGGCGTCAGAAGATCTATCAGTACGAAGCTGGAAGCCAAAAGTATGTGAGGCTGTCGAACGGGTCCAAGTGTAATTGATTTACAGTTAACGAAAAAGGACCTGTGTGATTTATTGTCATAAATTTTGTCATCCTTGTACTGACGTTCAAACCAATGCGATCTTCCCAAGTAACTCCCTCATCGATCATAATTTGAGCTTTCTCTGGGTCCGAGAGGATTCCGACATTATCAGAGTATTCAAGGTATCCAAGTGACAAGGTTGTGGCCAATCTGATTTCCTGGATGAGAAGATGGTGTATTTTCAAGCACCCAATCAATACAGTAGTTAAACAGAGTCGGATACAGGACGTAGCCTTGTTTTACTCCAAATTCAACCGAAAATTCTTCAGTCTCTTCTCCGTAAGCTCGAACTCAGCTCACAGAACCCTTTTAGCATGCTTTAAGCAATTCAGCAATTTTCAGGGGCATTCCATCATTTTCTAGGATTTCCCAGAGTTTTTGGCGAGCGATCTAGACCCATTTCCAGCACAAGACCGGGTGCCGCAAGCCGAAAAAGGGAACTTTCCGATGCGAAGATCCATCGGGCAATGCTGTCCGGCGCCAGCAGGCAGGCGGCACCGGTCAGCAGCGAAAAGGCGCCATTGGCATAAAGTGCCATGCGCAAAAGACGAGCGTTGGATTGATACAAAGCCATGATCAGCTCCTTTGCTGGCTTGATGGTGAGTCGGAAACCTAAGCATTGACGGAATAGCCGCAATTACCTGTCGGGTAGTTGTTTTGAGGTGAGCAATGGCAAAAATGGGCCCGTCAATGGAGAAGCCCATGCGGACAGACGATCTTCCCCGACTGCTGAAATCCTGGCGGGCTCGCAGCAATGTCAGCCAATTGGAGCTGTCCCTGCGTTGCGATGTTTCCCAAAAGCACATCAGTTTCATTGAATCGGCCCGAAGTGCGCCGAGCAGGCCGATGGTGTTGCAAATCTGTGAAGCGCTCGACATTCCGTTGCGCGACCGCAACAGCCTCCTGACCGCCGCCGGCTATGCGCCGGAATACCGCGAAACAGCGCTAAGCGAGCCGGAGCTTGCGGCGGTCGATCAGGCTCTCGACATGATGCTCAGCCAGCAGGAACCGTATCCCGCCATGGTCGTTGACGGTCTCTTCAACGTCGTGAGGGCCAATCACGGCGCGGCACGCCTTCAGGGATTTCTGTTCGATGCAGCCAAGCCGGAAGACCTGCCGGCGATCGCCGGCAATATACTTCGCAGTCTTTTCTCGCCCGAGGGTGTGCGACGGCACATCAGCAATTGGCACGACATCGCGCCATTCTTTCTGCGGCACCTTCACGCGGAAGCACTGTCCCGTGGCGTCGGTGGCCCTCTCGGCGATCTGCTGCGTGAAATTGAAAGCTATGACGGTGTCCCGTCCGGCTGGAAGACGTACCAGCCGGGACACTGGCAACCGCCTATTCTGACCGTGGACTTCGAAAAAGACGGTGTTGCGTTGAGCTTCTTCTCGACCATCGCAACACTGGGAACGCCGCTTGACATCACGCTTCAGGAAACGCGCATTGAAGCCTATTTCCCGGCCGATGAGACGACGCGCCAGTTCTTTGCGCCGCCGACATAGAACCGGGAGCGGACATTGCGAAAGGGATGGGCGTAGATATTCACCTCCCGGACGCCGAAGGGCAAATCCAGGGTCCGTTCTGACTGCCCCATATTCAGGCCCAGGCAGGTCTGAAAGGCGCCGTCCATCAAACCAGGAGAAAGAACGAAGCCGGTTTCTAATGAACCTCGCAGTCTCGCCAGCGCTTCTTCCTTTCCATAATAAAGATCTTGTACCGCCTGGAAACTGGCCCCGTACTGCAGCCCCGATTCTGCAAACAGGCGATAGCACTCCTCCCCTGATATTTCATGCTCCATCTTTGATTGGATCGCCCGCAGATCAAAAGGCGAAGGTTTTATTCTTTCTCCACTGTTCGCCCAACCCCGGCTGTGTAGTACATCGTCCTGACCATACACCTGAAATTCAATGGTTTCACCCAAAGCCGACAAACTGATCTCGACCTGAATTTCCGTTCCTGCCTTTTGCCGGATAGGCGTTAGCCAGTTTATGTCTTTCAGCTGAGCGACCGGTTTAACCCCACTTGCTTCTACCGCAGCCCGGGCCATTTCCAGATAAGCGACGCCTGGTAGTATCTTCTCTCCGTTTACGCGATGCCCCGCCAGAAAGAACTCCCGGCCGGTAAATATGCTGCTGAATGTTTGCTCCTCAAGGGTCGAGCTGTTTTGATGCAGCAAGGGATGCAAATGAATAAACACTGAATGTCCGTCCACTTCGTGGCCGGATGAATTTATCCGGCCCGCTGAGCGGGACGAGCTGGATGGCTGGATGGCTGGATGAGGTATCCAGTATCGTTCCCGGGCAAAGGGATAGCCTGGCAGGCTGATTTTTTGGGGTCGCCGGTCCGGATAGAGCAGGTTCCAGTCGATATTAACACCGCTGACCCAGAGTTGCGCCAGGGACTCGGCTTCTTTCACTTCCAGAGCTCTCCGCAAATAGGCCCGGCCTGCTTCGCCTTTGAGGGAGAATGCTATACTGCCTTTTTTAAGGTTGCCGGTTACTTATCCATTTCATAGCCCCTTAATAGCCCCAGCTAAATCGGGCTTTACTTATTATACTTTTACCTCGCCTCGGCTGAACAGGCCGTCAAAAAGCTTTATTTCCGGATTATATGCCAAAGAATTGAAGGAAATACCCAACGATTATTTTTGGCGCATCATTTGTCAGCCCGCCAACTTTCGGGTCGGGATCAAAAGCTGCGTCGGACGAGACGCGTCGGCGAAAAGAACGAGGGTAAAGCGCGGACGCTAAACGTCAGGCGCTGGCGCGATCGCGGCCAGCGAGGCTGACAAACGTGGTTAATGCGGCACCTTTATTACCACGCTCTTCTTTGTCTACCTGGACCAGAATTTCCTGGCCTTCCTGGACCAGTTCCTGGATGGGGCTGCGGGCGCTGTCGCCTTTCTTCTTGAAATAGGTACGGGATATTTCTTTCAGGGGCAGAAAGCCGTGGCGTTCTGCGCCAAAATCAACAAAAGCTGCTTCAAGGCTTGGTTCAACCCGGGTAATTTTTGCTTTGTAGATACTGGCTTTCTTTTGCTCTCGCGTACGATTTTCGATGTCCAGGTCGTAAAGTTTCTGGCCATCCACAAGCGCAATACGAACCTCTTCCGGTTGTGTTGCGTTAATCAGCATTCTTTTCATTTTGGCTTCTCATCTGTTGCGCCGGACGCACGCAGGTGCCCGATGCGTATTGCTATATTGCATACACAAAAGATGTGCGGCGTAGATTGCGCCAGTAGAAGATCATCCCCACCAATTGACATGCAGTCGCGTTATGCGGCTGCTCAATGGGCGGCGGCAAAGGCATGGCGGCAGAGATTATGGCATCTCCACGGAGTTCGGTGGCGCTCGTTGGCGTAGTGCCACATTTTGCTCCAGCCGGCTCCGGCCTGCTCCAGCGCAATAAACACAAGAGGTCTAAACCCGCTTGCCAGTACTGCGCTCCAGCCCTTTTCCACAACCTTGTCCGCCGAGGCGGGTAAGGCTGCTTTTGTTAACCGCAAGCCATGCTGTTGTGCATAAGTTGCGGTTTTCAGGTATTCGTCCTGCTGTTGCAACCATGCAACAGCAAAATTGATCATCTACGTTGTACAAATTTGTGTACTGTCTTGTCTGTCTGGTCGCCGCATACTTACTTGGGCGACCACATCTAAAAGTCTGTTTCGTCTATTTCTTAGTTACGACACATTCAAACATTTAGACTGGCGTTGGATCTGCTGCTGATCTAACGCATCGGTTTTGAGGACAGGCTCGTGGCCCGAACGGGTCACTGATCTGGTGTTGCTCTTACGTCGTCAATATCGTCAAAATTGTTGCGGTGGGTTGTCTGACTTTTTTCCTCTAGAGCGTCCTGTTTATTAAACACATTTCTCGTAAATAGTTGCCTCTTATAAACAATATAGGAAAATGAAGCTTTTAGAGATGGGTCTACAGACTAAGGGGTCTCAAACACTCTTCCATAAAACTTTTGTAGCCCAAGTGTGAAGAGTATTTTCATTAATATGTTATAGAAAGAATAAAAACGCAAAGAAAATATTTGCGGTCTGTAATATTCCCTAATTCAAATTTTTCCACTAAATACCCCTTTTCGCCTTACCCTCCCCTCTTACTAAAGTTAGCGAAGTCCCTTGAATCACTATTAAAGTTTAAATTCCACTCGCTAATCCCAGGGTTACACAGCATTTGCTAATGTTTGCCCCCATGGTTCACATATCAATACGGCATTTTTCCTATGTGTGGGCCACGTCAAGGTGGGTGGGGGGCAATGGGGTTATTTCTGAAGGCTAAATTCCATGCTTCTGAAATGCTTGTATATTTTCGTGTATTTTAACCATATATGTCCTTTTTATGAAATCTAATTTCCATAAATGATCAAATGAGACGTATTTTTTCACTACATGAAAAAAACTAAAATTTAATTTCTATTTCAGGAAAACTCTGAAATTCCCCCCAGCAAGAGGGCGAGGACGGGAGACACCCGAATCGTGTACAACACCCAAGATACAGCCCCATTACAGGGTGAAAATAATGCGGCTCCCAACTGCAATAAAGTTGTGGAGGCTTTGACAGCTAGGCCATCAGCGTAAGTCAAAGATGGAGTTGCCACCTCTTTTGGGCCTCCCAAGTCCCCAAAAAATGAAGTTCAGGGCTCTTTTATTACCAACGTAAGTAAAACTATTGATATTTTCCGTAAATTTTTCTATTGTGCGGTGAAAAAATTAATCTTTTTCTAGCTAATGTATATCCTTTTCACCCCAATAAAGGGTCCCTCCTGGTAGTTCTTGAGGAACCCGTAGGTTCTAAAGGAAATGGATTTTTCATCATTCTTTAATACTAGGAACTTAATTTATTTTGTTATAATGAATTCATTCTTCAAGTGATTAGTAGTGTTCTGAAAATAAGATGTTCTAATAACATCCTGCATACTGATGTTGAAAACTTGGCGGTTTACTGTTGCCTCTAAGAACATTTTTTTCTAAGTGGTTTTATCATAAAATGTTGCACAGTTATTGTCATATTCCGGTACTATCATTTCATTGTTTGCTTACAAAATTATCACAGGATCACATAGATGTATGCTCCTTTCAGTATACGATTGATTCTTTTGCTGATGAACATTAAAATCCCTCTTCCCCCTCTGTATACTTCATTGAAAGGGAACTCACTGGACCTTGATTGCTTTCTAGCTGAGCTAACTCATTCTCTTAAGGTCGCCTCTTCTGTATCTATACCTTCGGTAAGGGTGAAAATAGGGACACAGAAACGTGGTTGGAGAGAAGATGATGAGTTGCAAGAAACCAAGCACCGTCATAAGTTTTGATTTCAGATTTGGGTCGAATGTGATTGTCTTCGCTCGAGTGTTACTTTTTCACTTGTTAAGTCAACCAAACGTGAGTTCCAAAAAGCTTTCCGCCGTTGGAAAAATAGACAAGTTCAAACGGCAACACGTCAGATAAAAAACAATCCCCAGCAGCTTTGGAGGAGATTTTCAAAGCAGATATCAAGTTCCTCCTCGCAATCTAACCCTATCGATGTCACTCCGAGGGAAAGACATTTTTTCGGTTTTCTCCGATGATTCTCTTCCGGTTGAAGCTACCTGTAAAAATGTCCTCCTCCACCATATGTCAAAACTTGACCACCAGAGAAACTTTGTCATTGTTGCAAATTCAGCTGTCCAGACCCAAATTCGTCTAATGAAACCTGGTAAAGTCCCAGGATACGATGGGGTGCAAACCGAGCACTTCCTATACACTACCCCACTTCCTATGCAGTATTTTTCACTGTTATTTCAGGCTTGTATTTCTCAGTAATATATTCCAGCTGCTCTTTTGGAAAGTCTTGTTACCTTTGTCTTAAAGAAGGGCGAAGCCCAAAGGTTTGTGAATCGTACAGACCAATTACATTTTCTCCACAACTGTTAAGCTTTTTGAAAAGCTGATCTTTCAAAAACTAAACACAAAAGACAACCATGGGGACAACCAATTTGGATTTTGCGAAGGCTTGGGTGTGCAAAACGCACACGCAACTTTTTTGGCTATTTTAAACCGCTATAGGATGTTGAAAAAGAACCTGTATGTATGTGCAATCGACGTTTCAAAGGCGCTCGATGTTTTCCTCAGACCTTTAAAAGAATATGTTGACCTACTCTGCAATGAACTGAGAAGCCCAAGATTTGGAAGCTATTATATCTATTTTAGTAATGTACTGCCAAAAGCATGGCTAAAACTACTGGCTGAATGTGATGAGCAAGAGTTAGTCAAAGAAGTTCAAGAAATCTATGCAGATTTTTACCCCATTGATAACGTCCTCTTTTCTTTGAATCTGAATGAACCTATTCTTGGGTTGGAGTGGGGTCAATTGACGCTACAAAGAACCATTTCAGGAATTATTAGCTTCCTTTTAGCAACAAAGAAGAATCCAGTAATTCGTTATCAAGGCTCATCAAACCTGGCTCGAAAACTTGCGGAAAACATTAGCGACTATATAGTAAGAGAGCATCAGCTGTTTGATTTTAAACAGTCAGATCTGCCACTTCTTCTGATTGTTGACAGACGAAGTGATCCTGTAACTCCTCTTTTAAATCAGTGGACTTACCAAGCAATGGTTCATGAATTGTTGGTCATCAAAAACAACCGAGTTAGTCTTGTTAACTGTCCTGGCGTTTCGAAAGAACAGCAAGAAGTGATAATGTCACCAGTTTATGATGAGTTTTACTGCAACAAAATGTATGCCAATTTCGGTCAGATAGGACAAGATATTAAGAACTTAATGGATGATTTCCAAGAAAAGGCTAAAAGTCATCAGAAAGTTGAGAGTATTGGTGATATGAAAGCATTTGTCGAAAATTACCCACAGTTTAAAAAACTTTCAGGGACTGTTTCCAAACACGTCACCGTCGTTGGTGAATTATCTCGTTTGGTCGCACAGCACAACCTTCTTGAAGTTTCAGAACTCGAACAAGATTTAGCAGCTCAGGACGGGCATTCTTCAGCTTTGAATAGAGTTCGACGATTGATTACCAACGACAAATTGCGTCACATTGACGCATTAAGACTCGTGTTGTTATACGCTCTCCGGTATGAACGTCACCCAAGCAATGATGTATCTGGATTGGTTGAAACTCTCCGGCATCAAGGAGTTCCTGATCATTACCCTGGTCTCGTTTCCCTAATGCTTGAATATGCCAGTCTTACACGAGGTCACGCCTTTCAAACCAAAGACGTAGTTAAAATGACTGAAAGATTTTTCAGAGACCCTTTACTAAAAAAAAAAAAACAAATAACCGTGGATTATCAGTTTAATTGACATATAGCCTACTGATATTTATTGCTTAAAGCATTAATATTTTTTTATTTATTAAAATAAAAAAAGTTAAAACATTTAAATTTATTTTGTTTTCAGTAAAGTGCAAATTATATTCTGGTCTTGAGAATCCATGGGGGTTGCCAGCCCTACTCGTGTTAATTTGGAAGGTTTACCCTCGGAAGGTTATTTGACTTTATTGCACCTCTTCACTTTTCTTTGGAAAATTTGTTTTGTGGAAAAGTTTTTTTTAAATTCATTTCTGTTCGTTTTTATTACATGGTCTTTTTCATGGAGAAAAAATAATGTTTAATATCTTTTCCATTGTTTTAATAAGATTCCATAGTTTGTCTTGCTATTTTGTATGTTGCAGAAACTTTTTAAACAATTTTGAATCCTGACACAAAAGGTACTGTTTAATTTAAGCTTATACCTCCTCAAGTTGACCTGAAAAATAAAACTTAATATTATTTCAAAAATTTTTATCCATGCTCTTTGACAACCTGGAAACACTTACATTCTTTTGATTTATTTAAATTGTCAGAGCAGAAGTAGTAATAGCAGTAGCCCCAAAAGTTTCAAATAAATACCCCCCAGTCGTTTTAGATATATGGCTGAGGTTTCTTATTGGCAACCATAGGTGTCTTTTGGTACATTTTTACAGAATAATGGGCCAACTGAATAATTGTGAGGGGTTGACATACCCAACATTCCTGGAGACATAGCTGTTGGACTGTTCTACTATTCTGAACGAAATAGCTGTCTCAAAATTTTGTTTGGATGTGATTGGAAAATGAATGGGATTGGAAGGAGAGCTGCTTACCTTCCAATCTCTTTTTACTCTTAAAAAGACACTAGAACTTTTAATCTTGAATCGAATCAGCTTCTTTAACAGTTTCAATGATATGTCTATTTATTGTAGAGCGGCCCTGCCTATGATATTGATTATATAGTCATCTGAAAACCTTCATGTATATGGTTTTTTCGTTTGATTGAAACTCCTTCTAAATGTTCCCTAAAAGTTTCATCTTTATAGCTTTAACGTCATCAGTTACAGTAACTGTAGAGGTGTTATTAATAGTGAATGTAATCCCGTTTAAAAAGTCAAACGTCAAATTATCATTACCTTCACTTGCATGTAGACTTTTCCTCCAACGCAGAAGAAGGGGACCGACTCTACTACGGTGCCAAAGATATGGAGCGCACCTATTTAGGAAAATGGGATAAAAACGCGTGTGGTGATTGCTATTGGATGTTAAAATGAGAATGTCAAAGAACATCAAAATGAAGTTTCACAGGACAATGAGAGTTTACTCAAAGGAATACTTCTTTGTTTTCTTTTTTGCTCGGTTTGAAATGTATTTCAAGCTTTATGTGCTTGTACATCATATTTCCTTGTCTTGATCAGTTGTCTATCTTATTTAAATTATTTCATTATTAAAAACTAAAATTTTTGTTCAGAAACTACACAATAATTTGATATAAAAAGTTGCAAGTAAAGGGAAATTTTGCTTTCTTCTCGACCAGTGGTGGATCGTGGACTCTGGCAACATTGGTTTTCATCCATTTAAAACTATATAAACATAATCGATTCCTAAGAAATAAAGTTGACTCACGACGAGTCAGTTAGCTTCATAGATTTCAATGGATAAAAACCACTATTACAGGATAGTACAACTGTTTCGAAAGTGTTCGAGAGAATTCCTTTCCAGATAGAATTCTAGCCAAAAAAGTCCGAAATATCTATTAGATGAAAAGTTTGAGACAGTCAATTGATTTACAATTAACACAAAAATCATATTTAAAAAATTCCACTGATCTTACTAATAAGTTGTGGAGGGAATTCGAGGTGATTTGGGAGGGAAATCGAGGTGATTTGGAAATCAGCACACCAAATGGCAGCTCGTCAAAGACTTAATGTTTTTCAAACGCTTCAATTTTGCAGGCCTGTGTGATTTTTAATCAATGTGAATATGTTAAATTTTATATTCCCTTGCGATGCAACTAGAACAAAAAAGGTTTGGTGTTTTGTTATTTTAGGTTGAGATTATATTTTAAACAACGAAATTAAATATCTGGATATTTTTCGCGGTGGGGGGGGGATTTATTTGAAGGTTGAAATAGGTTGGAATGGAAGAGTATTGGCACAGATTATCCCACCTTGGATGCTTTCATGCTGTGATGCTTTTGCAATTGTAATTTAGATGAAAAACCCGTATATACGACTGGCGAATGATCAGTAACATTAAAAAGGAAAAAGTCGCTTTTACAACATTCAGAGTAAGTTGAAAGAGAAGAAACAACAGAATTAACAGAACCAGTTAGCCCGTCTCTTATTCGACTTTCATCTGCGTAAACTAGGCACGTGACATTAAAATTTCACAAAAATGCAAGTAATTGGAGGATACAAAATACAACAGACAGACACAATTTGAAACTAGAAAAAGACAAACTTTCCCCCTGTTTCGCCCCCTTGGCTTGCGTAAATTAGAACTATAAATAAAGACCATCACTATTTTCAAAACGGGGAAAAGGGTTCCCCACAAATACTTTAGGAGATAACTAAAAGAAGAATTGTTACCATTTGAAGCCAGAGAACAAAAAGGTTGAGTTTACACTCAAGCTCATTGTGTGCAAATTAAACTGGACATAAAGACTTAGAAAAGTGTAATTAAATGATAACATAACTTGAGATGGTTTCAATTATAATTTTAATTTTTGTTTTAGGACACAAAACAAAATTCCCCCCTCTTTCTCTACCAGAATAAATTTATTGAGTGAACTTCTAAAAATACCTTACCAACCCAGATAACCGGGATCCCTAACCCGTCATTCTTTTCCCCGTCCTAGAATCCTCATCTAATTATTTTATTATTAGTGTTAGGAAGAATACCCTACCCCTCCGATAACTTAGTGTATACGTGATGGCTTATTGCGCAAACGAGAAAGAAGGGAACTTACCAGACAAGAGTATGAAAACTCAAAAGAAATAAGCCAGTCTGGCTACCACTGATTTGTGTCAGCCAGGGTCAGGGACATATATTAACCCTAGGCTCAAATTATGCTTCCAAGTGACTTTAATACAAATGGGTAGGAGCCGAACGTAGCCTATCAGAAAAAATAAATAATTTCACTTTGTTCCACTTATGGCTTTGTTCCGAATATGGTACTCACAGTAACTGCGGTGCAAGGTTGGCACCCGTCCAGTAATTTTTAACACATTGGCTTTCAACACCCCTCTCGGAATTTCAGTGAACTTGTCTCAAAAACAGTTGGGTCCTATTAAAAACTAATTCATGGCGGCTAGCTGTAAATGCTCGCCCTTTCTTCTCTGCTAGAACGTGCTAATTTTCGTTACTATAGCGTTAGAAAAAAATACCTTGGTCCTGGTGTCCCAGAAAAGATTTTTGGACTTTCAAACCCGGTAGGGTAAAGTATACAAAAGATTCTTGCCTTGTTTACGCTATTAAACCAGTCGTATGAATTCAAAACAATGCAAAGGAGTACAATTTTTATTTTCCAAAATCTAACGGGTAATTTTATTTTCATTTTTCAATAAAAATACCAGGAAAGTGATCATTCTTCTATAACCATATCCAGAAAAAGTATTTTTCAAAATCAAAAGGATGGGGTAAATCCCAGGGCAAGGCAATTTTGGAGAGGAAGCTAAATATGCGATCTTCAATTGTTTGACCAGAACGCTCGCTTTTTTCGTTCCATAATTGCACATAACGAAAAATCTTTCGATTCCTGCATTCAACCTCTGGACTAGAATGAAGATATCTATGTTGAACGGTTGTATTCATAATACAATAGTTTATCCTTTAAAACTATTAGGTGTAGTAAGAGTCTGCTAATTGGAAGTTGTGTTTTCAAAGCCTTTACAATGCCAAAATACAAACAGTGTTATGCCTGTTTTCCCTTGCATACTTTTATGAAGATGAAAAGAGTAAAATTAATATATGAAATATCAAAAATATATGAAATATCATCCAGAAAAAACCTCTGGAGAAAAAAACTCTAGTGCAAAACAAGCAAGAAAGAAGGGTAAAATCAATTTTAACCATAATTGTACGAAACGTTGCCAAATTCTCTGGCAAAATAATCGCGTATTTTTGTCTTTCCACATTCCTATCTTGAAATTTATTTACCAAAAGAAAATTTCCTGCTTAATGATGAGACAAATAGTAAGAAGTATTTGTTGAGGAGTCATTGCAAGAAGTGATGTACATTGAGTTTAATAGAGCTATTCAACTACGGTAGAGCAGACTCTAGGAAATTTGAGGGAAAATCTGCCAAAAATCTGTCAATGAACAAAAGAGTACATACTCTGAGATTTCTTTTCTTTTGCTGTAATAGTGGAAAAAAAACCTATCAGTTTCACTTGAATATCCGAACTACTAAATCACAGACCATTGTACAATGATAATAAATACCAATTTGCATGGAAGACTTGATAGTACAATTGTGCCTCATCTTGCTCTACATGCAGGGCAGTATCCAGGGGGGGCAGGATGTCAGGGTTACTGGTTGTGACTACTTCCGACTGCGACAACTTACACCTATGACTGTGACTACTTGACTCTGCTACTACATCTAATTGTGATTACTTTCAGGAAATGTTGAGAGGGATAGTAAACTTTGAAACTTCGATGTCGAAAAAATACCATTTTAATGTTTTATGAACTTTGATGAAACTTTGATGCTGAGAAATTCGATGTTGAAATATGGGATATTGATAAACTTAAGAAAATTGCATATTTGTGGCCCTGTCTTGTATATTTGATTAGCTTGTCACTGAAAAAGTTTAATGTGCTTCATGATTAAAAGAAATCGGTTAAAAACGGTCATCCCGAAGGAAACAGTTATTAAGACGGTCATCCCTTTGCATGAAGGAGGTTTAAAACAGATCGTTCTAGCTAGAGACCAATTTCGATGTTATCATTGTTTTCAAAGCTGTATGAAAAGGATATGCACAGAAGATTATATAATCACCTGAACTTATATGTAGTTCTCGCTGAAACACAGTTTGGATTCGGGAAAAGCCATTCTATAATACATACAGTCCACCATTTCACAGAATATTTTTATCTCTGGGCTTGAACGTGGTGAGTTAGTGCTTTCAACTTTCATAAATTTTAATAAAGCTTTTGGTCCTGTTGTTTTTAAGATTTTATTGAGTAAACTCAGAGGGAGTAGTCAATCTGGACTTGTCCCAGTTAAAGATAGGAACGGGACCACAATTAGTGATAAGGAAAGAGTTAAAGAGATGGGATGAACATTTTAAGAATGTGCTAAACCGAGATAGAGTTGTAGGAAAAGATATAGAGGAAAATGAAAAGGTTTGTGATACCTTGGATGTGAAGGAGGATTGTTTTGTGAGGATGAATTGGCGATAGAACTAAAAAGCAATAAGGCTCCAGGTGCTGATAGTGTGGTAAATGAGTTTCTTAAATATGGTGCTTCTGAGGTTAGAAATAAGCTCCTGGAGACTATGAATTGGATTTATTAAAAAAGGTAAAGTACCAAACGACTTTATGAAAACCTTAATTAAACCATTGTACAAGAATGGTGATAAGAGACAGTGTGGTAATTATCGAGGCATTAAACTGGTCTCTGTAGGTACCAAATTACTTAGTAATATGATAGTTTTTAGACTGAGAGATGCTTGGTGGCCGGCCGGAATTCAGCCTGCTTGCCGAGGTCCGGACGGAAAGTCGGGCCGGAGGCACGGATGCGTTCGCGCAGCCGGATCGGATAGATCTCGCCGTCGATTTCCTCGACATCGATCAGGTCGACATCAACCACCAGATTGTCGTTGAAGGCCAGCTTGCCGGCTTCTTCAAGGCCTTTCACGGCTTCCGGGTGGCGACCGATCAGGGCATGGTCGATGCGCTCCTGCCATTGGCCGTTGGCACCCAGCCACACGGCAATTCCATCGGTAAGACGGTTGGCGGTAAGAACTTTCATCATGACGGCGTTCCTCATCCTTCGGCAGCGATCAGGCCGCTGCAACTTCCTTGCTTTTCGTCAGTGGCGTCGAGTTTTCGAAATTGGCACCGGCGACGGCGTCGCCAATGATCACCATGACCGGGCCGGTCAGTTCGTCCCGATCTTCGATCGCCGGCAGGTCCTTCAGCGTGCAGTGAAGCAGCGTGCGGTCCGCGCGGCTGGCATTTTCGACAATGGCCACGGCGGTGTCGCTGGCAAGGCCGGCCTCGATCAGACGCCCCGCGACCGAAGCGGCGACGGAGCGGCCCATATAGACAGCGATGGTGGCCCCGGAGATCGCAAGCTTTGCCCAGTCCGGAAGCACATTGCTGTTGAGGTCGTGCCCGGTGGTGAAGACCAGCGAAGAGGCAACGCCGCGCAGCGTCAGCGGCAGTTCGAAATCGGCGGCGGCTGCGAATGCCGATGTAATGCCCGGCACGATCTCATAGTCGATGCCGGCATCGCGCAGCGCGGCCATTTCTTCGGCGGCGCGGCCATAAACCAGCGGGTCGCCTGATTTCAGCCGGACAATGCGCTGTCCTTTGCGGGCGAGGTCGACAATCAGCGTATTGATCTCGTTCTGCGACTTGGAATGGCAGCCCTTGCGCTTGCCGACGGAAATGCGCTCGGCGTCACGCCGGCCCATGTCGACGATGGCTTCCGGCACCAGCGCGTCATACAGAATGACATCGGCTTCCATTAGCGCACGCTGCGCGCGCAGCGTCAGAAGGTCCTCGGCGCCGGGACCGGCTCCGACGAGCCAAACGTACCCGCTGACCTTGTCGGTATTGTGCAGGAGATGCGTGGCTGCCTGCTGGGCGGCGTAAATAATGGACTATTACATAACGTACAGCCCTTGCCCCAAAGGGCCTGGGGGTAGATATCCCCAGATATATAGCTATTGGACCTTTCAGCTATGCTGAAAAAAATGGATATCTCGAAATTTTGGTTTAATGTGTTTGGGAAATAAAGGGGCGAGGAAGGGGGAATGATTGCCCTGCGATCACTGTTGACTCTTGAAAAAGTCACTAGAACTTTTAATTTCCAATCTAATGAGCTCAAAAAAATTCAATGGTGAAAATTCATTGGTGAAAAAAATATTGTTCCCACTTCGCTCTTTACTTAGTCAGCGGTATTGCCCTGCTTATGATATACATATATGTATATTGATAACTGGTAATTTAGTGGTTTAATGAATACATTGCAGGAGACAGAGAAAAACCGACCCTTTTATTCAAAAAGAATAAAAGCATAAATATAATAACTATTCAGAAGGTTTATCATTATTACTTGCATTTTTTTTATTTTGTATAAGGAATCTTTAGTACTTTCTTTACAGAAATTGAAAAGATAATGCATGGTTTTGGAGATGTTCCAAACCCACTCCGAATGTCTGTCGAGCTTATGGAAAATCTGATAAAGAAAGAGCTGAATGAAATAATTAGAGAAGCAGAAACAGTTGCTGAGTTTCGGATGTCATCAAAAATAGACATAGAAGAGATTGTATTCTTGCTAAGAAGAAATAAATTCAAATTGAGGAGAATATACAAATGCTTAGGTAATGTGATTCTAATCAATTATTTTTGTTTTTCTTCATTTTCTTATGCTCTTTTCTCTTTCTTGTTTTTCTTTTCTTCCGTTCCTTTTTGCCTAATATGAACTGATATCTGCTTGGTAGTCTAGGGCCCATTTCACATTCCAGCTGGTACAGGTCTATCGCAAGGAGCTTTTTTGTCAGGAGGTTTCGTTAATTGTACAGACTAAGCTAGGCTTAGGTAATGGGTTTGAATTCTTTGATGTTAAACATTAGCAAGCCTGTTGTCAAATAAACGGATTTGAGATAACACATCACAAACCCTAAAATAATACTCATAAGAATGCAACTGTCCAGTCGAATAAATTTAGCGAGCGAAATGAAAGATAAAGATAAGGAAGAGGAACAAAAGGTGAGAAGTGAAAATTTGTGGTTGGTGATTTGTATGTTTCTATTTTAACAATAAGCTCTTGCTATTGTGTCCTCAGGCTTGCATTTGGTATAAATTAAAGGAAAAATGAATAACTGAGGAACTGAATTGATAGTCCATTCAGATGCATAGGGAAAGGCTCAAAAGCCAATCCATATCATGGAAAACCTGTCGGTTTTGGGGTTATAAAAATTCCCCTAGTTTCCCTATGGTATCAATTGAGTTTTCATGGGTCGTCGAGTCAAAATGAGCAAGTACTTTTGAAAGTGGAATGCACGTCAACTGTTAAGCACACGAAAGTTTGAGATTTGGTGGTTCTTATCCAGAACCATAAGCTCTTGTCCAACAAAAATAATACTTTGTATAAAACTAACAGTAAGGGGAATATACTTGACAAGAAACACACTTGGTTTAGAGACTTGGTGCATACAACTGCATTTTATCTGTGGTTTTTAGTAAAATCTTTGCACCTATTATTAGGACATTTTTCCCCTCGTACCAATTGATTTTCCTCGTCATTTTTGCATGTGTTTGAACAAACCATGACTCTGCAAATTGTTGAAGAGTAGAATATATATTTATCATTTACCTGGCCATTTTCGCTGACCATTATATTGTCTGGATTTCGATCGCCAATTCCTTCGGCGTGAACGGCACGCTTCTGGGCGGCCTGTCGGGCTTGCTCAACGCCACGGGCGACGACGCCTCGATCTCGGCGCTGGTCAAGGCGTTCGAGCGCCATGGCGTGCTGCGGACCCTGGCCGAGCCGGTGCTGACGGCCGTGACCGGCGAGACCGCGAGCTTCCTGGCGGGCGGCGAATATCCGGTGCCCACCGATGTGGATGACGAGGGCAACGTCACCTACACCTATCGCGAATACGGCGTCGGGCTGGAATTCACGCCGGTCGTGCTCGACGAGGGCCGCATCAGCCTGCGGATCTCGACCGAGGTCAGCGAGCTGACATCCGACGGCGCGCTGTCGACGGACACGATCACCATCCCGGGCGTGTCGGTGCGCCGCGCCAACACCACGGTCGAGATGCCCTCGGGCGGGTCGATCGCCATGGCCGGGCTGCTGCAACAGCGCGACGAAGTGTCGAATGCCGGGCTTCCGGGGCTCAAGAACCTGCCGATCATCGGCCAGCTCGCGATGGCTGGGTAAAGGTACACTCTAAACGTACGGTAACCGTTCGGACACCACTCATGTCTTGAGTACAATGATACCATGAGTTTTTGCAAACATTGTATTGGTTATACCATTTTCCAATAGTTGTGAATCTTGATCTAGGGATTGCATTGTCAATTGATATAGGTCCTGCATTATTTATCAAAAGATAGATAGTAGAATGGAATTTCATTTACTTCACACGCAAGAAAGGAAAGTCCGGACATTCCAAATTTGTGTGGGGAATTAGTCCATGTTCCTACAGCACTAGCACTTTTTACAAACGCCAAAGCATGTTTTGAATGAATTTCACCATTCGTAAATGAAGAGTCAGTGTAAGTACGTGAGCCCGTGGCCATACGACGTTGATTCGTCATTATGTGAGGAACGAGCAGCTTGATATTATGTCCACTGACTTCTAGTTTTTCAATTGCCAAAGCAACAGAACTCATAACCTGATGTGTTCGTACATGAAGTATTGCTAAAGTGAGAGAGATTGTTGTATCAGGCGCGTCCGGCAAGTACATTTCGCAAAACAAAAGTGGACGGTGCCATGTAACTTTATGTCAATCTTCATATAGGGAGGCAACCATTTGGGTATAATTAAACGTTTCATGATTTATTTTCCCAAAATTGTAAATCACTAGTTGTCACCTCTCGAAGTATATTGGTAGTGTCAGTGTCCGTTTTATATTCATATCCAATGGCAAAGTCCCTCAATTTCTAATAGAACTTTGGAGTCATCAACATAAATAGTATGTAACTTGCAGTATCAAGATGAGCGTTGTCCCCAACCTTCAACTACAACCCGTGCTCCGTGTGTGCCTGGTGACCCAAGACCTGAATGCCCAGTTGTGTGTAACTTCCAGTACCAAGATGAACGTTGTTCCAAACTTACAACTACCACCCGTACTCCATGTGTCCCTGGTGACCCAAGACTTGAATGCCCCATAATTTGCACAACAGAGTATCAGGACCGGAGATGTCCAAAGCCAACAACAACACCTAAAGTGTGTGGTATTTCCGATCCTGTAAGTCCTGATTGCCCCTGTAAAAGAAGAGACTCTAGACCGCAATGTAAAGTCACATCCCCTCTCGTTAACAAACCAAAACCCCCCACTACACCCTCGAAATTGTAGAGTATTGTGTTGAAGAAGAAAGATGACGGTTGCGTGAATGTTTGCGTGTATATCGTATCAACACATGGGTCCTGAGTTGGATTGGGGTTTTTTCTCTTTGACTGTCTGAAACTAATATGTTATTTTGTCTAATTCAGTGTTTTAGCAAAAAAAAAATTAATATAGTGTTTGCAACAATATTAATTTATATACCAAGAACCAAAAAACTTTAATCAATTATGTCAATCATCAGTTTTCTTATTGTGTGATGTTTAATGTAATTTAGCTGATAAAATTACGTAATTCAAAATATATACTATTTATAGTTGGTTCAGCTATCAAATTTATAAGATGTTGGAATGTTTAAATGAAACATTTGACCCCATGAGCAAATTAAGCAAAATAAATATACAACATATATACCAAACAAAATAAGTCCAACTGAATGAATAAAATATAAACCGAAAAAACTCAATTATATAGCAATAATCTAGCAAAACAAATACACAAAACAAATATAAAATAGAATGAACAAATGTACAATTTTAAGTCTCTGATATTACAATAACATCAGAGACAATGAGCTAGACTTTATTTTTTTGTGGCAAGAAGAATTTCATACAAAACATTCGAAACTGTTGTTTTTAGAATAGAATTTTACACATTATAATGTACTTCAAATTAGTATTGTAATATCAACATTAGCCAAAATAGTATAACATAAAAAGGTTTATTTACATCCAAATTATCACTTCAAACTTTTCTCCTCAGCGTTGATGTAAGAAGAAAAACCGATAGCGTTCTTTAATATGGATGCTACCCGTGCATGGGATAAAACTCAGTTAAAACATTTATTTAGAGTCTAGCACTCTCCCAAGCTTTGATTGCGCTTAAAAAAGCGATTACAATTGTAACAAAACCAGTCTACAAAACATTCTACCTAAGGAAGCATTGTAAGCAAAAATCTCACTTAAAGAATATCCTACTTTTTGTTCAAACATAGAACTATCTATATTATTACGTAACTTTAAATCGTATACTGCATAAGTAGTCACAGTCTATACTTTGTCTTTTATGTTATGCCAGTTAAATAAGAGAACAACACTTTAAGAACCAAAATTCATGTCTCTTGGCACCGAAAAGATACTTGACTATTCTATAAGTATAGATTTACAAGTGGAGACTGATGACCATGGTATTCTCACTTTTCAATGTCTTCATTTGTAGAAGAGGATATCCCTTCAATGGGGATATCCCCTAACTGCTGTTGGTCCAGAAGATACTCCAGGAATGAGTTTTGGTTCTTGTACATTGTTTGAAAAAGTTTTAACCTGAAACAGATCTTGTCTTGGTTTAAACCCCTCTTCTCAGCAGGGTCTTTGGACTTCAAACTTAATTTCTCTTCCTCCTCCTATCGACTTTTGTTATTCTTCTTGACTCTTCTGTAACAATAATTGAGGTTTTGTCCTAATTGCAAATTTGTTTGACGTTTTGCAGTTTCCTTTTTATTATCTATTCAGTGGGAAAGGGTCTCTCAAAATTCCTGTTTTAAAGTCTGCATTGATTATAAACTGATTAAAAATGTTGTAACTATAGTTATAATTTGCACTGCACATTTCTGCGTTAGAAAATATAATTGCATTTACCCGTATGAGGCTCGAGTTTTGGAAATTTTGTCTCTTTGGCCTTAAAAAAAGAAGAGCAATATAGATAAAAAAACAACACGACCAGGTGCAAAGAAACAAAAGTAGGGCTCTTTAATTAATTCCCTCCTCTCTCCCCTCCAAAATATAAGAGACTATACCGATTTGCCCACAATTTCTTCGGGACCTATTAAGAAGGGGACATATTTAAGAGCTTTACTAGCTGCATACAAAAATATGGACAAATTTAAGAAGGGGGCTAAGTCCACCCCCCTAGGCCAGCTGTTGAGCTTCATGTGAAGTTCAGCTTCACCAGTTCTTAGAAAATAACCCAAATGCCCTAAAAATGTTGCACTACTAACGAATACGAAATCCACCTGATATATGGCAGTTTGGAAGATTATTTGACTTTATTTCTGCTTTTTTATGGTTTAATGGAGCTCTTTAATTTTCTTTGAAAACTTTTTTGTGTGGAAATAATTATTATAATTAATTTCTCTTCGTTTTTATCGATATAATCTTATTCATGGAAAAAAATGTTTTAATTCGTTTTGTTTTTTTTTCTATAAGAATTCATAGTTTGACTTGCTATTTGTATGTTTGAGATAATTTTTCAACAATTCTTAACAAAATACAACATTTTAAAAATCTGGGGGCTAATCCATAAGACGGTTTGTTATACAACATAAATTTTATAATGATTTTAATGTAAATTATATGTGCATTAATATAAATTTACAAGTGAGAAAGCTAAAAAGGGAATTGTTGTGATTATTGTTATAAATAAAATGTTTAAATATTAAAAGACAAAGAGAAAAAAGACTTTAAGAAATGCTGGTCATAGAACCGTTGTTATCCTTTTTTGGAAATTTTTCTCTCTTTGTTTTGTTATAGTTGGTTAGTTTGCTATAGATCTTTTAAAATATCTAAAATAAAGAGAAAAAAGAGGCCTAACCTGAATTAAAATCTTATATTGCTGTCTTTGTTCTTAACTTTTACCACTACTAAAGTACAAACGGGTCTAAGTGAAGATAGAATTCAACATGATTCTGTACAGAGGAGTACGAAAATTGAAAAAGAACATATTTATTTTTGATTGTTTTGGTAAATATCTAAAAATTTGTATTGCTGCCTTTGTTCTTATACTTACAATTTGTAAATTTCATGTGAATTATATATGAAATTAGGCATATAGACTATGCCTAATTGAAATTAAAAAAAACCTTTCAGTTATCTTCAGAACCAAATAACAGAACTAAATCCAGCATAAAGAGTGAGCTAAGAATATCAGCGTGACAATAAGTGTCATATATAGCTTTTTGAATTATCACGAGTAAATTACTGAAATATATCAGTCAATTCATGAAATACAATTTATGAATGAAAAGAATGAATTTAATTAAACAATTAAAGAATGAAAAGAAATGAAAATAAAGAAATACTTAAATCTTAGAAAAAATATTCAAGAAAAAACTGGCGGCAAAGTGATGTAGAATAAACATCCGGGTATCACTAAGAGTAGAGAAGAAAACCTCTAAAACATTGATAAACTGCGAATAATGAATTTGAAAAGATACAAGGGTAAAGGATAGCTCCAATAATAACTGACCCTTTACTTCGAAGAGGCAATGGCAAAATATTTTTGGCTTATTATTAGTAAAAAAGATAACATATAATAAAATATATTATAGTGAAAAAAAATAGAGTCGAACTCTTTTTACTGTGTTTACTATTATCTTTTTATTATTTATGTGTTTATTATATTACATTCTTATAAGTTAACTTTCAAAAACCGCTCGAGATGGCGCCGACGCAGTCCATCGAAGCGGCCGTGTGGGTCGCCCTCGGCGGGCGCGGCACACTGATCGGCCCGCTGCTCGGCGCTGGCCTGGTGAACGGCATGAAGAGCTGGTTCACCGTGGCCTTCCCCGAATACTGGCTGTTCGCCCTGGGCGCCCTGTTCATCGTCGTCACCCTGTTCCTGCCGCGAGGCGTCGTCGGCCTGCTGCAGAGGAAGTCATCATGATCGCTCCTGCACTTTCCATCTGCGGCGTTGCGCGGTGCCCGCTCCTCAGCGTACCCACTCGTACTGCTTCGTCGCTGCGCGCCTCGCGCCTCGCAGCTGAAAATGCTCGCGACGCGCTCCTGACGACCTCCACGGAGAAGGATCAATGAGAGCTACTCCGGTACCCGAAACCATGCTCGAAGCCGCTTTCGACCCCACCGGCCTGTCGCTGGACACCGGCAAGACCGTCGGCAAGGGCGTCAATGTCCGTCACGGCACCATCCTCACCCTGGAAGACATCAACGTCAGCTTCGATGGTTTTCGTGCGCTGACCGACCTGACCCTGTACATCGGTGTCGGCGAGCTGCGCTGCATCATCGGCCCCAACGGCGCCGGCAAGACCACCATGATGGACGTGATCACCGGCAAGACCCGCCCGGACAACGGCGTGGCCTACTTCGGCGAACAGTACGACCTGACCGCCATGAGCGAAGTGGAGATCGCCCAGGCCGGCATAGGCCGCAAGTTCCAGAAACCCCCGGTGTTCGAGTCACTATCGGTGTTCGAGAACCTGGAGCTGGCGCAGAAGGCCAACAAGTCGGTGTGGGCCAGCCTGCGCGCCAGGCTCAGCGGCGAACAGAAGGACCGCATCGAAGACGTGCTCACCACCATCCGCCTGGAAAGTTCGCGCCACCGCCCGGCCGGCCTGCTGTCGCATGGCCAGAAGCAGTTCCTCGAGATTGGCATGCTGCTGATGCAGGAGCCGCACCTGTTGCTGCTCGATGAACCGGTGGCCGGCATGACCGACGCCGAGACCGAGTTCACCGCCGAGCTGTTCAAGTCACTGGCGCGCAAGCACTCGCTGATGGTGGTGGAACACGACATGGGCTTCGTCGGCTCGATCGCCGACCACGTCACCGTGTTGCACCAGGGCAGGACCACTACAATTGACTTGAAGATTTAATTCCGGCATTTCCTTGAACAATCCATGCAAGAAAGGAAAATAGAGAAATTGTTACCTGATCAGCCTAAGATGCCTAAATTCTTACGAACAATCTGAACACCACGATCTGCAAAAAGATGGACACAATCTAAGCAAAAACCCCCATTTTCTTTATACGAGCCGTACAAGCACGAATTTGATGATATTTTTTACAACACCAGATAGGGTATGAGGATTCTTTTTTTCCATCAGATAGGGTATACGGTATATATCAGACGAGGGTCGTTTTTCCCAACATTAGATAGGGTATAAAAAAAGACAAGTTCATATAAAAAATAATTTTATTACCAAAGATTGGTTAATTTTCATATAATTATTTTATATGAGCTTGTCTTATATTTATATGCTATCGAAGGTAAAAAAACGACCCTCGTAATTAATTCCTAATTTTTTATTTGTATATTTCTTACTTAAAACAAAAATTTTTGATAAAGACAATCGCATCTCAAAAAATGAAAAAATTGTCTACTTCATTATCTAATTCTCTGCTTTGACCGCTTTTATTCTATGGTGTTTAATTTACTTTACAAGTTATTGGCCCAAATAAAACTTAAAAAAAAAGTTGTTAGCGTCAATCTTACAACACCTGTAACTGTTATAATTTAAACTTGACTAATTTAATACTGTTCCAATTTACCCTAATTAAACTTTAATATTTTGATCCTTCTTTTAAAGTAGGACGTCTGTATTATACAAAGTTCCATCTCAAAGAGCTTTTGTCTTTTACTTAATATGCTATGAAAACAGTATTTTTTCCCGTTACCTAGGCATTTGGAAATTCCGTTCCATTGAATCAACTTTGCTCTTAACCCACTTTTTGAAAATTACAAGAGAAGAAAACGATAAGAAGAGACAAAGACAAGGTAACTAAAACAACCTCTCTTTATCAATCTCTCTTTAATAATCCCTGTTTAAGTATCCTAAGGGTGCAGTATTGACTTAATAAAAGCTAAATATAGACATTCTAAGATAACTTTATACTACAATAATATGTTATACAATATTATTATGAGTACCAAGTTAATACAAAACTAGATATGGTTTCAAAAGAATTTAAAAAATAAAATAAAAGCTGATGACCACAGTGAACAGTCCGGGTGAAGAACTAGTGGTGTACTGGGTGTCATTCTGTGCCAGGTGCAGCACATTGTGATAATTGAAAAAGTAAGGCTATTGTCGCTATAATCACCCGAACAAGTCCACTTGAATAGCTATTTTTTGGGGATTGTAAATTATTACAAAACGTTCCAACAAAGGAGTTGTACAAAACCGCATATTGATGTTTTTAGGTGAAGGTTCAGCAGTTGCACCAAACCTAGTGATTGAAATGAGTAAAGACATTGCGTCGCATTAGGTGTTTATTTGTGAAGGTACAGTGCAAAATGCTAGGACTACGTTCTACTAGCTCTATGAAATTGAAGTCCTTACTTTTCTCAAAACATTCAAGCGACTCTAACTTGATAGTTTAGGAATTTGAGGTCGTAGAACATGATTTTAGGTCATGCACCATTAGCCTGTAACCTGTCATGTGTCTCTGACCTTATTTATCTACACCATAAAATATAAATAAATTAAGGTCAGCGTTCCATTGCTCCGATTGCTTCACTTAATTTGCTTTTTCTGTGATCTGCGATTTTCAAGATTTTCAACAATCAAATGCAAACATTTAATGATTTTCAACAGCGTTATGCAAGAGAATTTTAATTTCATAGTGGGTAATGGAACGGATAATTCGCTTTTATCTCCGTGGGCTACAAAACCCGGGTCCAAACGTAGATAATCATCAGTCTAACTTTCGAGATGTCTTGTGCGCCAAGATTAAAACAAGATATAGCCAGATCTTATTTGCAGGTAAGGTTCTATACATATTAAGGGATGATCCCCTCCTCTCTTTAAAAAATAGGACGAGATTATGCTCAAATTAGAACTGATATAATTCTCGGTATTAAAATATTAAGTAAAAACTTAAGCCCTTCCCATAAAAACGATTTATTGGTGGCAAAATAACATTGTTCTCTCGCGTCATATGTGCTCTTAGTCTGTTTATTATTTCAAAAGGCCTCTACCGTATTCCGACAGATCATTAAATTATTACCTTCAGTCCCTCTGTTTGCGTTAACCCTTAATTATACCATCCCTTCAAGTATAGGTTTAGTTTCCGTAAGTGGTTAAAGTCGCGCATAGGATTAAATAATTGGGTGAAAAGGCTTGCTTTATAACAAAACCGCTTTTTCTCAAAAAATCCCTTCCCTTTCCCAGCTTGACCATTCATTTCTGCTAGAACCACTCTGTAAATTTCCTACAAAAACCTTTTCCCACTACCTTTTTACCGACCAATAATGTAAATTTCCTACAAGACTTCAGTTGAGATCTTCGCATTGACGGGTAGGTCGTTGGCAAATCTTTATATTTACCCATGGGATTTGGAAACGGAAGATTTGGATCGCCAACTCGATGCGATCAAAGGGCTCGGCATTACATCGCTTGCCCCAGCATTTTCCTATCACGCAGGTAAGTTCATCAGACCAATGGGCCGAAACGGAAAAGTGGTTTTTCCCGAAGATGGATCTGTGTATTTCCCTTGTGCTTTGGACCGTTATGGGTCGCTGAAACCCCGACCTGCATCTTGGGCTGATCAGCATCCGCATGGCTTACGGGAATTGTGTGATCACATCAAAGTCCATGCATGGACCGTCCTTTGCCACAATACACGATTGGGCATGGCGTTCCCGGAAGTCTGCGCCAGAAATGCATTTGGAGATATCTATCCCTACAGTCTTTGTCCTGCCAATCAGGCGGTTTCCGATTACGCGATAAACCTTTGCCTGGAGATAAGCAATCAATTTGACATTGACGATTTATTGCTTGAATCACCGGGTTGGCTACCCTACAACCACGGCTATCACCACGAATTCGCATTATTGGCTCCAAACCCTTGGTTGGAGAAAAAGCTGGGTTTGTGTTTCTGTCCTGCCTGTATTCAGGGCGCTAGCAAAGCCGGAATTGCTGCCAAGACTCTTCAAGCACGAATCCGGGATGACATTGAGCGTTTTTTTCAAGCATCGATTCAGGTCGAGCCACAACAGTCGGAAGCCTGGCTGATCGCGGATTTGCAAGCGGATGACGAGCTCAATGCGTTTCTGAACTGGCGATGTGAAAAGGTGGCAGGGCTGGTGCAAGAAATTCGAAATCAGGTAAGGCGTCAGGTCGGACTTCGCATTATTCCCACCATCCAAAGCCCAAACGCGCATGCTTTTTGGGAAGGTTCCGATCCGGTGGAGTTGCTGAAAGCGGCAGGCCAACTTGAATTACCTTTGTACCAGCAAGGTCCACAGGCGATATTGGCCGAAGCTTGGGATCAAATCAGATTGCAATGTCCACGCATGAGTTGCACAGCGCTATTCCATCGACGCATGCGTACAACGGTTGTTGACAAAAACAAATCGTGTCGCCATTTTCGTTGCTGTAAAACTAGAAACATAGGGGCATGTTCGAAGAACGACTCTGGTTGAATATAGCTATTTCGGTCAAATGATGAAAGATGTTCATCGGTATGCACAACGATGACGATAATGATTATGATGATAATGGTGGTGATTATGATGATGATGTTGATGATCACGATGATCATGATGCTGGTTGGTAGGGGTGATTGTGGTTGTATGGTGGGTATGGTGGTGGTGATAGAGGTGGTTGTGGTGCTGAAGGGGTGGTTGTGGTGGTTGTGATAGGGGTGATCGTGGTGATGGTTGTAGGGGTAGTTGTGGTGGTGGTGATAAGGGTGGTCGAGGTGATGGTTGTAGGGGTGGTTCCAGTGGTGGTGATAGGGGTGGTCGAGGTGATGGTTGTAGGGCTGGTTGTGGTGGTGGTAGCGTTCCTTTAGATGTTGCACACCGTCAATGGTGGTGATAGTATCATGATGATGATGATGATGATGATTATCATTATTATTATTATTATGACGATTTTCATCGTGAGGATAATATTAATGATGATTTGTTTTGAAAACTGTTTTGAAATTGCCGCTCTTTGGCAAAACTCTTTGTTAAATGTTGAGAATGCCTGAAATGTCATTTACCAAAGCAAGGTGGCAATTTTCCAGTTCCATTTAGTAAACAAGGATGAGTCAGTTGTCACATGACCCCAGATTGACAAAAGTGCTTGCAGGCCGAATTGTGAACAACTAACCGCAAATTGCGCATAAATGGCCGAGACAATGGCCCTAATGGCATTCTTGACAATGGCCCTATTGTTACACGTTTTCCATTGTTCAAGCGTTGGTTAGTTGGTGAGTGAGTGAGTGAGTGACATCCACCCCACACCAATGTGTTCGAAGTTCTTCGAACACAAAAATGACCACACTTTTGATTGATTGGCTCTCTTTATCAATTTGCATCCTCTTCGTTTGATGGTTGATTGAATGTTTGCATCTCAAAGGGCTTCTTAAAATTCTGATAGGAAAGTGTAATTTTTTTTTTTCTTTCTTTCTTTAAAGTTGGTAGCACTATAGTGACCGCAGTACAACTCCTCCCCAAATCCCCGCCAATTCAATCAAATTGCCCCCTAAAATGTCGCCAGGCATGATAAATTGTTAAGCAGCTATTACGCTGATTGGAACTTTCAACAAGAGTTTGTATGAAACAAACACTGGCGCTAAAACTCGGACAACAGCTGAAAATGACACCGCAGCTGCAACAGGCCATCCGCCTGCTGCAATTGTCTGCGCTGGATCTGCAGCAGGAGATACAAAGCACCCTTGAAAGTAATCCGCTGCTGGAAATGCAGGACGAATTTGCTGATGAATTTGATCACGAAACGGCCAACCAGAACGAGGCCGCAAGCGAACCCGAGCCGCCCCCAGAAGCACTGACGGAACCACTGACGGAACCACTGACAGAAGCGGGCACAGGCGCAGAAGAACCTCCTGCCGACACCAGCGATACTGCAGAATTCGATTTCACTTCAGCGGATCTCAACGAAACTTCCGTTAACGACCAGATGGAAAAACCGCTGGGTGATGACCTGCCTGTTGACTCCAGTTGGGAAGACAGCTACCCCACCACCACCAGTCTGCCGGCTGCCGACAATGACTTCGACCCCCTGGCTAATCGCAGCGAGGAGCAGACCCTGTCGGAACATTTGCTGTGGCAACTGAATCTGACGCCCATGGCTGCCTCGGACAGAATCATTGCATTGTCGATCATCGACGCGCTGGACCCGGCCGGCCTGTTGTCCACATCCACTGAGGAAATTCTGCAGACTCTCACCTTTGGGGAGGTTGATGCGGACGACGTTGATGCACAGATCAGTCATGACGATGTTTGTGCGGTGCTCGCCAGGGTGCAGGAATTTGACCCCATCGGCGTGGCTGCACGCGACCTGCGGGAATGCCTGTTGCTGCAACTGAACGCGCTGTCGTCGGATACACCGTGGCACGCAGAGGCCTGCCTGTTGATCAGTGAGCACCTCGACCTGCTGGGGAGCAAAGACTTCACCACCCTGCGGCGCAAAACCAAACTGAGTGACGATGTGTTGTCCGCAGCGGTAAGTTTGATCCGCACATTAAACCCCCGCCCGGGCAGCGCCCTGACCGAACAGGCGGCAGACTATATTGTGCCCGACGTTGTGGTGCGCAAAGCCGAAGGACGGTGGTGCCGCCACAAGCTGAGCCTGAATTTTCTCAGTGAGCAGCACCAGCTCCTGAATGGGGGCATTTGTTGCCTGGCTCAAAGAAACCTGCAGGAGCGCTTCAGCAGCGGGATTCAGATAAAGCACGCGCAATTCATGATCGAGCACGATCACGCCCATGGCCTGCGTATCGACTATGTGCTGAAACATCTGCTGTTTACGTCGAGCCTTCACAGAAAAGGCCGCGCATGTTGTTCCGAATGCTGCTGAATTAAGCGTAATGAATGCACAATGTGTGCCGCTTTTTGGCTCTTTGATTTCAGGCGTTATTGTAGCCTGAGCCTGGATTCAGTGCACCAAAAGAGTGCATCGCCCCAAAATGGGTCGTGAGCAGCCCTGCAGATGGCCCGGTATCGGGTCGGATTTGGTCTTCAGTTAGCCCGTCGGAGGGCGGAATACCGCAGCATGTGGAACGCGACCGGTTCAGATTGGATCATGATGTTGCCGTTCGCATCAACGACGCGAGCCCGCACCATATGGGTGCCCCGATCCACGTTCTCCAGCGCCACCAGGCCGCTGTTCGCAGAACCAGCGATACGGTCTCCCAGTAATACTTCCACGGTGTGTCCTGCGCCAGTATCCAAGCTGGGCGTCACCTCGACGATGATGGAGACGTTGCCTGCATTTTCGCGTATCGCCTGGTCTGCTTCCGGCGAAACGACAGCGATACGGTTGTAGGAAGTGGTTTCTGCTACCTCTTCTTCGATATCGTCATTGCGGCGGGTTCTCTGCGTGGGTTGCTGAGGCTCAACCGGGGCGGTGTACTGGTTGGCGGGGGTCAATTCCACCGCTTCTGCCTGGTCTTTTGGCGGCACATCCGTGAACACGATGTTGCCGTCCTTGTCCTTGGTTTTGTAAATACGTGCCTCTGCGTCGGTGGCCATGAAGGTCAGGCCAACGACAGCCAGGAGTACAACACAGGCTTTTGCTAGTTCTGGGTATGTTGCTTGGTACATAGCGCCAGTTTCCTAGTTTTTACAGCTAATTCAGTATATTGGACCACAAAAAGGCAAAAAAAAGCCCCCAAAGGTGGGGGCTTTTACAAACCGTTTAAGAGTGCGCGGACGCGTTACGCAAGCGCCTCTTTGGTGGTTTTGATGATGGCAGCACCCCTGGATTTAGTTTTTTTTTATCTCACACATTCAGTTCCCATAAAGACATTTAAAGAGTATATTGTTTTTAATTGTTACACCCTTTTATATTAAATTGTATCCTGCTATTTAAATATGCATTTATGTCGAATTGTATAGTTCAATTCTTCTTAAAGGGAGATCAAAACGCTGATGTATAAGTAAAGGCGGCAAAGGCCGGCCTTAATCGTAATGTCTTACTCGTCTGAGACTTGTTCTCTGACTCAGACTGGGATGACGAAGGTGGATGTCATCCAGATGAAACACATCAGAAAAATTGAATGCTTCAAATGATTTAGACGGACAGAACTTGGAAATTCTTTGTCCTTTAATATTACCAACCCTTGTCCGACCAGCTAGTGTTTCGCTCGCTGCGTTGGAATGGCCTCATACTTCGTCTGCCACTGCAAACTTCTACCTGACTCATCTTAGACGTTGACCCAGCTGTAAAGGGTTAGGAGAGCCCTAGAGGTAGGTCCCGCTTCGTGGTCAATTCACTTCCCGAAAACATCGACCCCAACGAAACTCGGACCTCGCCCATAAAAAGCCACTCTCGAGGAGATTAGTGGCGTTCGCTTTTTCCCTTTACGCTGGTGATGCTGCCGAGAAAGAGCTTTGAGTAAGGAAGTAAGCATATTGAAAATGTGCATATTTGGATAATGTATCTTTATCAAATTATATATTTGAATTAGAATTTTTTGTCTTTTGATCAATTTTGCCAATTCTTCTTCTCCCTTCTATGCCTGTTTGGACAACCCACGCACTTGGGGATTATTTTCAAGTATTTTCCTTTGGCATATAACAATGAGATATTAGAGAATGATCGTTATTATCATTTTTTTTTCTGCTTGGCTCTCGCAACTATTAATTTTGTACTCATAGGCGTGGGGACATTTTAGTTATGGTAATAGGACTTTTTCTGTCCAGTAGGACCGTAGAGGCATATCATTTTTTTCCTTATATGTACGGCAGGAACAGGAGTTTAGAAAGCTTTGTCTGTGCATACTTCACAACTTATTCACTGGCCTAAGAACAAAGTCCCCTCCCCTTATTTACGTCGCATTCGCACTAAAAAGGATTTGGTGAATTTTTCTTCTCATGGATGACGCGGTAGCTGCAACTTGTCTTGGTTTTTCAACGACTCCAAGAAGTAAGTTTTTGTTGTTTCAATTGCATCTCGTGTATTCACTTTTTCCTTTGGTTGGACTGAGGAATTTTTGTCATCTTTATTAAAGTATGATGACAGCATTTCGAAGATCCATTGGGATTAAAACACCTATTAGAACAAAAAAAAAACTTAATCAATTGGAACAAGTTAATAAGAAATCAGACAAAAAAGTGAGGTGGGGGCTTTACTAAACAATTTAAGTTCTCCTTCTACACTCGAAAAACAAGGCTGAGAAAAAAATAGTCTAAAATAACTTAAAGTCTTGAGGACCTATCACAGGAGTTTTGGATAATCGAAGGTACCTGAAACTGCCAGAAAGTATACAAGAAGGCTTAAGCTTTTAATGTAAAGAGGGCGACCACACATAACCTTCATTTGGTATCTTAACGATGAATTACGGTTAAGTAATCGAAGCTGTTGTGATTATGTTAGTTTCACTGTGTTTTTCATTCTAGATTTGTAAAACTTTATTTGGTATTTTTAAGATTCAAATTGACTAGTTACTTACAAAAAAACTTATTTTCATTTTCAAGATGTAGCTTCAGATATCTCAAAATGAGGGACCTTGTTGTGGTCAGAAATATTTATCAAGACTATTTGAATTAACTACCAAATCAAATTTTACAATAGCAATTCCACATATTTGTTAAAAAACAAATATTTCAAATCTTTTTACTTGCTTAATTTGTGAATGAATACAACACGGGTAATTGTTCAATTATTGTTTTAGATGTTGTAAATCCATGAAATGATTGATAAATTAAAAAAAAGATACGGTTGTTTTATTGTTTTAAATAATACCTACAGGATAATGTTATAGGTAAGTTCTTATAGCCTGTAACCACTTTGAATAGCTCAGAATCATAGACAAAAGAAATATTCCACCAGTACACTGTAGGTAAAACCCATAAATACTTCTGATCATTATAGCAGGAGTTGAGGGCGCAGGGGTGTCATTGTGCGAGTTTAACCAAGCAACAATTTAAAGTGGAAAACTAAATCCTTCTAGAACTGCATAAGGCTGCAAAAGATTGGTTGGTGGTCAGATAAGCTACTATATAAAACACCATGCTGGGAAATTTTATGCAACGGGTTTGTGCCAAACTACCATGACCGTTCCATTCGACTTTGACTATTTTTTTTGCCCCAAAATGGCCACTAGTTGTAAGGACAGTTTTGGCAACAAAATTAGACTCAACACTACCAACATCTTTTCGAACAATGAAATGTGCCTGAAATCTGTCTAAAGCGCCCCATGGAAGCGGATTTGGATCTTGCATATCTAACTATCCCTTTTGAATGATGTGTATGACATCAATATTTGAGTTCTTAACATCAAGGCATCCCTTGTTAGTTATCATTCTAGGTGTATGAGCGAAAAATCTACTATAGTAATCGCCTTGTTCAACATCATCAGTTCCAATTTCTTTAGGTTGAGATTCTACTCCAATATCCTTTAACATATCGCTGAATTTCTCAGGCCATGTTTGATAGACAAAGGTATCAGGTTCAGTATCATGCATCAAAAAATGAGACATTGCACCCACAAATAAAGATATCAAGAAATTGTTTTGACATAGATCAATTCAATTAAATATCACAAAGCCTTTGAAAGGCTGTTTAAGATGAAATTTCAAGGTAAAGTTGCACTGGTTACTGGTAGCGGTACAGGAATTGGTCAAGCAATAGCCAAAAAGTTTGTTGAAAATGGAGCAAGCGTCATTATCCTAGGAAGAAGAAAAGAACCATTAGAAGAGACATCAAAGATGCTAGAGGAGATAATCTCTCAGAAAAACAGCGGAGCATCTGTAAGAATTTTCTCAGGAGTAGATGTCAGTGACGAATCAGGAATGAATGGAATGTTTGAGTCATTAAAGAACGATAATGTTACAGTCGATTATATTATAAACAATGCAGGAGTTTCGGGTCCTGTTACATGTTTTGCAAATTCACCATTAGATGATTTTAAGAGCACCATAGGAATACACCTCACAGGAACTTTCTGGGGATCAGTACAAGCACTAAAGGTCATGAAAGAGGGAGGTAAAATAATCACAATATCAACTTTCTTCACAGAAGAAAGACCACTTGAACAAAGACCTTACAGATTCAGAAGTCCATATACTGCATCCCAAGGAGCCAAAAACAGACTTGCCGAAGCAATGTCATGGGAATTAACAGATAAAGGAATAATATCAATTGCAACAAATCCAGGACCAGTTCATTCAGATAGAATTTACAAAAGGAGTTTCAAAACGCAATTTGTTTGCTGGAAAATCAGTTTGTTCTAAGCTTTTAGAGACAGACATTCCTGTTTGATAGCTGTGAATTGAGTCTAAGATTCTTAATTGCTTAGTATCAAATGTTACGCATTGCAGCAGAATAATTACAATAATAATTTGTTTACCAGAAGACGAAATACACATATATTTGATTATTGTTCGTTTAATAAGATCGTTTGTAATAATATAGTTGCTCGTTTTCCGGTGTGAAAAAAAAAAACTCTCTAGATAGGCACGACTTTGGGAAAATTCGTTTAAGGCCATAATTTAAAAAAAAAAAAAAAAACATTTTTCACATGAATGAAGTCAGAAATACCCAGACGTCCAATGCCCTAATGGGTTTCCTTTCTCCAGCAAATAAAGATAAAATGAAATCAAAGTTGTTTCTCGAAAGAGATTAAAGAAGCCTTTCTGTTCAACCAGCGAAGCTCGGTTCAGATTCGAGTAAGTCAACCCTCCTTGTAATGGAGATAGTCATCCCTACGTACTCCCTCTATAGATAATCCCTCTACGTACGGGAGATAATCCCTCTACTTAGAGGGATATAATCCCTCTACGTACGGCTTAGACATCTAAAGTTCCTTCTGAAAAGCCCAGGGCTCCTTTAGCTTGTCTTTACTTTCTCAATTAGTCTTTCACCTTTATTAGTCACAAGGTTCGCTCATCAGTCAAATTAGACAGCGCTTTATTGATTATCAGTACTAGTGCTTTTACAAACTTGTTGTCAGAGGCCGTCACAGTGATGAACACTCCTCATAAATCCTACCCTCTAGTTTCTTAAGAGAATGGCAGGTATTTCATGCTTATTTGATCTTGAATCAGGCAATAAATTTCTGTATGTATGATCGGAAGGCCGACCTGGCTGATTACTCCCTAAAATTGCAAATTTTTATTCCCACCCCTAATGTCTAAACGGTAAGTTTTCCATGTTTAAATTCGTGGCATATACGTATATCCAATTGAAATTATTTGGGATACAAAGTAAGTATGTGGGCCAGGCTGCAACTCCCTCAACCCCTGAATCCTCATCTTCCCTTCCATATGTTTGAAGAAGGAAAAGACCATACGGCTTCAATGTTTATTATTCGTTTATATTTTTCCCTTATTCTGGCAAAAATAGCAAAATTCCGCATTTTTGCACTTTGGAGCTTGAAACTAATATAGTAGGGTTCTCTGGTATGCTGAATATGATAGTTTGATGTTATGATCCTTGAATTTTATGGGTTGTTTTCCCCCTATTCAAAAATCAGGCAAATTTTCTCAGGCTTGCAACTTTTGGTGGATAGCACTAAAATAAATTAATCTTATATATGTTAGGAATCACCACAATAAGCTGATCCTTTTGATGGATATACTGATATTGAAATTTCGTTTTTAGAGTTTCAGTTACTATTAAGGCGAGTCACTCCTTACTTACAGTTTGTTTCCACGAATTTTTGACTAGTTTCTAGATTTTAGTCATAGTAATTTAAGGCTTCATTTCTTGCTCCTCGTGAAACAGTTCGTTACCACGAACAGTTTGAATGATATATTTTATACGAAAGGCAATCGTATAATGGTGTACGACTTTCTAAAAAAACGGGATCTCAATATCAGTGGAGATACATATAAAGAATCAGCATATTATGGTGATTCCAAATATATAAGATTCATTGAGATCAAAAGTTACGAGCCTGAGGTGTCTCTGGTAAGCTGAATATGATGGTGTGACTTTCATTAAGATTCCTTGAATTTTAGAGGGTGTTTTCCCCCTATTCAAAAATCAGACAAATTTTCTCAGGCTCGTAACTTTTGATGGGTAGCACTAAACTAAATAACTCTTATGTATTTGGAATCACCATAATAAGATGATTTTTAGATGTATCTACTGATATTGAAATTTCGTTTTTTAGAGTTTCGGTTACTATTAATCCGGGTCGCTCTTTACTTACAGTTCGTTACCACGGACTTTTGACTAGTGCCTAGATTTTGTTCAATGTAATTTAAACCTTCATTTCTTGCTCCTCCCCGTGAAATAACTCGTTACCACGAACTGTTTGAATGCAATATTTTATACGAACGGTATTCATATAATGGTGTACGACCGGTACAACATTATATGGATACACATTTAGAATATGCTAAGATTGTTGCCAATAGAGGTGAATAAAATAAACTTACGTTGCCAAGCTCTACTCAACTTCTTGTGACCATTCAATTCTTTTTGCTCCTCGAATTTTTCCCTAGCCTTTAATCACATTCTTTACCATCGGTTATTTATGATTGCTAAGTGAGAGAACTGATCTAGATATTTGGCACACCTTCAGTCCCGCTAATCTTAAATATTCTTCGAAAGTAATTGCTATTCAATTAAAGAAATTTTGTCTCTACATCCTTAGACAGACTTTAGGTTAAGTATCAATATGTCAACATGGTCGACATTGTCAATATATGCCAATATATGTCAACATTGCTGAAAAACAGGTACGTCACCAGATTCAGAGGGATACTTTGCTAAATCTGCAAAAAAACGTTATTTAATTGAGAGAATGCTATATGTGCATATACCATCTGACACATAATCTGTCTTTCAAAACTACCGTCTTGAGCTAGTGAGCTACTTAGGTACCTGGATTTACTAATATCCCAATTTTACTTTCCTAAAATTGCTGATTTGCTGCAAAAACAATGAATTGTCATTTGATATCGACTTCCTGTCGGTCGCATTGACTTTCAGCCCTCTTTGGGACGCTTATAAAGCCATATCACCATTTTGCTTTTATATATTTTCTGTGAAATAAGTTCAAGAGTTATTTTGTTGGTAAAATCAAAGGAATATATTTGTGAGTTTAATTGAGCGTAATAACAGAATTTTGCAGGATCTCGAGACGAAGATAGTAAATACGGCAAATGAAATTGACTATATGAGGCCTCCATTGCGTCAGATTAAACCCAACAGCAAATCACTTTATCTGTCCACGTTCCGTCTGTGCACATAACTGCCCATTAAACATGACACTGTAATCTTTAAAATTTTCCCTGGGATTCTCCGAAGCCAAAGAATTTCCGATGTTGCTCTACGATGTACTGAATGAAAGGCTTTCATAAATTCTTGATCAAAGGCTTTCGGTAAATTGTGTCATTAATTCATCTGATTCTTGAAGCAAATACTGAAGGCTAAAGATTTGGTCACAACACAATCGATTCGGTGGAAAGCTCTGTTGCCTGTCTCCAATAAAAAGTATGTATTTTTGATGTAAACATTTTTTAAATCTAATATTTAGTTTTAATACAGAGCTTTTCCATTTAGAACTACTGTTTCAGTGGAGAGTAGTCACTGGTCATTTTGCTCAATGGTTTTCATACAATCTGAATATAATGCTGTAAGATCCATTATTTTTCTAGGGCAATTTTAACGAAGCCGGCACTTCCAACCTGACCTTTAATGGCGAAATCTACAACTTCCAATCGCTAAAACGGGTTCTGGAACAGGACGAGCACCATTTTAGGACGCGCAGTGATACCGAAGTTGTGCTCCGTTGTTTGGACCAATTCGGAAGCGACGCCTTAGATAACTTTTGGGGTATGTTCGCTGGCGCGTATTTTCGCGAGGATAACGGGCAACTCTTATTATTTCGAGATCGATTCGGCAAAAAGCCTCTTTACCTCTATCCCCACGGCGATGCCCTTTATTTCGCTTCTGAGCCCAAGGCGATATTGGCCGTTTTGGACCATCTTCCTCAACCAGACGAACAAGCGTTAAGTGCTTATTTTTATTTGGGTTATATTCCCTCACACCTCTGTATTTACAAGGGCATGTCTCAACTGCCAGCCGGTCATTGGATGCGCGTTGATGCTCAACTGAACCCCGTCTGCAAACCTTGGTATTTTCCCGAGAAGCAAGAAGCTCCGGTTGAGGAAGAACTGGAAACCCTGTTTTTGGATGCCGTTCGCTTACGGATGATTTCGGACGTGCCACTCGGCGCCTTTCTCAGTGGCGGCTTGGATTCATCCCTGGTAGTGGCAGCCATGAGCCGACTTTCCGAACGGAGGATCAACACCTTTTCGGTGCGCTTTGAAGGTCCCCAGGTCTTCGACGAATCACCCTACGCCCGCATGGTTGCCGAGCACTGCCAAACGGATCATCACGAAATCGTCTTAGATTTGGCCGGCCTCAAACAGGCCATGCCCGATGTTCTGGACCATTTTGACGAACCGTTCGGCGATTCCTCCAGCATTCCCAGTTATCTGGTTTCGCGGGAAGCCCGAAAACATTTCACCGTGGCATTATCCGGAGACGGCGCCGATGAAATATTCGCAGGCTACCGAAAATATCTGGGTCCTCGCTATTTAAACAAATTAGGACCCTATTTCCTCCGCCGCTTTTTTTGGAAGCCGTTGAGTGCAATTCTGCCAACCGGTCGTGCCAATCGCTTGCTCGAGGTCAATCGCCGGATCAGGCGCCTCCTCTCGGGTGATGGACCCAACGCGGCGATGCGCCATATTCATTGGCTGCATATGAGCCCAATCAATGATGAGCGCTTACTGGGTCCCGAACTGCGTAAAGCACGCCGGAAACCAGTCCCTCCCAAAGCACCTGCAACAGAAAGTCCGGCGCAGCGACCATGTCCTGGAAGGGCGTGACGAAAATGCTTCTGAAGGTATCCATCTCTTCCCGTCCTTAATGCGGCACGCCGAGATAGGCGTCGATGACATTCTGATCGTTTCTGACTTCGTCCGGCCGGCCATCGGCAATCTTCTTGCCGTAGTCGAGAACCACCACCCGGTCCGACAGATCCATGACAACGCCCATATCGTGTTCGATGAGCGCAATCGTGGTTCCGAACTGCTGATTGACGTCCAACACGAAGCGGCTCATGTCCTCTTTTTCTTCGAGGTTCATGCCGGCCATCGGTTCGTCGAGAAGCAGAAGGGATGGCTCCATCGCCAGCGCGCGTCCGAGTTCAACCCGCTTCTGCAGGCCATAGGGCAAGTTGCCAACCGGTGTTCGACGAATATGCGCGATTTCAAGGAAATCGATTATTTCCTCGACTTTCTCACGGTGCTCGATTTCTTCATCCAGCGCCGGCCCATGCCACAGCATCTGCCAAAAGAGGTTCTTCTTCATCATGACCGAGCGGCCGGCCATGATGTTGTCGAGCGTGGACATGCCCTTGAACAGCGCCACATTCTGGAATGTTCGGGCAATGCCCTGCCGAACCGCCTCATAGGGCTTCATGGCCTGCCGTTTTTGCCCGCGGAAGGAGATTGTACCCTCCTGCGGATGATAGAAGCCGTTGATGACATTGAGCATCGACGTCTTGCCGGCCCCGTTGGGACCAATGATCGCCCGGATTTCGCCCTTCAGGATGTCGAAGGAAATGTCGGCAATCGCCTTCACGCCGCCGAAGGACAGCGAAATGTTGTCGACATGCAGCAGCATGCCACCGGGCTCGATGCCGTCGTCTGCCCGTATACCGCCGATCTCGTGACTTCTCATTCGGCGGCCTCCCGCGTCGCGGCCGCAGAGCCGTGTGTTTGCATGTCCTCGATTTTGACAGTCGCGGAAATCTTGCCCTTGCGCCCATCTTCGTAGGTCACCTCGGTGTCGATGTGCTTTTCGGCCGAACCGTCATAGAGCGCCTCGATCAGCGGCTCGTATCGGTCGGCAATGAAGCCGCGCCTGACTTTCTGTGTGCGTGGTTCAACTTAAAACAAAAAAATAACCCAATAATTAAGGTAATGCATAATTCGCATAATTGCATAATTGCAAAAAAGCATAATTAGGTGCCAAATTAAGAAAAAAAAAAATCAGCATAACTTTATGCTATTAAACATCTGAAGAAGTTGTAGCTCCCCTTTGGAGCTGTATTTATCTTTGAAGTTCAGGAGGTTTTAGATGCTTGAACTTAATGTCCTTCCTTCTTTGATGTGTCCTAAAAAGCTGAAAAAATTCCAGCATTTCATAGTCGACTCTATCGCAAGCTTTATCCCATTTAAGCGGATCCAGGTGTCCAGAAAGGACAAACCTTGTCTCAATACCCACTGCACAGAGGCTATTTGAACAAAACGAAAGGCTCACAAGCGATTGCTATTCTCAAAGACCGAAAAGGACAGATTTAACTTCATAAAAGCCCGTAAAGATACATCTCGCATTATTTGACAATCACAAGTTCAGTACAAAAAGAAATTTGCCGCCAAGTTCCAAACTTCCTCTGGACAAATGAGCCGGGGGACAATGTAGAAGAGGGGCAATGTATTGTCATCTAAAGGAACTTCAACTCCTTCTCTAAAAACAAGTGACGGGAGCTATCGTGCAAGACCCACAGGCAAAGGCTGGAGCTCTTGCCAAGGCGTTTGCTGAATTCTCAAATCTAGACGACTACGTTAAAGAAGTCCCTGATTTCCGTGATCGAACTGATATTGTCCATTATCAAGTGATCCATTATGTTCCTAAAGTCCTTCGCATTCTGCATATTCCTAATGTGATCAAATCCACGGTTCTTGACGGTATACCAGATGTCGTCTTGAAGTCATGCAGTGCCGAACTGGTTTGACCTTTGTCATTGCTTTTCCGGCTCTGTTTTTCCTCTGGAACCTTTCGACGCGTATTGAAATTTGCCTTTGTCATTCCTATACTTAAGCCAAAGGGTTATCCAATGAGGCTGGGCCCATAAAAGCCTATTTTCCTCCTCTCTTGCATCAAGGAAATTAACGAAAATCATTCTAATAATTCACTTTATCAGTGCCTCGAGCCAGGTGACCTTTCCTGGATGAGTAGGTTAAGGATTTCTCTGTCTTGTTGTCTTTGTTTGAGTTACAAATTTGATAACCACAAATTGGTTTAACCCTTCTGTACACCGGTTCAAGACGGTTCGTTTTGCAACGACTCTGGCCTTGACTCGTTTTCGCACTGAATTAGAAATACGCCCTTTTTTACTTGGTCAGGATGCAAGTCGTTTGTGCACACCTTCATCAGAAATTCCAAAGCTTGGATTTAGTTTGATTTTGCACCGAGTCAGGATTTAGCCCATTTTGGTTTTGAGTCAAGATTTGGCTTATTTTCGCTCAGGTTCAGGATTTGATTTGTTTTTGCACGGAATCAGGACTTAGCTCGCTTTTGCTCTAGGCCTAAAAAGTCTGTTATTCTGGTGTAAGAAAGAAGCAATTTGATCATTTTGCTGCTGGTAAGCACGGGTTTTACCCCTTCTTGTAAGGCATATTTATTAGCCCTTTTTAACATTTTGAGCAAAATGGATATTTTCAAACGTTGGTACAATGCAATGGGGTGAGAGACTACAGGGATGCGGAAAAAAGCACAGGAAGAGGGGAAGCTTTTGATCCATACTTTTGATCCTTAGAAAGGGCACTAGAACATTCAACTTCCGACAAAATAGTACCCTACTAAATTTCCTTGACTTATCTCCTCAATACGCAGGGACCAAAAAAACACATAATCCATGAGATACATTTTGTTATTTAAAAATTCGACGCTACCACGTTGGCTCAGATTTTATTTGCTTTCCGTATTATTTCTCTGATTTTCTCGTTTTCATCATTTTTGATCCAGCTATGATTTATCATATCCATCTTCCCGTACATTGTTGCCAGCTTTTCAGCGGAACACATAGCCCAAATTGGCGCGATTACTAGCCCGAAAATAGCAAGCGCTATTATAGCTCAAAATTTAGCCATTTTTAGGCAAAATTATTGAAGTTAAGAATTCAAATATTTATTGCTGGACCTCAACGGGTAAAACGACCCAGATATCGAATCATGCCCTAGCAATGCACAGTAGGGCCGAAGCAGGGACCTTAGCAGTCAAGAAGCGTCGTTAAATCTGATTAAATCTAATTACGGGTAAAACGAGGAAAAAACAATCGGCATATCAGATAGCCTACACATAAGTGTAGGTTAAAAGCGAAACGACCGAATTTTGCAAACTGGGATACTGAAACAGGAATTACAAAACCAACGCAGTTTTTGAGGGAAACTATTCAAAGATGGCAAGCCATTAGACTACACTGGTGGAAGAATGGCGGAATCAATTGTTCAATGGCTCTTGGAAAAAGTGAAGGAAGAGGAGAGTATAGTACATAAAGAAGCAGAAGTAATTGTTCTGAATAATGACAATTTTACCAAGTTTATCGAGTCCAATCAATACGTTTTAGTCAAGTTTTATGATCATGAGTGTGTCCATTGCCAGAAATTAGCACCGGAATATAGTAAAGCTGCCCAAAAACTGGCTGATGAGGGATCATCGATAATATTTGCCAAACTTGATGCCTCACAAGAAGGATATTTTGATTGGAAGTATAACATCACAGGCTATCCTACATTAATGCTATTCAAGAACTTCACAACTGAAAGTCCAATAGAATACAAAAGCGGTGGAAGGTCAAGGATGATTGTTGATTGGCTTAAAAAGAATACCGGACGAACCGCAACAAGTTTGAAAAATACAAATAAAGCCAAATCATTCATTAAAGACAATGAAATAGTAATTATTGGATTTTTCAAAGATCAGTCATCAGAGAAGGCTAAACGTTTTTTATCCGTTGCTGCTGATTTTCAGAATTACAAATTTGGAATTACTTCAGAAGATGAAATACTTCTTGGTCTTAACATCCACAATGAGACCATTGTGCTTTTCCATAAGTTAGACGACCGACGAACTGAGTTTGACGATAATTATACAGAGGAAGCAATAAGAGCCTTTATTAATAGAGAATCTTTGCCATTGGTTTTTGATTTAAGTCAGGCAGATGCTAATATTTTCACTGGAGGTCACCAATATCATTTTGTTATTTTCGTTTCAAAGATCTCTGAGCAATATAGTCAAGCTCATCAAGCGGCTAAGCAGCTCGCAACTGAGTTTAAAAGACAAGTAATGTTTCTTATTTACGATACAGAAGAAGACAATTTTCTCGCTACACTTTTCGGTGCTAAACGCTCTGAATACCCAACAATGAGATTGGTTCGTATAAATTTACCACAGATTACTAGATACAAACCACAAAAATTCAGTCTTGCTCTAGAAACTATGAGAGCATTCATACAGTCTGTTCTTGATAATAAACTTCAGCCTTTTCTAATGTCAGAGGATATTCCTCAAGACTGGAATACTAAAGCACCATTGATGACTCCACATAGGAGATAATCTGTCCTGATCAGGAAAAACCTCAAAGGAAAAATGTCAGCATCCCTATATGAATTTTAAAGAGTAGATGTCGCTGTCTTTGAGGTTAGCACATATTCGATCTTTGCTGATAGTTTTTAAACCTTAAAACATTTGAAAAAACATCAACCCTTAGCTCTATTCTTACGAATATTATTACCTCTATTACCTCATATTACCTCTGTTCTTACAAAAACTCTGCCCCAGCTCTATAAAGCCCTTTTGTCATAAGTGACTTCAGAGTCAAGATGGATAGCATCGATTAAATAATTTTCCCAATTCTATTGTCCGTGTCTCGGGATAAAGCATAAGAACTGAATATGTTGGGCACAAACCGTATCTTTCCTTTCCAACTAGAATTCAATCATAATGAATAGCTTTTCTAAAAATTTTGCATTTGTAGTCCTATCGTAAAGTGACAACAAGAAAGAAGATCAAATGTGATGTCGATGGTACTAGGAAAAATATGAGAAATACACCTTGATCCATAAAGTTAAAAGAGTCCACAATTCCATTGCAAGGTTCAGCGCTCAGAATATGCATGACATTACTCATAGCTCAAAGAAACATGCCCTTTAGCTAAAGTTCTTTTCTCGAGTTCAACTCTATCAGAAGCTTAGGAGGAGGTAGATGGTTGCAATACGATCTGGATCAGAGTCAACCTAGCTAGAATTCAAGACGCAAAGTTGGATTGTTTAATTTGAACTTCTAATACAAAGCAGTAGCTTATTGTAAAGTTCACAGAAAACTCCCTAGTCACTGTTAGTCATCTGCTCAGTATTGCCATTAATAGCTTAGTACACGCTTAGTGCATGTCGACCATAGAAACAGAATATTCATATAAAAGCTTTTAAGTTTATTGAGAATCTCTGTAATACAATTGGTGGGGCCTTAATCACCATGGAGAGTAGAATAATACTACAAAACACTATGAATAGCTTCAAAGATCCTTGAAGTTCTTTTGTTTGCCCTTTGTTTCCATTTACAATGCAATAAGTTTATTCCAATTGTCACGAAGGATTTTAAAGATAACAGCACTGTGAATCTCCAACCGACTGTGGAAAAACAGTTGCTTAATATATAATTTTAATGGGCATATACCACCAAGTTTCATCCCGATCCCTCCACTCTAAGCGTTTTCCAAGATTTTAGCCCCCCCCCCAACTCCCCCTAATATCATCAGATCCGGTCGGGATTTAAAATAAGAACTCTAAGACACGTTATCCTTCCAAACGTCAAATTTCATTTAGGTCCGATCAACCGTTCGTAAGTTAAAAATACCTCATTTTTTCTATCTTTTTTCGATTTACCATCCCCCCACTCGATCGAATCGGGAAAACAAACATTTCCAATTTAATCTGGTCTGGTTCCTGATACGCCTGCCAAATTTTATCGTCCTAGCTTACCAGGAAGTACCTAAACTAGCAAAACCGGGACAGACAGATAGACCAACAGACCAGCCAACCGACAGAATTTGCGATCGCTATATTTCACTTGGTAGATACCAAGTGCCATAAAAACTAGTTTCCCTGAAAATTATTTAATTTTATTTGTTTATTTTTTACATAAAAAACTTATCAAATTCATTTATTACAGCTGATTATATCTCTAAAATCTGAGAGTACAGGAACAAAGAGACATTTATCAGGTAATAAAACTCATGCTAGGAGGAAAGAAATGGAATGTCATCCTCTGAAAATAAGGTATGGGTAATTACTATTTTTCTACATTACGCACACGATCTTCAAAGTGCTTGGGCGCATTCTTTCAGCAAATCAAATGCGTAGTCTGAACTTCGTTCTTCCGTAAATTGCAGCACATGGGCAATATGGGTAAAACATGAAATTGTGCTCCCCAAAAGGGGAAAATTTACAAGAAATTCAAAATCGTCTAAACATTTTATAAAATGTTAACCTTTCGGCTATATGATATGACGAATAGTTAAATAACAACAAAATATAATCATAAAAACGTGTTTTTGGAAGTCGGCAGAGAAGAGGAAGATACAAGTTGCCTCCTAGCTAAACCTTCTACAGGCGCCATTCAAGAAATGTTCCCCAAATTATGTTTTTAGGGTACTATATACCACTTCATGACGACTTCATCAAGCCAAATTTATAAAAACGATGAGACATAAAAATTAGCTTTAAAATGAGCCCTTAAACAGTTCTCTATGAAGTTCCTCTGCCCTGATAGTGACAAAAAAAAAAAAAAACAAAAAAAAAAAAAAAAAAAAAAAAAAAAACCTCCGGGCCCCGATCCGCTAGCCTCCGGGGATGCGACGCCGACCGACGACCGACTCCCACGGCGGCCCCCGGGCCGCATTCCTCCTCGCCCTCCTGCTGCTGCTGGGCCTGGGCGCCCCGACCCTCGGCTGGGCCGACGACGAACCGGGCGACGACTCGGCCAGGGAAGAGGCAGACGAAGAGGAGGCGGACGACGGCAAGGGTCCCTCGGCCCGCGACGTCGCCGCGCTGCGCTTCCGCAGCCTCGGGCCCGCGCTCATGGCGGGGCGCATCGGCGACATCGCCGTGGATCCCGTCAAGCCGAACACGTGGTACGTCGCCGCGTCCTCCGGCGGTGTGTGGAAGACCGTCAACGCGGGCACCACGTGGAAGCCCATCTTCGATGCCCAGGGCAGCTACTCGATCGGCTGCATCACGATCGACCCGGGCAACCGGCACCGGATCTGGGTAGGCACGGGGGAGAACAACGCGCAGCGCAGCGTGTCGTTCGGCGACGGCGTGTACCGCTCGGACGACGGCGGCCGCAGCTGGACGCACTGTGGCCTGAAGGACTCCGAGCACATCGGGATGATCAAGGTGCACCCCCAGCACGGCAACATCGTCTACGTCGCCGCGCAGGGTCCGCTCTGGCGCTCGGGCGGCGAGCGCGGTCTCTACCGCACGGCCGACGGCGGGACGACGTGGGAGCGGGTCCTGCACGTGAGCGACGACACCGGCGTCAACGAGGTACACCTGGACCCGCGCGACCCGAACGTGATCTACGCCTCGTCCTGGCAGCGTCGCCGGCACGTGTGGACGCTCATCGACGGCGGCCCCGAGTCCACGATCCACAAGTCCACGGATGGCGGCACCACGTGGACGACGAGCGCCAAGGGCCTGCCCGGCGTCGACCTGGGCCGCATCGGGCTGGGCGTCTCGCCCGTGGATCCGGACGTCGTGTACGCCATCGTGGAAGCCGCGCAGGGCAAGAGCGGGTTCTACCGCTCCACCGACCGCGGCGCCTCCTGGCACAAGCGCGGCGACTACAAGCCGACCGGCGCGCAGTACTACAACGAGATCGTCTGCGACCCGAAGGACGTGGATCGCGTGTTCGCGCTGCACACGGTCCTGCGGGTCACGAACGACGGCGGCAAGACGTTCCATTGCTTAATTTTGGAAGAACGAGCAAAATGTCCCAAAGAGGAATGCTGTCCCTATGAAGATTACACCCTGAAATTCAAGCTACTACTACTACTAGCAACTCACTTTAGAACCAAGCTACCTGAGGCCATCACAGCTACGCACGCTCCTCCCTCATCCCAATCTATTTAATGCCTCCCTCGTTACAATCGCCTAAAAAATCCAATTTCCCTTAAATTATTCTTTACGAAGTCCTCCCGCCCTTTCGGGGACGACCTGCTTCTTGTTTCGTCCTTGATGGCTGGCCAAAAAGTACGATCTTTGGCAACGTGTCATCCTTTATAGAACGTGTATTAGCCATCTCAACCTTTACTCATTATAGCCCTAGAAAGCAGGATTTAACCACACTTTTCGTTCGGTATATTGTCGAAATACGGTTAGTCAGACGGTTACCCAAAACAAGCAGTTGACAATGTCTCTGGAAATTCTTGCCTGGAAATTGTTATTTCATGCTGCTATCTGGCAAAAAAGAATTTTTTTTTTGCTTTTCTCGAGAAGGATGCCAAAGATGCGTATTATTTTTCTGTGGGCAGTCATATCAGGCCTTTGGTCGTAGAATTTCGGAAGATGACTCTTTTGATGAGGAATTCAGATTTCAGATACCTTTTCAAGTAACAAGAGACGATGTCACGCCAAAGTACTGATCTCTGCCCTTTTATTTATTTATTTTTTTACCTCAAAGTGACAAATTTGGCCTGAACAAGGCCAAAATGCAACCTAGTATAAGTTTTTATAGGCAATTGGGATAGAGCTGTCAACTTGCATCAAAAATGGATTCTGCCTCCCTCATATTGGGAAAAACTGTATTTTGTTTAAAAAATTAGATTCGCCTAAATAAGATTTTTTTCGTTATATTAGTATGCGCCAGTTAAACTGGTACAGGTTGAATAGGTGGACTTGATTTAGACGAATCTCTGAAGTCACAAGATTTCCTAGCCATTTGGGTTGAGAAGGCAGCAACTTCTCTCATTTTAGCTTAGTCATGTACATAATAATAAAAATGAAAACAAATTAAGTATATATAAAAAAAAAAACTTTTGTCGAACGGAAGTAAACAGTGATTGTAAAACTTAAAACCAAAAAAGATGACCCCGCCCCTTTTTCTACGCACACTCGCGAACTCACACCCGATACCGCGTTCACCCTCGGTCTGCTCCACGATGTCGGGCGCGCCGTCCTCGCGACCGCGCTCGGTCACCAGTATCTGCACATCGTGCCGACCGCTGCTCGCCTCGACCTCCCGCTCGAACATCAGCGCGGGATCACTCCACCATTTCTGTTGGTTCGTTTCCAGATAGTATTGATGATCCTCCAAGAGCAAATCGATCTGAGCTAGCAGCCCGTTGATACTGGCGATAGCAGATTGGCCAGCGATGGCAATCTCCTCCAGTTCAAGAGCGGCTTGATTCTGCTGTAGCAACAGGTTGCGGATCTCGGCTTCCGCGTTGATGCTGTTGATCCGGACTTGCTTGATGGCCTCGGCTCTGCCGATTCGATTCTGGAAATGAGCGGATACAATCGCGCCCGGATTGTAGGTCACTGAAACACTTGAAGTAAACGTGGGCACGGGTCCCGTGACCGACACACCAGCGGTGAACGTTGTGGTTACAGAGTTTGCAATACCAATGGCTAACCGATAGGCAGAAACCCGGCCTTCTGTATCCAAGATAATTCCATTCGTCGCGTTCTCACGATCTTCAACTATCTTTATCTGATGCGGAATGTTGTCTACTCGACTTCGAGCCGAGCGTATGGCTGCTTGAGCTCGCCGCAAGTCTAGAACAGCCTTTCCAAGTTCGCTTCCGTCAGTGAGGAGTCGTGCCATCGACGAAGCCCCGAGAGATTCATCAATGCGCTGGTAAAGGTCGTTCCGATAGGCAGCCCGACTTGCTTCAGTGACGAGACCGCCATACGGTTGACTGCCTTTCACACCAGGATCAATCCCGGTAAGCAAAGCCAGATTGCTGGTAAACTGACTGCGCAGCTGTTGGGCCGATGATATCGCCTGCTCCTCGGCGGTTTTACTTCTCCATATCACCTCTTGCGCGCGACTGTACTTTTCATTCGCATTGGCTTCGAGATTCCGTACTTGGTTAATCTTGGCATTGATATCCGAGCTCGATGTATTCAGCTCAAAGGAATCCAACTTCGGTATTTCACCCGCTTGGATCCGATCAATAAACGTCTTCGCACTCTCCACGGTGACTCTTGCCTGGTCGACGCGGGCCTCATCAAACCCATCCAACAACCCTATAAAATATAAAACAACAAGCAGAAATAAATACTGGCCAATATACCCAAATCTAAATTAAACTATTAATACTTCGTTACATCTCCTTAGCAACATCATAAATTTTAACTTAAACATACATAGAATCCATAAAAAATTTAAATTTGGGAAACATCAAAAATACCATTTTTAATTTTTCGAAAATGTGAAAATGCATAACGCAAAATTGCAGCATTAACAGTAATACACTCTTGCCTTTGCTTATGATTATCTTGAGATCTAAGGTCTACTCCAGTTGTTCCCAACCGATTTTGGCTATACCCAACCAAGACATTTCTAAAATCCTGCTACCCCTTCGTGCTATTTAGATTTTTAATGGCTTAAAAGGCCATTAGCTTGGTATTTTTTCGGGGTAGTCCTCTAGGCATGTTTTATTCTAATGACAAATAATGTCTGAATGCAATACCTTTATACAATGTACAACTTCATCACAATACTATCATTTATCTTTTTTGCTCTTTAAATGCATGTGAATGCAATGTCATTTTTTTTTTTTTAAATAAAGGCTCTAAAGTATAGTCAGCCGAAAACTGCATGTTCTGCACATGATCCACAAAAATATTGCCCCACCCCACCATTGGGACCTGTGCTCCACGTTGGGTTTCAGAGGTCTAGATACTGCACTGATAATAAAAGTCAATTAAGTCAAGATATATCTTAATTTCAACGGGTAAATCTATAACAAAAACTGGTTGTAACTATTTTTCTGTTTTACATCTCAAATTGGCGTAGATAGAGAGCAGGTACACCCAGAGCTAAGAAAAAAAAAGCATAAAAGCAGAAACACTTTTTAGAAAGGAGGAAAAGATGTGGTCTGCATTATTGATTCCTCCTTTTAGCATAACACTGCCTGTGTCGAACTATCGATCGATACCCAACATCACTTCTTCACTTCCATATATTCCTAGATCTTCCAACGTAACCTATGCCCCTGTCTCCCCCAATAGAAACATCCCCTCTGAAAATGTCTGTATGCTTCGCAATAACCAAAAATACCCCTAAAAAAAAACAAAAAAACAAATACACACGCATCCGTGATCTTTTTTCTGGCAAAAAAAAAAAAAAAAAAAAAAATCCGAAGTTTGCAGAAAGGAGGATTCGTAGTACAAATTCTCCGAACCGGGACTGAATGCTCGGTACGCGGCAATCAGTGGATGTTCGTCAGCCATGTTACCTTCAGATGCGCAGCAAGGGCTCAAGCCGCCAGCAATTTCCTGAACTCGTCCACATACCGTCGTGCGGAAACCTCCCAGGTGTAATGTTCTTCAACATGCGCGCGCGCCCGCGCACGCATCACGGCAAGTTCTCCACGACTGCGGTACATATCAAGGATCTGTTCGCCAAGGCTACCTGTATCACCTATTTCAAACAGGCGACCAAATTTGTCATCCAACATTTCCGGACTTGCGCCCACGCGGCTGGCGATTACTGGTAAACCATAGGCCATGTGTGTCCGAATCTGTGTGGATGTGTTTCTCTCTCTCTCTCTCTCTCTCT